>JAXQQM020076775.1:0-145178 GCA_034641835.2 Pinus albicaulis
GAATATACCAACTGTTTCTCAGTCGAGTTCTCCTTTGCCTGAACCATGTCAAATCCCATGTTGATATTAAGGCTGATCCCTCACCTTATTCACCCATTTCTTACGTCATTCTTCCTCTTCGCCTGGTGAAAGGTGAGATTCTAATACCCAGGCGGCTAAGAAGAACAAGAAGAAGTAGAAGAAGAAGAAGGAAAATACGTAAGAGGAAAAATCATCAACCATTACTACCCATACAACTAATGTTGAGAAGCCTCCCCTTTCATCCCGTAAAGTTAAGTTCCCTTGCAAGCTGTGTGAGTGTGACCACCTTCTTCATGATTGTCCCAGAATTACCAAGGTGTTGGAAGTGTGGTCCATTGGCCCGATTCATCCTTCATCATCAACCTTTAGGCATCATGTGGTTATGACCCTTCAGCTACAGATAATAAGACTCATAAGAAACAGGGTAAGATAAAAATTCCCTGTAGGTTATATGAAGGGAACCATCCTATTCATCTCCGTCCCTATCTAGACAAAGCCTCCAAAGTGTTGGATACCCTTTCGGCTTCTAAGTCATGTCTTCCCATTGGTTACCAAAAATTTTCTTCAAGTCCTCTGCTATTTGATAAAGTTATTTATTGTGATTCATCTTCGGTAAATTCCGCTCTCTCCGAAACTTAGTCTCATGAGTCCATTTCCGACCAATCATTGGTTGAGAAAAAGGTCGACCTGATTCTACCCATGATTCATCAGGTCTTTTCCATTGAGAGTGGTTCTCATCCCAGTCACGTTCTCTTTGTTTCCTTTGATTCCCCAGGACAAGAGGGAGACACTATGACTCCCATCGTCGCAATCCGAGAAAGTGATCCTCCTGCTCTCCTTCCCGAAGTCCAGGAGGATGGTCTTTACACTCCTATAATGCAAGGGGATAATCCTCTTATTCCTGTGGCACCCCCTCCATATAGTTTGATTGCTTCCTTTGATTGGAATCGATTCATGGGATATCATCTTCCTTCTTATGTGCCCTTTGAGATTATTTTACATGCCTACGATATGGCCATACCAAGAATGATTATAGATGAAGGCACATCTATTAGTTTTTTGTCTTCAACTACCTGGGAATATTTCAGTTCTCCGCAGCTTGTGCCTGTTACTTAGAATCTGTTGTATTTTAACAGAGGAACCAATCAACCGTTAGGGATCCTTCCAAAGTTTCCAATTGCTTTAGGAGGCAAGATTTTCTATATAGATGTGATGGTTTTCCAAGGCCCCTTAGATTTTAACTTACTCTTAGGGCGCAACTATACTTATGTCATGGGAGCACTTGTCTCTTCCCTCTCTCGTGTGATCTGTTTTCTGCATGAAGGTCGGATTGTGACCATTGATCAACTTTCATTCATTGGTCCTGATGTGAAATCTCATCTACCATCGTACTTTCCTGGTCCTTACCTACCGGTGGTATCTTCCCCGCCACAAGTTAATTATGTAGCCACTTGTTCATTGCCCATATCTAGTAATAGTGCCGTTTTGTACCATGTTTTGGGGATGTTGGATCCTGATTTATAGAGTGTTTCTCTCCCATCTGATGAGAACCTCTTGGAAGCCATGAATTCTTATATGATTTGATCGGGTCATGATGGAGCACAATTCATTTTCTTGTGTTAGACTCCTTAAAAAATGAAACAAGCTCGCCGAAGCATAGTTCATTTTCTTGTGTCAAGCTCCTTAAAAAATGAAACAAGATTGTCAGAGAATAGTTCTTTTTCTTGTGTCGAGCTCCATAAAAAATGAAACAAGCCCTTCATGAGGATAGTTCTTTTACTATGTCAACCTTGTTAAAAAATGAATTATGTCTTCGAAGCATAGTTCCTTTTCTTGTGTCAAGCTCCTTAAAAAATGAAACAAGCTCTTCGGAGCATAGTTCCTTTTCTTATGTCAAGCTCCTTAAAAAATGAAACATGTTCCCTTTTCAATTCCAGTCTTTGATAATATCTTGTAAAATCCTAGTCGAGTATTTCATTTGATCTCGTAATTGAACCTTCACTTTGTCCACCTATAAGTAACTAGTTTTCTACTCCGGTAAATGCACTGAAGCTTGGGGGTCATGTACCTCAAATTGAATCATAATTCTGGGGCATGCAAACCTATTTCAAGAATAGTTTTTCTCTGTTTCAATCTTGTGCAAAAATGAAACTAATTCCAAGCATATTTTTCCATGTTTTCAAGCTTGTGTAAAAATGAAACCATTCTCATTTTACCTCTCGTGATTGCCATTTTATCAGCCTGTTTTTTTTAGATGAACCTTGGTTTTCTCATTCCATTGTCACCATCTGATTGGATGATCATATGCCTTCACTTTTTTGTTATACCCATTCCTGAGGAACCAATGCAATAAGTGGTATTTTTAGCTAACCTCTTGACTTTTATCATTTTTTAAGTAGTTTCGCCATAACCAGAACTACTTGCTATCCTTTATACCACTCATTTCTCTAGGAGAAGTCACCTTTAAGCTCTTTTCTGACTCTTGAAACATGAAAATATTGCCGAGATATTATCATTTTGAACTCGTTAAAGTGAATGAAACTTCATTTACCCAGTATACGTTTACCTCTTTTTTGGGCTAGGATAAATTATTTACGAAAAAATAATACCTTAGTCAATCGTGATTAAGAGGTTCTCTCACACTTCGTTTTCTACCTTTTCGGGTATGAGAGACTATTTACGAAAAGCGCCATCTAAATTTTTCTTTTTTCCTCTTTTCAAAATCTATAAACATGAAAATATGTCGAGTTTCACCTTTTTCAGACTCATTAAAATTTAACGGCATTGGATCCGTCATCATGATGACACCGAGTTCCTCCTTCCTGGGGCTCGTAAAATGTACTAAAATGGATTTTTCTAAAGGAAAAACTTATATCACATGTATATGTTATCCCCTTAAAGATTTTATACAAAAATAATTGGGGTACTCTCCAGAAATGGCGGGGGAAAATGGAAAGCATTAATCAGTTGTGTTGGTAGTATGTCACTCTTGAACATGACACATCTTTTGTTTCGTGTTGGGTTGGGGATATCCTTCATTTCTCACTTTTCCTCCATGGTTTTGGGAAATATTTTTGCCTCTTATGACATTAACATTCTCGTCAAGCATGACCTATGATCCCATTTGAGTCAAATACTCGCAAATCCAGAGTCATGTATCTGATATGTTCAAGAGAAGAACCTTCTGCGTCTCATTTTTTTATTGCCTAGTTCTTTGATCACTCTCATTATTATCGTATTGCCTTCATCTCATGTTGATGATTTTGGATACATTATGGCCCTCCTTCGATCGATCACTTCTTGTCGACTTCAACACATTATCCGAGAAGTTGATCTAGAGATCCCCTTTTCAGTACCTTAGAGCCTGCATGCCATAATGGCAGGTTGTTCATATCCAATGATAGACTTACATCATTGGCCTTTGATCAAGTGATTCTGTGAGTTTTTGACGTAAGCTCCTTATTCACATCTTGTGGATTGTGCTATTGGTACCTTGAGAGACATTGTCATTATTGGTGGTTTCTCTCACGCATGTTAGTAGTTTACATCATTGGCTTGAACTCAGGCGATTTTCTTGCATGTTCGACTTCAGCTCATTTATTTGCATGCTTGAATTTGTACTTGATGGGGCCGTGACAGAGCCCAAGACCCTAGGTTTTGTTTGATAAATCCTATGCTGCGAGGAAATATGTATTATTCATGATTTCACACATGAATCCTTCATTCGGATGGTTGCGACCATACCTTGAGTCTATATTTGTGATCCTCTTGGCTTGGATGGCAGTGTCCATACCTCAGAGCCTGTTTCATGATTACTTCTATGGATGTTTGCATCCATACCTCATGTCATGTAATTAGTTTAGAGATATCAGTTTATGTATATGTGTTCTTGTTTGTGCAGGTTTTTCGATGATGACATCTTGGTCCTGACACTTATTCGTAAAGAATTTCAACCATCACTCTCGTTCGGCCTTCATGCTTTAGGGGGCATCTGTTACACAAATTTTTTTCACTATACCTATACTCCCTGTTCCTGATCTTGGAGGCCCCTAACAGTGACCCCTGTGCTTGTTTTCCATCATGAAAATATGCCTTCATGTCCTTTTCAGTACAATGAATAAACTCTTTGTTGGCCATTAATGAAGCAGCTCTTTGAAAACCTAATTATCTGGAGCAGTGCACCCTCTCTGTGTCTTGCTCGCGTCGATGGAACTTTTTTGGTCTAGGGCTACATTGAGTGGCATTGGAATGAGGATCATACTCATGTAGATCCTCTTCTGGGAAGTGTTTTGAAAATGGAAGTGAAGCATCAAGATTTAGAAGCTTCGTGGTAGAGAGCTGGTTGTTTGTTCCTGAGGATAGAGTTGAGCTTCTCCCTTTGGGCTCATTTTTCCTAAAAAAGTGGAACCACCCAAAGGGATAACCCATTTCCCCACCTAAAGTGGATCCATGCTCCCTCCTCCTTTTGCTATATAATGGACAATCTCCCATAGCTCTGCTAGTTAGAATAAAGATAGAAGAACAACAAAGAGACTTTTTTTTGCTATAAGTATCGAGCGAGAGTTGAGACCTTTTTCCCTCCACATCAAGCTGAAAGAGCATTTTGGAGACATGCCTGGATCAGGACCATCGAAGGAGAGCTGCGACATCAAGGCACAGGTTGTAACTACCCCTCTCTATTTTAATATAATATGATTGGTTCGTTCTTTACATTCCTATCCTTAATGTGTGATTGGATTCTTAGTTTTCATTGATCATCTAAGTAGGTTGTATATTCATTATATATGTTATGATTTCACATTTTTTGTCATTTGATCCCTTGTGCAGGTAACCAAGCACTGGTAGCAGTGAAGATCTGACCATGGGATGCAAAGGACCAAAGGATTCAAATGGGAATTAGCATCAGATTGAGGGAGGTGATATATTCACGATCTCCATGCATTTACAATCTAGGAAAGTATGTTTCTAATTGTTCCTTGTTGTTACTAGACCCATCCTAGGGCTAGAGGGATTGTCTCAGTTTGCAAAGAGTATTTTCCGACATAACAGGCCTCTCTGACATCCCAAGTTATCATGGAAGGAGTCCCCTCAGGAGAGTAGAACCCTGCATTCTTTTATGCTTCCTGCAATTCTTTTTCCTCTTTAGCTTGATCTATTCCTTCACTTAGTCGCAACAACAAAGATGGACTTAGTTTTAATCCAAGCCATTTAATGTTCATTGTTTGGATGGCCCTTTTGTACAAAGGTGATCTTTCTAGGGCAACTCTCAATCTGTCTGGAGTATGATACTCCATGTTTCCTAGGCTAAGAGGGAGGCCATTCCATCTTCTATTACATTCCATCACACACTCCTCTCCTAACAGTCTATATATTTCATCATTATGTGCAATTTCCTGTGCTTGGGTGTTGAGATATATGTCTACAAGGTTGGCATCATTGGCTATCATTTAATGGTTGTTTATGATCCCTATAGGGCTGATTAGCTCTTCCCTGAATTCGAGAGGATATTTTCCTTCTCTCTTCATCAAATTTTTGAGATCCTCTGCCCTAACTTCTTCATTTTTCATCCAAGAGGCTAGGGTCATCAATTGCATGTCCCCCAAACTAGAGTTTGTGTCCAAAATTTTAAGATCAATTAGGACAATATTATGCATGTAAAATTCTTCCAATTTGGCCCTATCTTCTATGTTGGACTGACTGCAAAAATAAATAAATTTCATGTAATTATAGAAAGGAAATGATCCATATGATGCTAGTGTTTTGATCTGGAACTATAGCCACTGCTCCTTCAGGTAAATGGCATAAGAATTTGAGGGATGCCTATTTTGTATTGCCTCCATGCACAGGTCTACCATGGTGGAAATCTGCTTGTCTTTTTGTTGTAGTTGGCCATTATATATTAGATTCTCTACTTTTTATTCTTGTAGATTCTCTTTGAACACTACCTCCCTAAGTCTGACATAAGACAAATCTCTCCCTATCTGAGTAAGTCTCTCTTCCATGACCCATACATCTTCCACATTTTTATTTTTGGAAATTTTCATCCAGTGGTGTGTGTGCGCTCTCTCTTTCTCTAGCTCATAGAATAGGGGAAATGAGATATTTTGAGGGACCATCCTCCCTCCTTCAATGAATGTGTAATAAGAGCTAAATTTTGGCTATGGGCTAGGATATGGAACTGCTATAATGTATTTTGGGATAGTTTTTGGAGAGGTTGGTTCCTCCTTTTGTTCCTCTGCCTTCTTCTCTTGTTTATGTTGGCTTTAGGGGTCCTGACCCAGGTTTGCACGTTAGAGTTTGCCAACAAACCCCTATACTATTGGCCCTGTCAAAAATGACCTACTTGTGCAGGTCAAAGTCTCACCCGAAGCAGTATGGGAGGGTGCTGGAACCAGGTTTCCGCACCCAGAAAGAGAGCAGGTAAGCCAAGCCCTAAACAGCGCACAGATCTATGGAACAGGGCTAGTTCGTAGGCTTAAATAGATAACCGGTGTACACAGTATTACAGATCTAGATCTTAGGTCCACATCCACGTGCGTTCGACTAGCAAAGATATAAATTACATTACGCGCAGCAGACCAGATAGCATATATTATGAATAACCATAGCAGACAACACAGATCATTCATACCTTATCACAGATTTAACATAAAGCACCGATTCATATAACAGATATATCTAGAACCAAGTACCAGCAATACTTCTTATATATTATCAGTAGATTCTTACATAACCCCAATCCCACCTATGCACATAGAAAGTAGGGTCCGCACACAATAGGATAAAGGATCTTCGCGCACACAGCTAGCAGGAGTCTGACCCAAATACCCGAAACCCAGAACTAACAATCCGTACTTAGCATTCACTTCTATTCATCTTCTACCTATCGACTCAAAAATACTTACTATTTATACCAATTTACCCTAGACTTACCATGATCCGCAAACTCTGGTTTGCAGACTCCTAGTTTTACCTATTTACCCGCTTACAATGTATTGGGGCTTGTATCCACCCTATCACCCCTACGATAGACTAAATATAATCAAAATAATACAAAAATGGACCAGCTTTCATCAGTGTGGGAGACCTTGCTCCAACAGTCCCCCAACACAATCTTGTGACTCGTCCTGAGTCACAGTGGTCGTAGGTCTTCCTTCCACTTCTGAGTAGCGTCTCTATTCCGGGAAAGAGGTACCTTCAGGATTTGCAAAATCGTTATCCTCCATTGTCGAAGGGTTGTGCTGCGAAGTAGTGTTTCATATATTTCTTCAGCAGACTCTTGCGTTCGAAGTCCCTAATGATACTGTCACGGCATGACCGACAGAGTGCAGCTACTCCAGCCATGTAGTCATTTGCTATGATATGGTTTGAGTCTACTACCATTAAAGTATCCTGGAAGAATATCACCCTGTAGAGTGGCCAACCGAACAACTCCTCCATCCATGATTTCCTTGACGATATAGGGACCCAACCAATGTTGTCGAAACTTACCCGAGTGCTTCGCAAACTGGATGTCATATAAGAGTACCAAGTCATGTTCCTCAAACGTCTTCTGGAAGATATGACGGTCGTGCCATGCCTTATCACGTGTTTTCTGGACTTGATGATGAAAGTTGGACATAAGTCGGTCTTCCTCTAGAGCAGTGAGCTGCATCAGGAATTCTTCGAGGACACCTAGGTCATCCATGTTTGTAAAGGCTGCAATATGGAGACTAGTAGCAATATACTCCATAGGCATGATGCCTTCCTTGCTGTATGTCAAGCGAAAGGGGGTTTGTCCCATTAACTTCTTGCAAGTGGTTCGATAGGCCCAGAGAACTGATGGGATGTGGACGTCCTAATCATTGCAGTCGGCGTTGCAGACCTTGGTTAGTGCATGTTCTAATATTTTATTGAATGCTTCAACAACCCTATTGGCCTGTGGATGATAAGGAGTGCTTTTTGCATGATGAATTTGGAATTCTTCAGTCAAGGCTTGGATGGTTTCATTAATAAAGTGTGTGCCCTGATCACTCATGAGGATCTTGGGGCACCCAAAGCGGGTTAGAATCTGCTCAAAAATGAAGCGCGCAGCGGTCTCCGTAGTACAATCTCTTACTGCTTGGGCATATACCCATCGGGTCACATAATATGTTGTAGTGATTATATAACGTGCACCTGTTTTCTTTCCTGGTGGATTAATAGGTCCAACAAAGTCTATGCCCATTTATCGAAGGCTTGCAGGGCCATTTGTGGTTGTAAGGGAATCTCATCGTGCCTTGATGGCCGTCTTGTTCGTTGACATGTATCATAGGCTCTGCAATGCTCCTGGGAATCACTATGTAGAGTAGGCCACCATAGCCCAACCCATAAAATCTTCTACGCCATTGCTTTTCCCGCATAGTGCCCACCTGCTATTCCTTTATGGGCTTCTGTTAGGATGGCTTATCGCTCATGCTCCAGAACATATCTACGTAGTACTTCATCCACACCTAACTTATATAGGTGGCCTGCAATGAGAGTAAAGTCTGCCGCTCGTGTGACCAAATCCATATTTTGCTGGATCGAATAGTCTATTGGTGCCATACCGGTAGTCAGGAACTCGATGATATTAGCAAAATGTGCATCGAAAACCTTAATGGTGAATAGTTGGGCGTTGGGTAGGCCTTCGTCCAGACTAGTAGGTTCTTCTCCAATATCAATACGGGATAGGTGATCTGGTCTTGTGTTCAGTTGGCTTGGTTTAACTATGATTTCGAAGTTATATTCCTGGAACAACAACAACCATCGGCAGATCTCCCCCCCCAACACAGGCTTATTCACTAGGCATTTTAAGGCCGAATGGTCATTATACATTTTGAGGTGACCTCCGAGCAAGTAGTGGCGATATTTTTGTAGTGCGTAGACCATGGCCAATCCTTCCCTTTCTGTTGTGGAATAATTGTGTTCAGCATTTGAGAGTTTTCAGCTAGCAAAGGCGATTAGATGATCAATGTCCCCCTCACCCGGTTGCGTAAGGATGGCTCCTAAAGTGATGCCCGAGGCATCTACGTGTACATGAAATTCTTTCATCCAATCAGGAAAGACAAGAATAGGTATTGAAACCATCTTTTCTTTGAGTAGTTCAAAACTTTTCTGACATTCCTCGTCCCAAAAAAAAGTGACATCCTTGTAAAGTAGCTTCTTGAGCGGCATTGTGATTAGTGCGTACCCCTGAATGAACTTTCTATAGTAGCCTGCATGCCCAAGAATGGAGCACAACTATTTTTCAGTTTTGGGGACAGCTAGGTTGATGATGACAACAATTTTGGCAGGATCCATCATCAACCCTTGCTGGTATACTATATGCCCAAGTAGAATACCGAAAGGTACACAGAAAATACACTTCTTGATGTTGAGGAAGATTTGGTATTTGCGGCAGGCATCTAACATTAAGCGCAGGTTCGAGACATGCGTTTGTACTAAGAAAAATACAGTCCAATCATCAAAATAGACTTCTACAAACTTGTGGATGAATTCTTTGAACACTGCAACCATGATGCATGAAAAAATAGTTGGAGCATTCTTGGGTCCAAATGGCATTATAGTATACTGGAAGGACCCCCATTTAGTGGCAAAAGTAGTTTTACTATGGTCTTCTGGGGCAATGCGGATCTGATGATAGCCCGAAAACCCATCGGTAAATGAGTATACCTCGTGACCACCTGCACTGTCTAGTATTTCATCTGAAAAGGGCGTCAGGAATGGGTCATGTATGTAGGAAACATTTAACTTGCATAGGTCAACGCAGATCTGAATTTCCCCCTTTGTTTTCTTTTCCCGAACAACCATCGGGCTAACCCAATCTGACTGTTCGATTGGATCGATGATACTAGCAGTGAGCATTTTATCCAATTCCTCTTTCACTTTTTGTTTGTAATTCGGGTTCAATCGGTAAGGCCGCTACTTGATTGGTCGGGCATCGAGCTTAAGTGTGATGTGCATAACTCCCAAATCACCAATGATCCCCTTGAGTTTGGAGAATTTGGTTGGAAATATGTCCTGATATTCTGTCAGCAACTCTGCCACCTTGCTGATGGTGTCATTATCCCATTAATCATCGATCTTGGCCAACTTGGGCTGGGTTGTCGTCCCAATATTGATTTTGCACAGCTTTAGCGGTTTCGTTACGTCTACCATTTGTAGTGAAGGTTCTGCAACTACGCGGTCACCTTCAGATTCTGGGATAGAGACATTGCGTGGATTGTCTTCTTCCTCAGCAATCGTAATATTGCAGCAATTGGCAATGTCTCGCATTTTCATATCCTAGGTTGGTTCACTGACTATAGTAGATGGATTAGAGTTACCAAATATATACGCATCCAGGTCCTATAGAGCTTCATCTAATTATTCCAAACCTCCAACCAACGTAAAGGTCTTGATAAAGTACTTTTGCAAGCTTTTCCAGAGAGAGGTCCGCTGATGCAGCTTCGCATCCAAGTACCAGGCAGTCAAGATTGGGCCTAATTTGAGGATAAACGAATGAACCCATTCCTTGGAGGTCTGATTCTGCCAATTATCCATCCATGCTTGCAAATGTTTGCGTGGGTTTCCTAGGCCAAAGAAATTTTGCAGTTCTTATCTGAGGCAGAGCTTTAAATCACAGGACCATCATTTCCCGACATCTTTCCCAGTTCAGAAGTGCTGCCTTCTGGGTTTTCCACCATCTCGTAGGTGTGGCGCGTAGGGCCAAATTAAGGGCCCATAACTGCCTTTCTTCCGGGACCTCTTCCTCTAGTTTTCGCAAAAATGTCTCAACTTCTCATGAACCATCAAAGAAGGGTAGTTCCCTTACCTCCGTGGATATGCAGCGTAGCACAGATATATCATGTAACTTGTTTTTCCAGTTGTCCATTTCATCCTCAATGTCGGATAAGCATTCACTCTCCTTTTCCCAGAAAATAATACCTTCATCTGTAGGGTTGACCCACTCCTGATCCTAGGCAGCCAGCCTATGGATGCGGTCTAATTCTTCCTTTTTCTGTACAGGTTCAGTGTATCGCTCTCCCTCCATTGGGTTGAAAGGGATGACCACCCGTGTCCCATCGACTTCAAATACGATGCTGCATTTTTTTAATTTAATGAAACTGCCCATGTCGATGGCCCAACCTATCCCTAGGAGCGCTGGGTAGGGATTTGTATCCTCCTCAATATGAATAACCTCAAAGTCTTCTCGTACCTTAATCCCAACGATATCGACGACTACTTGCGATAGCCTCCCCAATGGGACTATTTTCTAATGATTGGCCATACACAACTAGATATCTAACCATTCCAGCTGAGGTTTCCCCATCCATAACCATGTTTGTTTAGGGAGGACATTTGCATCCGACCCTAAGTCGAGGATGACCTGAGTCATCTCATAGTCACCGATTTGTGCTGTCAGTCGCATCTCCCACCCAGTGTGCTTCACCTATTTATACAGCTTGTGGATGTCCTTTAGTCCTACAACCAAATTTTTTCTACCTGTGCAGTTATCGATTAGAGCCTGGAGGGTCGCCACAGCTTGCTGATTGCAAATGAGCTTCATGCATGCTTGTAGGAATACTCCCACCTCCTCACTTTCCATACTGTGCGCAGGTACCTTTGCACTATCAATCTCCTAGTGGGTTGTGACAAAAGCCTCCTTTTCTTTAGCCAAATCTAACCCGTCCTACTTAATGGGCGCTTTTCTAAATAGCAGCTCAACTTCAGCCTTTTCCATACTCCCACCTGTGGCCATGCCACCACAAGTTATAACATTAATATTGGCCCCTTCTGGTAGAGGTTCAGCCTTGACCCTCTTGATATTCTGCATAGGTTTCTATTTCTTCTCTTTTATTCTAGCTATCAGGACTGGACATTCTTCAACCACATGGTCCTGCCCTCTACAATATCTGCAGGCTAGTCGAGACAGATAAGCATAGTCTCTTTCAAAATGGCCTACCTCCCCGCAGTTATAACAGACTAACTGTCCTTGTTCTCCACTTGCGCTTCCCGCTTGCTCGCTTCTAGTAGGGGAACTTCTACTACTGATGGATGATCTAGGTGATGCGGACTCTGATCTCATTCGATATATACTTCCTCGATCCATCATTAAGTCATATGTTTGGCAGTTTTGTTCATCGTGGCCTACGGACCTACAAAATCCACACCATCACTGTTTTACTTCTGGGACATATGATGCTAGGCGGGGGCAGTGATGAGTATCATGCGATCCTTCAACCCAGCAGTCATTGCACCATAGCAGAGGTTCCTTCATCTTCCTCGTGTCTGGGGATTGTAGTGGACTGGACCCTGTTTCGTGCTCCTTGCGTAGATTTTGGATTTCCACCTGCATAGCTTCTAATTGACACTGTATTGGTTGTACACCTAGCCAAGCCTCGTCCCTTGGTGTAGCTTCCAGCTTCATGGCCACTTCCAATGCCTTCTCCTATGTGTCAATAGTTTGGCGACCCATTGGTATCCATAAGTGTGGCAAGAGCATAGCAATAAACCATTCTGTATGTTGCTTATTGTCATACTTGAACCCTACTTCTCGGATTTATTTTTTTAATCGCTGATCTGCTTCCCATACAGACTTAGATGGTCCCTGCTTGATGTCTTTTAGTTCGTTGGCTATCTGTGAATAGGACTTAGGTCTTTTGAATTTTTGCTTCAGTGTTGTTTTGAACTCATCAATAGTTGTATTTGCATGTTGTCCAACATATCCCATATACCAATCCAACGCTCTTTCTTCGAAAGCCAGAGATAGCTGGGACTGCTTCACCAAATCACTCATGATGTTTTGCGCCATCCATACTGATTCAAGAACAAACCAAAACCTTTCCATATCCTCATCACCTGCACCCTTGAAGGTAGGTAGTTTTAAATTCGCAACCATATCTACCTTCTTTTTGGCGTTACCAGACTACTCTTTCAAAATGCTCCTGGTCTCGGCAACGGAACCATTTGTTGGCTTTAGGGGTCTGTTGTGGCTAGCAACAACCTCTCCTTTTTATTTAATATTAGTAATAATACTAAATAAAATGGGGATCCTTAGTTAAAATCCAAAAAATCAATTAGGATTTGTTTCCCTTAGAAAATAAAACTTTCTATCATAAACCTATAAAAATCCCTTTGAAAGAATATTGCGAAAATCTTAAGTTTATGATAGATTTTAATAAAACTTCTCTTTGAACAAGATAGCGCATCCATAAATAATATATACCTTTGATAAAACGCATTGGTCGCAGATCGCATAGCGCAGAAAATAGAATTGGTTAATGAATATCTTTTGCGCTCTTATTTATTATGCGCTTTTGCGATTTTGCGCTTTTGCGATGATTTCATTTTGTGATTGTGCGCTTTTTGTAATTCTGCGTGTTTGCGATATGCGCTTTTGTGATTTTTGCGATATTCTCTTTGCGCTATTGCACAGTTCCCGTTTTTACGATAGTTTTATGACTTTGATGCTTTCATATTGCGACATTGCGATATTGCAATATTGCGCAGCAAATCGCAGATCGCAATGTCGCAGATTCACGTAGGCGCGCTATCCCGAGGCAATATTTCCATGTATGAAATCCGTTATGCGCTTTAATGACTATATTAAATGATTGGAGTGATTATTAATGTGAAAAGAGATTGTGTTTAGATTGAAATTTGTTTCATAAGTTAAATATTATATTTCATCCGCGTTCATATTCAAAACAGTCTCGTCACCTTTCTATTATCATTACTCTCATTTATTCGTAAAACGCAGGCACAAAGGAGCGGATCACTATACAAAGCTTCCAATATACATTATGGGTAAGAAGGAGAAGAGCTCAAGTTCTGAGAACAAAGAAATGGCTTCGCTATACGCAGACACCGCCTGTAACAAGGATGCGGGTATATCCACTTGGGAAGGAATGTATAATCTATTAGAGGATGAAAACCCTATGGTGTTGAAAGTTGCAGCTACAGCCGGTTCAAAGGATACGTCTGAAGCAACCCTTAGAGACTTGGCTTGCTCATTCTTGCACAGAATTGCAGCAAGGCCAAGGCTTCTCCTATATACAGACATGGTGAGATGGGTGCTGGATAGCACAGATATCTCAGACAGGCAATTCAAGACTCAGTCTAAAGAGCTAATTGGGTCATTCACCATAGAAGATGTGAGATTAATGTATAAGCTGCCAAAACCTCAGGCGACTTACAATAGCAAATTCATGGAAGATTTTGCCAAAGAACACGCGAATTTGGCAGATTGCACAAAGGAGTGGACTAAAAGAAGTGAACCATTAAAGAAGAACAAACAAGGTATGTACAACACGGGTTCACTTACTTCTCCTTATTGTTTTACTGCTGCTATGTTATGTAGGCTTTTTGGAAAGCCTGACATAAATATGATTTTGCCCGAATGGCTTCCTTTGTTGAATGCGGCCGTTAATTCTACAATTGTAGACTGGGCCAAAATCCTATCTGATACTATGACCACTGCTATTTTTCAATACCGGTCCAAACGAAATGTTTCCCAGCGGGTTTATCCGCCTTTTAATTTATCTGCTTATGTCATGGACGCCATCTGCTATGTCTTTAAATTCCCTGTAATGGGCTGGAAATGGACTATCCAAGACCCTTTGCCCATTCATGTGTACCATAAAGAACTGTGGGAATCTAAATTTGTTCCCCATTTTTACCAAATTTGTCATGGAATCATGCTGCCATTGTACAGAACATTGTATAACAAGGATGCCCCAAGGTTATCCTCAGAAACAAAGGTTGACATTCTCCCCGTCGCAAGATGGTTTGGAGAAGAATTGTTCACCTATATTAGGGTTTTTGGAAGTTATGCTTCTCCACATGTGTTACCCCTATATGTTCCTGATAGACTTGTAGCTCGGGAAATTGCTTATCAGACCTGTGGCCAGGGAGGGATGACAAAAGATTTAAAAGACAAGAAAAAGGGCATTTGGCCACAATTTCCCATAAAATGTGGAACATTTTCACTGTCTGATATTGGTCATGCATTTCAAGAGATAGGCAATATTACATGCCTACAGCTGTTCAAATTTTCAAGGAGGTTATATGACCAAAATGATATTGTTAAGAATTTTACCAATGCAATCAAAGTAAGGGAATTTGTCCGGGAACAAGATATTTTTGATGATATGTTCCAGGAAAGAAATTCACTCAAAGAGGTTTTGAATTCAACTAAAGAGCAGCTATCTCCAGGGGATTTTCAGGAATTCAAACTTTACAGAGAAAGGAGACTAATTCCTATTCCTTTGGATAATCTACGCTTAGAGCCCGCAAGGGAGCAAACTCCTAGTGTTAGTCTTAATGGTAGTTCAAGCAAAGGTAAATCCGAATCAAAATCTGACAGAGATTCTGAACACTCCAATACATCCAAAGAAAAGGAAGATAAAATGGAAGAATCCATTAAAGATTCTGCACAATCAAAAGAACTTTCTCAGCAGAAAATTATGACTCCTCAACAGACAAATCCTCCTCCACCCAATGTACAGCAACAACCAGCCACCATTGAGTTAGATAAAGAATGGGAAACCTTTAATCAATTGATTAATGTAGAAGGACAGAATGTACAGACCCCTGTCCAGACAACCAAAGTTTTGAGCACAGGAATAAGCAGCACATCCGCAGTAACAGAGCACATACCAATCACACCCTTCTCTGAAATTGTACTTAATGTAGAGGACATTCCTCCTTTGGATGTATTTTATAGCCCAAAATACAAAGCAATAGTAAAGAGACAAAGGAAAAAGAGAAAAATAGAAAGTGCAATTGCTACTGAAGCTGAACAAGTAGATGTTTTGTGGAAATATCCTACCACAGAGCCTACTCATAATCTCACTAAGTTATCTCAAATAACAGGAGCTTATGCTTTCGCAACAATTGATAAAGTAGTTGAGATACAACTTTTGTTGGATGAAAAAGAAGAACAGATAAAAGCTCTGCAACAGCAATTGCAACAGGTACAAGCCAATAAGGAAGCACAATTAAAACTTGAAGAGTTACAACAACAACTTCAAGAAATGCAAGAACAGCATAAGGATGATCCTAAGCTTCCAGAATTCATTTCAGAAACCATCTCTTTGAACAATCAACTACTGCAACAAGAGGAAGTTTTCTGCCAAAAAATACTGCAATGGAATTCTTTATGCCAAGAAAGCGATAAAATCACAAATCATGTCGTAGATTTACGAAATGATTAAGATTTGATTAATGAGAAGATCAATGATTATCTAGCATGGCAAAAGACAGAAGAAGGCATAAAAACTAGTGCACCCATCATTAATGAAAACCATAAAGAAATACTGTTTAATAATTGGGATGCACAAATCAAAAGGGCAGAAAAGGCAGCAGAGGAGGCATCTACAACGGCAAACACTCTCACTGATTGTGTAAATGACAATTCTTACATTTTTACATAAAGCCAATTTGATCCCGCACTTGGCCTGTGTTATCTGGCTGTGCAAATCAATTGCAAGGCATCGAGGCAAAAGGCAAATAAGAAAGAGCAAAATCTATCTAAGGGCCGACAAGATTGAATTGGGACTCATACTGGATGTACTTGGTGAAGCCACACAGTCAGCACAGTGCGCTTAATTGTATCATCAATGCTACAGAGAAGATTGCTCCTACGCTTGCCGACTCTGTCTTTTCAGGACAGTTGAATTCTGAAGTCGGTCAACCGCATCTTCTCAAAACTATGCTGGATGCCTGCAAGCTTAAAGATCAAGTTAATAGATAGATAGATTTAGTTTTAATTTCACTGTATTTTAGCCTAGGAAAAGGACGGTCATTGAACCGAATCCTTAATTTTTGTAATAAACTATTTTTAGAGTTAGTTAAGTAGTATTTAAACCCCTCTCATGCATTTAGAGAGGGGTCCTTGATCTTAATATTTTTGGACTTGGAGATTGCATTTCTGTACTCCATTGTCTTATATATTTTTTGAAAAGGATCACATCTGGTGATTTTCATGCGGAATTATCTTTGAAGTGTTGCATTTATGTACCTTGGAATTTGGTTTTGCATTATAGTTACTGGATAGAGTATCAGATTGCATTTGAAGTCATCAAGATGAGCAAGGTATTTCTATCTGTTTACTGTTGATCTCTTTTGTTTTATGATATTCGTTTTAAAATTTCTATCATTTATATGTATATTGGTTTTCACAACGCTTCCTTTTATATATCATTTCTGAGTATAATTGAAACGTTATTTTTCATAGTTACATGTAAATGGTATACAATGATGAATGCAATATGTTTATATAACTCTGTTTAATTTCTTAAACAAAGTTATCTTTATTTGTTTCTGCACATTTCAATTTGATTAATAATACATTTTCATGGTTATTGTTGAATTGGAACAATCTTAAGTTGTATTCACATATAGCCACCCGGGTTAGTATTAGAATTTCTTTATCAGTATTTAGCTTAGATTAGATAGTTTTATTTCAGTTAGTTTAGTCTTATTTCCACCCATCCAATCCAATCTATTTAGTTACAAGGAAACTGGTCCTTTAAATCCAGTCGGAGCCACCATACCAAACGGAAAAGGAGCTGCCTTAAGGTCCCGACCGGGTGGTTTTCCCCGATGTTTGAAGCAGAGATTTTCTAGGCTTCAACATTTTTGGCGCTAGAAGGAGGGCATGAGCTATGAATGGCAAGTAAATCTTTATCCATAAGCCATTCTGAGAGCAAAACACCCTCATTAACTTCTTCAATTTCTTCTGAAATTCAAAATCCTAGAGAAGAAATTGCAGAAAATATTCAAACACCCACTACCAAAATCTCAAAACATTCAGACAATCAACATCCTGGGTCTCCCGAAGTTCAAGATTTAATTCATAAATTGAAAGGATTCTCATTATCTCTTGAAGAGTCTGAAATATCTGAAGGTAGTGTAACTTCAAAATTTGTTTCTTCCAAACCGCTTACTAGGCTTCAAAGTGAAAAACTTCGTATTTCTCCCAAAGAATTCCCTTTACCGAGTAGAGTCAAGACAAGAAAAACCCAATCGGAATCATCAAGTTCAACCTCTAATATCCAAATACCTATTTCCGAAATCCCTTCTCAACAAAGTACAGTCGTTTCCATATCATCTCCACAAACATCTTCTCCTCAATCCTCATCAGTCTCAACATCATCTATTCCAACAACTTCTATTCAAACACCACTAGTTTCTACTATCCCTCTAATAGTCATCCCAACAATGGCACAGAGACCATGGTCTACTCCAGGAGCAGTCAATATGGCTGCACCTTTACATGATTTACCAGACAATCCTGGAAAATGGCTTCCAAAGTTTAGCCCAGATCTTAACATTCAAGCTGAAGAACATATCAATAACTTTATGCTGGATATTAATTTGAATGGAGTCACACAGGAAGATGTTGTAGTTAGACTATTCCCTTATACTCTTCAAGGAACAGTAGGATCATGGTATTTTTCATTACCATCAGGATCTATAACAAGTTGGGACATTTTTGCAGATCATTTTTTAACCAAATTTGGAGATGACCAATCAATTGCAACTTTACTCAATGATCTCTCAAATTTGAAAATAGAACCCAAGGAACCCATTAAATAATTCAACGCTAGATTCAACAAACTCTTGAACAAAATTCACGTAGATTCACAACCTAGTGAACAGGTCAGAATTGAATGGTACATTACTGCCTTACCCTCAAACATAGCAATTTTCGTGGACAGAGCTGCAAAACCTACATTAGCTGAGAATATGAAAGAAGCTATTGCAGTGGAAAAACGTATTACTTCTCTTGAAAAGAAAAATGCTATTGAAGAAAGGAAATCAAAGAAGGTCAGCTTCAGAGATGATTCAAAGAAAAAGGCCAAAGATCCATATGACATGGAAGGTTTACAAAAAGTTCTTAAAACCATGTCAAATGAAATGGTTGAAATAAAAAAACAAGTAGCTGAGACTTCTACCAAGAAACCATTCCGAAATTTCAGAAGGAACCAAGTTGAATCTAAACCTCCTAATGTAATTTCTAATGCATAATCAGAAGAAGAGGAAGAAGAAGAAGATACATTTGTAGTATCAGATCAAGAAGACGAAAATGAAGAAATAGCTAAATTAAATGGAATGTGGGATTTTATTCTCCCTAATTCTGATAGTGAAGAAGCTATGCCTGTAAGTACTAGGAGTAAATCTACAGCAGAACCAGTGCAAACAGTTCCTAAAAAGAAAATTACAAATCCAAGTACCAAAGACAAACCCACTGTGAAGAAAACTTCTTCATTGCCTACTCAAAATCAACCATCCTCTTCTAATCCTCTCACATCAACAACGAAAACTTTAGTAGTGTCAGAACCCATCGAATACAACATTGTTGAAGACATGAAAAAGATCAAAGCCAACATTTCCTTACATGAACTCAGCAAACTAAAACACCAGCAAAAGTTGTTATTAAAAGAACTTAACGCTACACCAATTGCTCCTATACCAAGCGGTGTAGTTGCAAAAGAAACAAGAGGGACTGGTAAGCCACCAGATAAGGTAGATGCTGCTGATACCATGCTCATTGGGGAAAAGTCAAATTCTCAAACTCCTCCTTTTCTTTTGACTTATGAGATGTATAATAAAAATCTGCACAATTGTTTGATTGATTCTGGAGCTTCCTCCAATATAATGCCTACCTCTGTCTGTGCTAAATTGAATATTGAACCACAGAAATCAGCAGTTCATATCGTTCAGTTGGATCGCTCTAAAGTTCAAGTTGTAGGAGAAATCAATTCAGTCACAATCAGATTAGCTTCCGATCCTAGGATTGTCCAAAGAATTGATATTTTGATTGCTGATATTCCTGAATTCTATGGATTAATCTTGAGCAGGGACTGGTCTGCGAAACTTAACAGTTATATCTCGACTGATTATTCACACATGTGGCTTCATTACAAAGGAAAACCAAATCAAATCAAAATTGAACGAGAAAAACATATGACGCACACTGTCACTGAATTTGAACAGCCTAATGAACCTGTGGCATTCAACAACAATATTCTTGGAGGTTATTCTACTGAATCATTTCTTGGAAATTTCAAAGCTCCTCAATCACCTTTTTCTGTAAATACTTTTGTTTCTCAGATAGAGAATTTTTAACAGTCTGATTCTTCCAGAATTGTAAATATTTCAGATGTAATTGTAGATAAGCCAATAGATAAATATTTATTTTGGTCGTTATATTTTGATGGATCAAAGTCTAGTGATGGAGCTGGAACTGGATGTATCTTAATTGATCCGAATGGGGAGAAAACCATGCTGTCATGCAGGTTATAATTTGAGTGTACTAACAATACCGCAGAATATGAATCCTTGATTCAACGACTTTATAAAGCTATAGAGTTAGATGTTAAACACTTGAAAGTCTTTGGTGATTCCGAAATTGTAATTAAACAAGTTAGGAATACTATTCATTGCCTTTCAGGACATTTTAAACACTATCAAACCCTAGTGCAAGATCTCACCACTCATTTTTTAGCATTCAATATTTCTCCTATTCCTAGGAATCATAATACATCAGCCGACTTGTTAGCTAATGTTGCATCTAAACTCCTACCTGCTGAAGATTGCAGTCTTGATAGGTTTTCTGTAGAATTGATTTTTCGTCCATCTGTCCCAGATAATGTTACAAACTGGAGAGTTTTCTATCATGATCAAGATATTCTAAATTTCATGACTTCAGAGAAATCATATGATGATCAAATTATTGACGAAGATGATCATGATTTACAAATTGCTTCAAAAGGTAATGAAAACCCCATTCCAAAATCTATTGTTAAATTAGAGGATTTATATGACATTAGAGACAGATTTAAGAAAGTTGTTTCGAAACTTCAAAGTTCCACTTTGAAGTTTGAATTAATAAATCTTGGTTCTGATTCTAAACCTCAAAACGTTAACTTAGGACTCAATTTAACACCAGAGGAAAGGAATGCATTCATTAAACTGCTGAACAAGTATAAAAACGTTTTTGCTTGGGATTATGATGATCTGAGAACATATAATACTTCGGTTATTCAACACACGATTCCAATGCTTCCTGATGTTAAACCTGTTCAACGGAAGTTGAGAAAGATCCATCCAAATCTCGAAAGTCAAATCAAATCAGAACTCAATAAACTTTTGAAAGCCAAAATTATTTTTCCAGTCAGACACTCTAATTGGGTTTCCAATATGGTACCTGTAAGGAAGAAGAATGGTGATATAAGAATCTGTATTGATTTTAGAAATCTAAACAAGGCATGTTTAAAAGAAAATTTCCCATTGCCAACCATGGAACAGATACTTCAGAAGGTAGCCGGTTCGGAACTTATGTCTTTTTTCGATGGGTTTTCGGGCTATAATCAAGTTCTAGTTCACCCAGATGACAGATTGAAGACAACTTTTAGAACAAAATGGGGAACTTACGCTTATCAGAAAATGCCTTTTGGTCTAATAAATGCAGGAGCAACTTTTCAAAGAGCCATGGACATAGCATTCAAAGGTCTGATCAATAAATCAGTTGTTATTTATCTTGATGACATAACAGTATTTTCAAAAAAGAGAGCCAATCATATACATGACTTAAAACAAATATTTGAAAGATGTAGAAGGTTTGGTATTTCCTTAAATCCGAAGAAATCTTTCTTTGCTTTAGATGAAGGAAAGCTCTTAGGATTTGTTGTGTCAAAAGATGGTATATATATTGATCCTAATAGAGTCAAAGAGATTTCTGATATTTCTGTACCTCATAACAAAAAATCCATGCAATCATTTCTTGGACAGATCAATTTTGTTAAAAGATTCATTCCTGATTTTTCTTTTATTGTTTTACCTATGCAAAATATGATCAAGAAGAATTCAGTATTCAAATGGGGGCATGAAGAGAAAGAAGCCTTTAAAGCAATCAAACAAGCAATCATTAATGCACCAGCATTGAATACCCTAGATTTTTCTAAAGATTTTACTTTGTATACTCTGGCCACTGAAACATCCTATGCAGCTGTTTTAACACAACTCAATGATCAGAAAATTGAAGCACTAATTTCTTTCTTTAGCTCAAATCTACAAGGAGCTGAGCTTAATTATTCCGATGTTGAAAAACAAGCCTTTGCTGTGTTTAAATCAATCAAACATTTTAGACCTTTTCTCTTGAAAACTCATACAAAAATCATTGTCCCATTCTCTGCAGTGAGGCAGTTATTAATTCAGAGAGAAGTAGGAGAAAAACGAGCTAACTGGGTAACATCTTTGCAAGAATATGATGTTGATATTAAACCAGCTAAGATTGTTAGAGGACAAGGTTTTTGCAGATTATTAGCAGGAGCTCATAACATACCAGAAAATAAAGATTCAAATCAAGATATTCAAGTAAGTTAGATAAGTGTTACAGATGCTGAATCTCAGTATGCTGATCTCATCTATTACTTGAAGAATGTGTATGCTCCGTCTAACCTCAGTTATAAGAGAAAACGTGCTTTAAGGTTAAAGGCTGATAAATATGAGATCATTGATAATGTGTTATTTAGAAAAAATTATGATTCAATTTTATTAAGATGTCTTGAAAAGACTGAAGCTGAAAAGGTTTTGCAGGAATTGCATGATGGACCAGCAGGAGGTCATTTTGGAGGTGATACTATGGCTCACAAAATAATTCGCGCTGGTTATTACTGGCCTACCCTTTTTAAAGATACGCATGATTACGTAAGGAAGTGCCAAATTTGTCAAACTGCAAGTGGAAGACAAAGGAAACCAGCTTTTCCTTTGCAACCAGTGACTATTGAGCAACCATTTGAACAATGGGGGCTTGACATTATTGGTGAGATAATACCTCATTCTTCCAAACAACACAAGTACATCCTTAATGCAACTGATTACTTTACAAAATGGGTAGAGGCAATTCCGTTGAAGGTAGCCAATTCTGATGCAATTATTGATTTCATAGATCAATTCATCATAACCAGGTTTGGTGTACCTCAAGCTCTTGTTTTTGATAATGCATCTTACTTCTCTCGAAATAGTTTAATTGAATTTGAAGTCAAAAGAGGTTTTAAATTAAAATATTCAGCAAATTATTATCCACAAGGTAATGGTTTGGCTGAATCCACTAATAAAAACCTTATCAAAATCATTAAAAGGACCGTTGATCAAAATCAAAAGAATTGGCACAAATCTTTAATCTTTGTGTTATGGGCTGATCGTATCACTGAGAAAGCTTCGATAGGGACTTCACCTTTCAATCCGGTTTATGGAAAAGAAGCTGTGATACCATCAAATTTAACTCTTCCATCATTAGCCCTAGTGCAATTTATTGAAGAAAATCCATCATCATCCATTCAATTAAGGTATGATCAAATCCTTAAACTAGAAGAAGATAGGGATAAAGCAAAAACTACTCATGAAAAACATCAACAGCTTGTAAAATCTTCTTTTGATGCAAGTTCTACCGGCTCAAAGTTTTTATCAATTGGTGATCTCGTTTTGAAATGGGATAAAGCACATGAAGAAAAAGGTAAACATACCAAATTTCAGAAAATGTGGCTTGGACCATTTCAGATCATTGAGAAGATAGGCTCAAATACATTCATACTCCAAGATCTAACAGGTAAGAGAGAATCTCTTCCTGTAAATGGGCTTATCTTGAAGAAATTCTTTTCCTAAGGAGGTAACCCCTTCTTAAACTGTACATATTTCTTTCTGCATATTTTGATTTTTTTTTGTTTTTGCAAATAAAGGTTGTTTACGAGTCTCTGATTGACCGTTTGCTATTTAAGAAAATTTCTTCGGAAAATATTATAAATATTTATTTTATGTAAATAAGAATTTTTAAAGTAATGATTACAGTTTTTGAATAGTTTAAAATAAGATGTTAAAACTTTAAAAAGATTATTTCAATCATTTACGTGATCTTTTGAAAACTTGACGAAAATGTAAATCATCAGAAGTTTATCAAGCAGAGAAAGGTTATCTTTAAAAGTAAAGATTTTTTTCAAAGTTTTGGAACTCAAAAAACTCTGAAAATTGTCATCCATTGATTCTTAAGGATAAAACTATTTCACCCCATCCATTTAAGTTGTGATTTTTTAGAATGTAATTCTAAGAAATTATACAAAAATTTTAAGAGATAAGAGGTCTCATTATGAGCCGACTTACTATGTTCATAAGGAGTAATAAAACTGACATTACCAATACTGCATACTAAAATTGGGTAATGGCTTATAAATATAAGGCAATGGGTCTCATCACGAGCTAGCTTGTTCAGTTTAATTATAACTAGTGAATGGCATTGTTATCAACTGGCCACCAAACCAGAACAATGGCTCTTAAAATAAAAAATAAATAAAAGACAAAAACATGAGATAATAGGTCTTATGAATTTATCTTTTAAAAAGTCATAATTTTAGTTGGATGGGACAATGAATGGTTAATGGTTTAAAGGTAACCCTGTCGAGACTATAAACGTTTGCTGGTAGCAGAGGCAATACCTATGGCAATAGAGTATATTATAAAACCAAAACTTGGAGAGATCCACTTACTTTATTATTAACACCAATCAAAGCTTGAGATAACCCAAAATGTTTTTATTTTTCTTGAGGAATTAGAAAGAAATTATGAAATGATTTTTATTTCCCTTTCATAGTTACATTTTATTTGAATTATTCTAAGATAGTTTTCATCATCTTTAAAAATCTTTACTTACTAAAGATAGAATGTTCATTTTATTTTTTCAGAGATAACTGTTTCTTCCAGTGAATCGCCAATTGTTGTGGCTAGCAACAACCCCCCTTTTTATTTAATATTAGTAATAATACTAAATAAAATGGGGACCCTTAGTTAAAAATCCAAAAAAACAATTAGGATTTGTTTGCTTTAGAAAATAAAACTTTCTATCATAAACTTATAAGAAATCCCTTAGAAAGAATATTTAGAAACACTTAAATTTATGATAGATTATAATAAAATTGCTCTTGAAACAATATAGCGCATCCATAACAAAAATAGTATATATAAAAACGCATTGATCGCAGATCGCATAGCACAGAAAAGAGAAATGATTAACGAATATCTTTTGCGCTCTTATTTATTATGCGCTTTTGCGATTTTGCGCTTTTGCGATGATTTCATTTTGCGATTGTGCGCTTTTTGTGATTCTGCGCGTTTGCGATATGCGCTTTTGTGATTTTTGCGATATGCACTTTGCGCCATTGTGCAATTCCCGTTTTTGCGCTATTTTTATGACTGTGATGATTTCATATTGCGATATTGCGACATTGCGATATTGCGCAGCAAATCGCAGATTGCAATATCGCAGATTCATGTAGGCACGCTATCTCGAGGCAATCTTTCCATGTGTCAAATCCGTTATGCGCTTTAATGATTATATTAAATGATTGGATTGATTATTAATGTGAAATGAGATTGTGTTTAGAGTGAAAGTCGTTTCACAATTAAAATATTATATTTCATCCGCGTTCATATTCAAAACAGTCTCATCACCTTTCTAATATCATTACTCTCATTTATTCGTAAAACGCAGGCACGAAGGAGCGAATTACTATACAAAGCTTCCGATATACACTATGGGTAAGAAGGAGAAGAGCTCAAGTTCTGAGAACAAAGAAATGGCTTCGCTATACGCAGACACCGCCTGTAACAAGGATGCGGGTATATCCACTTGGGAAGGAATGTACAATATGTTAGAAGATGAAAACCCTGTGGTGGTAAAAGTTGTAGCCACAGCTGGTTCCAAGGATTCGTCTGAAGCAACTCTTAGAGACTTGGCTTGCTCATTTCTGCATAGAATAGCAGCAAGGCCAAGGATTCTCCCATACACAGACATGGTGAGATGGGTCCTGGACAACGCTGATATTTCAGACAGACAATTCAAGACTCCATCTGAAGAACTAATTTGGTCATTCACCATAGAAGATGTGAGATTAATGTATAAGCTGCTAGAACCACAGGCGACTTACAACAAAAAATTCATGGAAGATTTTTCCAGAGAACACGCGAATTTGGCAGACTGCACAAAGGAGTGGACTAAAAGAAGTGAACCATTGAAGAAAAACAAACAAGGTATGTACAGCACGGGTTCGCTTACCTCTCCTTATTGTTTTACTGCTGCCATGTTATGCAGGCTTTTTGGAAAGCCTGACATAAATATGATTTTACCCGAATGGCTTCCTTTGTTGAATGCGGCCATTAATTCTACAATTGTAGACTGGGCCAAAATCCTATCTGATACTATGACCACTGCTATTTTTCAATATCGGTCCAAACGAAATGTTTCCCAGCGGGTTTATCCGCCTTTTTATTTATTTGCTTATGTCATGGACGCCATCTGCTATGTCTCTAAATTCCCTGTAATGGGCTGGAAATGGACTATCCAAGACCCTTTGCCCATTCATGTGTACCATAAAGAAATGTGGGAATCTAAATTTGTTCCCCATTTTTACCAAATTTTTCATGGAATCATGCTGCCATTGTACAGAACATTGTATAGCAAGGATGCCCCAAGGTTATCCTCAGAAATAGAGGTTGATATTCTCCCCGTCGCAAGATGGTTTGGAGAAGAATTGTTCACCTATATTAGGGTTTTTGGAAGTTATGCTTCTCCACATGTGTTACCCCTATATGTTCCTGATAGACTTGTAGCTCGGGAAATTGCTTATCAGACCTGTGGCCAGGGAGGTATGAAAAAATATTTAAAAGAGAAGAAAAAGGGCATTTGGCCACAATTTCCCGTAAAATGTGGAACATTTTCACTGTTTGATATTGGTCATGCATTTCAAGAGATAGGCAACATAACATGCCTACAACTGTTCAAATTTTTAAGGAGGTTATATGACCAAAATGATATTGTTAAGAATTTTACCAATGCAATCAATGTAAGGGAATTTGTCGGGGAGCAAGATATTTTTGATGATATGTTCTAGGCAAGAAATTCATTCAAAGAGGTTTTGAATTCAGCTAAAGAGCAGCTATCTCCAGGGGATTTTCAGGAATTCAAGTTGTACAGAGAGAGGAGACTAATTCCTATTCCTTTCGATAATCTACGCTTAGAGCCCGCAAGGGAGCAAACTCCTAGTGTTAGTCTTAATGGAAGCTCAAGCACAGGTAAATCCAAATCAAAATCTGACAGAGATTATGAACACTCCAATAATTCCGAAGAAAAGGAAGATAAAATGGAAGAATCCATCAAAGATTCTGCACAATCTAAAGAACCTTCTCAACAGCAAATTTTGATTCCTCAACAGACAAATCCCCCTCCAACCAATGTACAGCAACAGCCAGTCACCATTGAGTTAGATAAAGAATGGGAAACCTTTAATCAATTGATTAATATAGAAGGACAGAATGTACAGACCCCTGTCCAGTCAACCAAAGTTTTGAACGCAGGAACAAGTAGCAAAGCCGCAGTAACAGAGCACATACCAATCACACCCTCCTCTGAAATCGTACTTAATGTAGAGGACATTCCTCCTCTGGATGTATTTTATAGCCCAAAATACAAAGCAGTAGTTAAGAGACAAAGGAAAAAGAGAAAAATAGAAAGTGCAATTGCTACTAAACCAGAACAAGTAGATGTTTTGTGGAAAGATCCTACTTCAGAGCCTACTCATAATCTCACTAAGTTATCTCAAATAAAAGGAGCTTATGCTTCTGCAACAATTGATAAAGCAGTTGAGATACAACTTTTGTTGGATGAAAAAGAAGAACAGATAAAGGCTCTGCAACAGCAATTGCAATAGGTACAGGCTAATAAGGAAGCACAATTAAAATTTGAAGAGTTACAACAACAAATTCAAGAAATCCAAGAACAACATAAGGATGATCCTAAGCTTCCAGAATTCATTTCAGAAACCATCTCTTTGAACAATCAACTACTGCAACAAGAGGAAGTTTTCTGCCAAAAAATATTGCAATGGAATTCTTTGTGCCAAGAAAGCGATAAAATCACAAATCATGTCGTGGATTTACGAAATGATTATGATTTGATTAATGAAAAGATCAATGATTATCTAGCATGGCAAAAGACAGAAGAAGGCAGAAAAGCTGGTGCACCCATCATTAACGAGAACCATAAAGAAATACTGTTTAATAATTGGGATGCACAAATCAGAAGGGCAGAAAAGGCAGCAGAGGAGGCGGCTATAGCGGCAAACACTCTCACTGATTGTATAAATGACAATTTACATAAAGCCAATTTGATCCCAGAAATTGTTCCAGGTTATCTCCCACAGACAAATCAATTGCAAGAAGAATGGAGGCAAAAGGCAGAAGAAAGAGCAAAATCCATCCAAGGGTTGACAAGATTGAATTGGGACTCATACTAGATGTACTTGGTGAAGCCACACAGTCAGCACAGTGCACTCAATTGTATCATCAATGCTACAGAGAAGATTTCTCCTACGCTTGCCGACTCTGTCTTTTTAGGACAGCTGAATTCTGAAGTCGGTCAACCGCATCTTCTCAAAACTATGCTAGATGCCTGCAAGAGCAAAGATCAAGTTCATAGTTAGATAGATTTAGTTTTAATTTCACTGTATTTTAGCCTAGGAAAATGACGGTCATCGAACCGAATCCTTATTTTTTGTAATAAACTATTTTTAGAGTTAGTCAAGTAGTATTTAAACTCCTCTCATGCATTTAGAGAGGGGTCCTGGATCTTAATATTTTTGGACTTGGAGATTGCATTTATGTACTCCATTGTCTTAAATATTTTTTGAAAAGGATCACATCTGGTGATTTTCATGCGAAATTATCTTTGAAGTGTTGCATTTCTGTACCTTTGGAATTTGATTTTGCATTATAGTTGTTGGATAGAGTATCAGATTACATCTAGAAGTCATCAAGATGAGCAATGTATTTCTATCTGTTTACTGTTGATTTCTTTTGTTCTATGATATTCGTCTTAAAATTTCTATCATTTATATGTATTTGTTTTCACAACGCTTCCTTTTATATATCATTTCTGAGTATAATTGAAACGTTATTTTTCATAATTACATGTAGATGGTATACAATGATGAATGCAATATGCTAATATAACTCTGTTTAATTTCTTAAACAGAGTTATCTTTATTTGTTTTTGCACATTTCAATTTGATTAATAATACATTTTCATGGTTATTATTGAATTGAAACAATATTAAGTTGCATTCACATATAATTACTCAGGTTAGTATTATAATTTCTTTATCAGTATTTAGCTTAGATTAGATAGTTTTATTTCAGTTAATTTAGTTTCATTTCCACCCATCCAATCCAATCCATTTAGTTACAAGGAAACTGGTCCTTTAAATCCAGTCGGAGCCACCATTCCAAACGGAAAAGGAGCTGTCTTAAGGTCCCGACCGGGTGGTTTTCCCCGATGTTTGAAGCAGAGATTTTCTAGGCTTCAACACAACCACATATTATGCTTTTGCTTTAGATAAGGCAATAGAACTTTGTTTCTTTCTGAACCAAGAAACTAATCTGGGCCCCATATAGAATGCACCACCACTAGTGCTTTTTTGATCATCAACATTTCCAGCCCAATCCGCATCTGTGTAAGCATGAAGAGTGAGATCAACATTCTTTGGATACCATAGACCAAATTCTTGAGTCCCTTGTAGATATTTGAATATTCTTTTTACATCTTGAAGGTGTGACTCTTTTGGATTAGCTTGTAATCGTCCAACAATCCCAACTATATGCATAATGTCAGGTCTTGTCTCGGTTAGATAAAGTAGACTTCCAATCATGGATCTGTATTCTGGTTGATTCACCGTGGGAGAATCATCATGAGAACTGAGGTTACACCCAGTTACCATTGGTGTACTTACGGGTTTTCATTCTTCCATCCCATACTTCTTCAGAATTTGCTTAAGATATTTTGCTTGAGATAAAAATATGCCATCTATTTCTTGTTGGACTGGATGGAGCCTTTTCAGATAGGTCTTCTTCTGTTGCTTCAATGGGTTCACCTTCTATATTGTTGATATTTGATGCAGGAATATATACATCACCATCATCTTTATTTGTTGTTGGTATTTCCCCTTTTGGAGCAGGTTTTTCATCATTGTTCTTGATAAAACATTTTCTTCCAAAAACTATAAAATGCTTTAAAGTTGGAAGATTACCATAACCGCAGATGTACCCATAAGCTCCAAACCTTTTCTGTCAATAAATTTCAATATCATCAACCTATGACCGGGTCTATGATTCGAGCATCATAGTATCTTTCTGTATAAATAAACTATCAACTCAATCTCTTGTCTTTATCAAGGTGAAATTTCCATTTCCCCTTTGTAGAAACATATGTGGGAATCATCATGAAATAGAGTAGAGTGGCACCATATAGCATGAGAAAACATCATAGACTTGTATCAACAATATCTGAGAGAAGAAAGATAAGACAATGTATCCATGTCTTCAAGTGTCATCCAACAGTTGTAGCATAAGCACATCAGTAACCAACATCGGGATCTTTGCAGCAACATCATATTCTTGCCAAGAATAATTATCATACCGGAACAACTTCATCATAGTCAATATTCATCAAGAAATCATCCATGTGATCTGTTATTACCAAGGTCTTATATAGTCATGATGTTCATCAACAACAAAATTTGCATGTTTTGTCCTTATATCTGAATCATTAGACTTGCATCAAATCTACGTGAGAAAATAAAGATACTCTTCTGAAAAACACGATCAGGGCTCATCCATAATCTCATCATAAGAAATCTATGTATCATGACAAAATCATTCCAACATGAGCATCACAAGCATAAGCAAAAATAATGCCAACAATGCAACTTTAGTAGTTAGGCTAATGCTCCCCCTGAACCAATGTTACATGTTCATAGTCAAGTATATCATATCAGCAGACTGAAACCATCAACATTAGATCAAGAAAATTACAACTGTCAGCAACCTGTCATAAACCGATCTTGAGTTTGATTCACTGTTTTTCTTATTAGAGAAAAACATATGCAACTATTTCCAACGGAACTCGCATGTATACGCGGCTTTAGTTTATGAAACTCGCATATAGAAAGTGAAATACATAAAATTTCACAACTCCATACATTTTGTACCTATCTTCTGTTTTCACATCAGATGCACTGTCAAAAATATAAATAACCAGAATTATCAACCTATCCTTTACACATTGCAGTTGAAGATAAAATTATTCTTTCAAGAATGATCGACTGCAATGGGCATTGACTTCTTTCAATCTGAGTCTGAATCCTCCTCACATCTGCGAGAGGTTAGATCTTTAAACACATAATTTATCAGCATTTCTGTATCCCCTTGCTAAGACTTCTCTATTTTCTTCATCCATAACCTTGCATTTGGTTGAAGTGAACACAATTATATTTCCTTTATCTACCATTTGACCTACACTTAATAAGTTTTGTTTTAGGCCTTGAACTAATCGTATCAATTTCCCTTCTATTTTTGTTAATTATGGCTCTACCTTTTCCCAAAATATTTGCTAGAGCATCATTTGAAAGAATAACCTTACCATCTTGATTTTTCTTGTGAGACTCCATCCAATATCGATGTACCATTCATCCTTGCCTTTAATTGTATAGAGAGAAAGACCACATCTTATCTTTTCTTCTTTATGCTTGTGAATATTAAAGTTGGTGAATCCAACTTTCTTTGGTCTTATGATATTATTTGTTTGACTTTCATGTTGTCTTTGATGATTCATTGATATGTTCCTACATTCCTTTTCTACATGCCCAAACTTGTTACAAGCATAGGATCTTATGTGACCAGAAAAGGGAGCAAAGGTATCATAATAAATTTGCCTCTTGTTCCTTCTATTGCAATCAATAGCTTTATGTCCAAATTGGTTGCATGAAAAACAATAACCCTTAAAGAAACTTGTGTACCTGGGAGATGTTGACCTTTCTATGTAGAGTCTATTTGTCTGCGACTAAAACAATATACTTCTGCAATTGGCTGCAATATGCCCATAATTATGACATATAAAGCATTCAACATTATTGATCAAAGGATAAAATCGATTGTTGCTTCTATGGTTAGGAGTGAATGATTTCCTTTGAGAATTCATGATTTTTGATTGACCTTTTGTGTCTTTCAACACTTCGGGTTTTGCATTGATATCCTTTGAATCTTTAGCACTTTCTTGAGAACTAAATTCTCCTTTAACAATTTCATGAAAACCAAGACCAAATTTAATAGAAGGAGACCTTTGACTACTAAGAATATTATCCAGAATCTTAGTACTATCTTGAAACCTCAAGTGTTTATCCTTTTCCTCTAATTTACCTTTTAAAATTTTTAGCTCAACTTCCAATCTTTGGCATTGCTTCTTCATACTTTCTGTGACCCTTCTTCCTTCTTCTACTTGTTCATTCAATTTTAGAATCTCTTCTTTCATCCCATTTTCTTGTTCTTCAAATGTTTGTAGAAGTTCTTCATTCTTCTTATTTGATTTTTCCAGATTTGCTTTGAGAGAGATGATTTCTGCTTCAAGTCCTTCACTGTGATTGGATACTTCATTCTGCAGCTTTTGACACTGATCTATTTGTTCTTTGTTTAGTTGCTCAATTGAATTTCTTTCTTGTAACTGATCATTCAATCTAGAAATCATATCTTTGAAGATAAATTCCCTTTCATTAAATAGAATCTGTTGATCTTCAACTTCATTCTTGAGATTAGCAATTTCTGCTTCTAGATCCATAACACTACTTTTACTTTCGTATTCACTATCTTCAATATTGCATGAACAAGGAAGTGAATCACAAGAACAACAATCAATACCTGTTTCATCTTCTTCATTTTCTGCTGCATATGTTTTATGAGATATCTTCTTCCTTTGAGTAGCCTTTTTATTTTGCTTCCTTCCCATTGAGACGGATCTCCTTCAAGCGATCAATCTTCTATAGAAGGACCTGCTCTCATACCAATTTTTGGGAAAAATACTGAGAGGAAGGGCGGGGGGTGGGGGGGGAGGAGTGAATCAGTATTTAGAGCTCACTGAAAAACTTTTACTTTTTGTTTACAGAATTCTATACGCAACTTTAATTAACCCAACTCGCGTATACACGCGGATATATTTAAGAAAACTTGCATATGTTCAGAGATCTTATTATGCAGATAATTCTTTACTTAGATCATTGAATCATTCATTCATCAGATGTTTAGTAAGCAGTAAACATGTGCAGTAAGAACAGAATAAATCATCACACATAAGCAACACACATAAACACCAAGATTTAAGGTGGAAACCCAATTCGGGAGAAAACGACCGCTGTTGTTGTCTCTATCTTCAATATTTATTATAAAGAAAACTTCTTACAATATTGTGCTGGCGTAGACTCATACCAGTACGCAGGCACCCACCTGCAGAAGGCTGCAACCTTCTCTCGTTCTCCAGCTACTACTGGAAGGGAGCTCCAACCCCCTGATCTCGTTTACCAACCACTCCTAGAAGGGAGCTTCAACCCCCTGAACAGAACACCAGCTTCTACTGGCAAGAAGATTTTACTCTCATACTAAAGGCTTCAACCCTCAGAACCACTGCAGACCATGTTTCATCAATTTTCACATTGGATCCTACAGCTTCCACAACACACCTTGTAGGCCTCTTTTCATCAAATTTTGAGACTGGACCCACTCCACACATTTAAGCTAAAAGAACATACATCAAACTGAAACTTATAACCCATTCAATTCATTCATTGAATCATCAACCAATCAACCAACAATTGATCTTTAATCATAATCAACTAGCAGCATAATCAGTATTCATACAACCCATATCTGTATGAAGACATCATTGACAGACAACAATAGAACATAAAAAAAGATTAGACTTTTCTTTCACACACTTAAGAAAAACCCTAGATTCCATACGATCTTTCTCTTCACTGAACCCGCGTATATATGCGCTTTCACAGAGACAAACCTGCATATATATATCTGCAACTATTTCAGGACTAACCTTAGATTCCATACGCGCTTTCGCTGAAACTAACCTGCGTATATACGTGCTTTCGTTGAGACGAACCTGCGTATAGTTCCGCAAACATTACAGGGCTACACAACTCTTCAGAACAGATAAACAACTTAGATCTTACCCTTCACTTCAACAAACATTCGCCAGATCACAGATCTAAATTTTCCATAAACAGATATAGAAAATACATGGTCATTTTTCAGGTCTAGAGATCCTGATCCATAATTTTATTCATAGGTGCATTATTAATTCAAATCTATCAGTAAACTGCAACCAATTTCATGTAGATATACTTCAGAGTGAAGTATTCATTCAATACCTAGACACATGCACTCCTTTGCACTATGATCTTTTTCTCCTTATATAGTTTTAGCCTTTACCAATACCATGAGCCAAAACCACACCACTTCCGATGGTATTCTTGGATGGAATCAAAATAGAAAATACAACGCTTAATACTGTGGGCTAATACCATGGTAATGCCCCTTGGTATCATAATTTTAGAGCGCAAAAGGCATACACGACTTGGAGCGTTCGTATCTGCGTGTATATGCAACTTCTCTTCATGAAAACTGCATATATACTAATCCTAAATGTATACATGGGTTGTCATCACAAAATTAGCGTATACATTGCATCCATACGCGGGTTGCCTTCACAAAAGTAGCGTATACATTGAAAAATATTTCCTGTTTCATTTCTGTGGCACTTACTGGAATTCCTTTCTCTGTCACATCTGAACAGACCTGTAGAAACATCATTTTTACATCTTTAACACAAGTTGCTTATCAAAAGAGAACTCATCAAGTAGGTTTCCATCAAGAACAACTTCATCAAGTAGGTTGCCATCAAGGACAACATATTGCAATATATTGCCAATAATCGCCAATAGGGTATTCGAAAATCAACCAAAGATAAAAAAAATGAAAGAAAATGTGATACAAAATATAAATAGTGCTATAAATTCAATTAGGACATCTAGATAGAAAAAATGTTTTAGTTGTACATAGAGCAATACATATGGCAGTGGTTTCATCAAGTACTAAAGAGAATCGCTTGGTAAAATCTATGGCATGAGCATTAGGAACCTCACAAAAAACTTTGCACAAACATCGGAAATTTCGGTTGCAAATAGATGTAAATGATGAACTCGCTTGTTGGAGAGCTATTTGTAGGCAACCATACAAAGATAGACTTGGAGAAAATGTTAAAAAAATAATATATGAATATTGGAAGAACAATTTGCGTGCTTCGCCAACTACAAAGTATGTGATGCGAAGAAGAATAACACGAAATTAGTACGAAGAACATGAAAAATATTTCTTGGAAACCACTCAGATAGAGTTATTCAACAAGTTCAAAGAAGAGAATCGTGAAATTCATGTTTCAATCAGTGCTTTTGTTCAACAAAAACCATGGTATGTAAAACCTATCACCGTACGCGACACTTGTTGTTGCCATTATCATGTGGAATTTGAGTTATATTATGACACATTCCTTGATTTTGGTAGAACATTTTGGAAGGATTCACCTCCTCCTTCCATTATCCGTGATTTCATATCTCAAATTCTATGTGAAAGAGAAAGTGATGAACTATTTTACAAAAAGAAATGTGTTGGTGGTAAAAAAATGCGATGATTGTGGAAATTTGACTAAATTTCAAAACAAATATCGTACTAATATAAATGATCAATCATTGTCCAACATGAAAGTGAAATGGAAAAGATATGAATATATCCATACATCGATTCAAGGTGCAAATAGTGTTAAAATAATTGAATTATGAGAAGAAAAAATATTTGTGATATATTTTTTGAGAAAGTTTGAGGCAGAAATTTACAAAAACACTAAGCATTCCCATAGAGCTCAATGGCAAGACTTGCAATTCAAAAAATCCCGTGAAGTTTTTCCACCAGGGACCATTTTGTCTATAATTGATTTTGCAGAAAAATACACATTTGTTCCACAAAAAGAAATTCAGAGTGAATACTATCATTCTGACCAAGTCTCCATGCTTGTCCATATTCTATATAGACATGCTGAACAAAACATCGATCATATAGAAAGCACTAGTGAAAATCGACATATTATTAAAGAATATCACTTTTATATCAGTGACGATCGTACACATGATACATATTTTGTACAACGTTGTTTTGGAAAAATTTATGATTCCTTGAAAAATCGTGGAATAACATTCAATGAACATTGGATATGGTCAGACGGATGCGCAGTTCAATTCAAATCTGCATGATCATTATTTTGGTTGTGTTGTCTTCATAAGAAAACCTACATTAAACATTGTTGGAATTTCTTTGAGACTAGCCATGGAAAAGGAGAACATGACGGTGCAGGGGCATGCATAAATCGAGCACTTCAAAGATATCATATGAACCCCTCCGCAAGCCGACTTGTGGATGCGAAAGAAGTTGTTCAATGGTGCATCGCTGCTTTAAGCCATGAGACTAACCGATCAAGGGAAGTGCGAAGGTACATTCAATTTAATTTTTATTGGATATCTAATTTTAAACAGTGTACATTTATCACAATGATTATCTTTGATTGTATTTTGATATCATATTTACATTCTTCTTTAAATTTTCCATATAAAGTTTTTTTTGGCATATTGGGATCGAAGACGTAGATAGATCAATTGGAAATGATGTTGAAACAATAAAAGGGACTTGAAAATTGCATTCAATTAAAACAAAGTCGTCCAAAAATGTGTTTGCATTGGATAAAAGAAAATATTCTTGTTTTTGTCCTGTTTGCATAGACAACACAAAATCCAATGACGTTTGTGAAAACAAAATGTATGTAAAAGATTGGAAACATACATAGCTAAATACAAAGGGAAAAATGTCTGTTGCAATGTTTGAAGAAATGCAATCAGAGGAGACTACAATATCATCCGATGGTGATCGAGTTTCTGATCTTGTTAGAGAAGGTAACATTTGAATTGCTTTCTAATGATAAAGATCTAGAAATAATTTTGAATATGTATAATTTTGTTAAGTTTGTTTTATTGTGCAGGATATTTTTTTGCTGTAATTGCACCTACTAACAACGATGAAAATGTGAAGTATTATTTGATGCGTTGCACTGAACGAAAAATGAAATTATTAGAAGACTATAATGATCACGGATTTCCATATGAAAGAGGATCTATCATACTGAAAGGTTATTTTTTTAGACAAACTAATCAAAGTGGGGATTTTGTTTACTTTGAAGATTATGAACCTGATTTCATAAGTTGTCAATATAGTTGCTTGGTGTGTGCAGCACGCATAAAGTTGATCGAGGTTCAATCAAAGAAAAAATCAAAAATTAAGAAATGGAAAATGTCAAAATCCGATCATGAACAGATTATTGAAGATGGCATTCCATTGGAATTTTTTTGATTGAACTGCCCAACAATTTATTCTCTTTGGATTATATGTTCTAGAACTTCTAGTACTCAATTAAAAATTGAGTTGCCTTGTTATGTTATCTGTGCAAGTGTTTTCACATGTACAAATTGTTTTGGTACATGCACACTCTAGTATCAACTGAAAGTAGCTTTTTTATACATGCATTGATGAAAAATGTTGCATACATATTGGATATATATGTATATGTTCTAGAATGCAATTAACTGTTCAAGTAGTTTTACTATGTGCATTGATGAAAAATGTTTCACGTACTCAATATATATGTTCTAGAATGCAATTAACTGAAAGTAGTTTTTCTATGTGCATTGATGAAAAATTTTGCATGTACTGGATATATACACGAACTCAATGCACACCCAGTTTTTCTTGTGGGATTTTTTGGTAAAAAGTATCCACAATGTAAATAAATCATCCACAATATAATTTTGTACGAAGATTCCTGTCAGACAAGAAACTCAGAGCACTTCTCCGACTTTTGGTGGGATTTGACCCACATCTCTATTCCTGATTGAAAATCTAGTACAAAATTTTTCTGTCCAATGGTCGAATATGTTCTATGTGCATTGATTAAAAATGTTGTGCACATATTGGATATATGTGTGTGTGTGTGTGTGTGTGTTTTAGAATGCAATTAATTGTTCAAGTATTTTTCCCATGTGCATTGATGAAAAATGTTTCATGTACTGAATATATATGTTCTAGAATGCAATTAACTGAATGTCATCAATTTACCAATTTATAAATCAACAAGGCTACCTAGTTGAGTGCATTAATGACATTGACCCCAATTCAAAAAACATATATCTACTTCTTATATTTCCAATCAAAATTAAAGGGATTTATATGGGAAAGAGGTAGACCATATAGCCCATGAACTACTTTAGTTCATAGGTCAATGAAGGTATCATCACGTGGGAAAATGTTTCAAGAACACTTGATCGTACTTAAAATTAATCTTAAGATTGTTTTTGATCTTTACATACTACATACTATTGTTTGAGTTAATTTGTTTTTTTAAACTTACCAAATGTACTTCAACCATCCAAAACTTGAATTTTAAAAACCTTTTGGTTATATCAAAACAAATTACTTCACATGTCATGCCAATTGTAGTTCAACTATCCAATAAAAACATTAAACATTTAACATTATATCACATGCCAAAAGTTGATTGAAATGGTATCCAAAACTTAGTTTTAGAAACTTTTTGATTATATCACAACATTACTTCACATGCTTAATGTACTTCAACCATCCAAAACTTGAGTTTTAAAAACTTTTTGATTATATCACAACATTACTTCACATGCCATGCCAATTGTAGTTCAAATATCCAATAAAAACATTTAACATTATATCACATGCCAAATGTAGATTGAAACCATTCAAAACTTAAGTTTTAAAAACTTTTTGATTATATATCGTGCAACATTACTTCACATGCCATGCCAATTATAGTTCAACTATCCAATAAAAACATTTAACATTATATCACATGCCAAATGTAGATTGAAACCATCCAAAACTTAACCTTTAATTTAACAAAAAAATATAGATCACAACGTTACTTCACATGCCAAATGTACTTCAACCATCCAAAACTTGAGTTTTAAAAACTTTTTGATTATATCACAACGTTACTTCACATGCCATGCAAATTGTAGTTCAGCTATCCAATAAAAACATTAAACATTTAACATTATATCACATGCCAAATGTAGATTGAAACCATCCAAAACTTGAGTTTTAAAAGCCTTTTGATTATATCACAACATTACTTCACATGCCATGCCAATTATAGTTCAACTATCCAATAAAAACACTTAACATTATATCACATGCCAAATGTAGATTGAAACCATCCAAAACTTAACTTTTAATTTAACAAAAAATTATAGATCACAACATTACTTCACATGCCAAATGTACTTCAAACATCCAAAACTTAAGTTTTAAAAACAAAACAAATTATAACACATCATTACATAACATGCCAAATGTAGTTCAGAAGCAAAACATTAATTTATAGATGAAAACATTACTAGTAGTTCAACTATCCAAAACTTTAAAGTTTTAAAAACCAAACAAATTATATAACAACATTACTTCACATTCACATGCCAAAAGTACTAAAACCATCCAAAAATTAACTTTTTGGAACAAAATAAATTATATTAACACTGTAATAAAATATGTCCAAAAATTGTAGATCTCACAAGTATCAAGTATCAAGTTATATATATATGACTGTGCATCTATATAATATATAAATAAGTAAATTTAAGACTAGAAATCTTGAAATCAAATCTACAAATCATGTCCATCAAATACAGATGGATGTAGTGTCTTTCCTAACAGAGTATCAATCCACACGCTATCTTGCGAAGCATGGGGAACCTATACACAATGCACGTACAAACATTAAAATTTGGTGTTTTAAAAATAAGTGAGAATATATAGAATTTCATGTAAAAAAAAAAAATATAAAAAAAAAATCATGCAATACTTCATGGAGGTTCCCTCTCCATTTGTTCGCCTGCTACAACTTCCCCCATGGGAACATCTCCAATAGTAAACTGTAAAATATACATGTATAGTTATATATATATATTAAAAAATTTCAGATGAAATTGCACATGTGTACTTATATAAACTTATTTTCAATAATATTAAAAAAAAAGTTAGACAACTTGTTCAAATGGTTGAAATGGTGTGGATGTTCCTATCTCCGTCGCTAGAGCCCGTGGATTAAATAAATCTTCTATAGAAACCTAAAATTCAAAATTTTAAAAGTATAAAATAACTCAAGATCAATATCTCAATTTATAATAAAACTTAAATAAACTTCAATTTATAAATTATAACTTTTAAAAAAACATATATATATTTTAAAAGTGAAAAATTGAATACTTCTACAGGTGAATTTAGGACATCTCCTAAGAGAGGCTCCAAAAGAAAATTTCCAAAAACCTAAAATTCAAAAATTGTCCATACTTGTTGTGGATGTGGAACATCTCCTAAGGAAGTAGAAGGTACATCTCCCAAGGAAGAAGAAGGTACCACCATCCCAAAAGATGTAGAAGGTGCATCTCCCAAGGAAGAAGAAGGTGCTGCAATCCCAAAAACATCGGATGGAATTGGAATCTGTTAAAACATTTTATTATTATATATGTACATGTACATGTGTGCACAATTATTTATTTTAAAAATATCACTCAAAAAAAAAACTAACATTTGTCAACATATCTTGATGGTGAGACTCGTCTTCATTGTTTGAACTAGAGGCCCCGAACATGATATTAAAATTTTCGTCATTCATCATGCGTGAAAACTGCAAATGGTGTTTTAACATATAATGATACATTTTTGTTAGATTAATGTACATACAAATAAATTTATACATGTACATACACATGTATTTATTACAAATTGTACACATGTATGTGTTAAAATAATTGAACCCTAAGGTCATTAATACATACCATTCTCGTGCCCTCTTCCTCATGAAGAATTAGGTATTGCCAACCATTGCGAAAATTATTTGCATATATTCTGAGATCTTCAACATTCATGTTTTCCAATCTCTTTATTTGCATATATTCTCACATGCTCTTTGTCGATTTAGACAAACATCAACTCCACCCAATCCATTGTGAACATTGTCGATGATGACATCCCTTGCTTCTCGACTTATTTGAGAAGTCGCATTCATCTCTAACAGCAGAGTTTCGACCCGAAAATGTTGACTCACCAATGGCATCTCAGGGCGAGGCAAATCCACATCTTGCCTAGCGCCCCTATGGTCACACAATCGACCTTTCCCCGGACCAAAAAATTCTGACGGAAGGTCATTGTAATTGGGTTTCATTTCCAAAAAAAATTTGCGATTTTTTTTTTTGCAAAATAAACAGGAACCTCGTTGTTCCATGGGAGCCTTCTATAGGCCACAAGGTGCCTATAATACAAATAGTGAGCTATATCGGGGTGCTTGAAATATTGCACCTTCAACATTTTTCTTTTTGGCCTTCCTTGATATTAAACATTGTCTTCGCCATTTCTTTTGTAACTCTTTGTTTTACATCCTCCCATTTATCAGGACCCATTACTGTTTCATTTCTCTTTCTCATGACTTCTACAAATGTATCAGTCATTGGCCCAAGATTTTTGTACACATTCACTAGTTCGCCTAGTGAATGTGTAACTATTTCGAGGCTTTGTCGACTCTCAGCAGGTAGAGTCAAAGCCATGAAATCTCTCCACAATTTTGCATGATGTTGTTGACACCTTTCTAAGGTGCATTGCGACATGTTTTTTTCCTATTGTATATCAGAAATGTTGGTCGGATAAGTTGTGGTGGGTAGACAACCTTCTCCTTGAATGTAGCGTTCTGCCCTGCATCTATTTTGACCAACATTTGGAACATTTTCAGCCTCTGCATCAATATATATATATATATATATATATATATATATATATATATATATATATTATAAAAAACACATGTAAACACATTTGTACAAATTCAATGAAAAAAATATTGAAATTGATAGCAACCTCAACATGGTTGGCTAGCATCTTCTCCACCCTGAAACTGTTGAGAATCAGAAAGACCCTGCTGAGAACCAGCACCAATAGCCGTTGATTGGCCTCCGGGGGAATAAATATCACCACCTTCACACAACCTGATACCACTTATTGATGGCTCTCTAAGGGGATTTGAACCACCACCAAGCTCTTGAAAGGAGAGAGAAGCTTCATAAACAAATAAAAATTTATAATCAATTGAAAAATACATGCATACATATAAATTCACTTGTACATATTCATTTATTAAATTGTGTTAAAACCATACCATGACTGGGTGAAACATGGGCATCCATGGATGAAGTAGAGACCCTTCTCTTCTTATTAGCTCCTAAAAAATAAAAAATGAAACTTATTAACAACTAATATAACTCACAAAGTTGATAAAAAATCAATTCCATATGTACACACATGTATGGAGATTTAAGATTATATTTAAATTTACCATGAACAACTCTCGATCCCTGATCCCCCCCTCTCGTAGAGATATGGGATTCTATTGATCTTCGTCGTTCATCCTCCATGAAATATATATCTACGGTGGACATTTACAATTATTTTTTTAAATAACTAATTTAGATTAAATTCAAAATAAATTTCAGAAAATTAATATAATTTAGTGTAAACAAATTATGTAAAACACAACTTTCAAAGCACTAATTGATGTGTGAAACTCAATTTAAGCAAAAAAAAAGTTATAAAAATGATAAGTTCACCAAATTGTGTTTTACATGGTGGGAGCACACTTGGTATAAAATTGAAAAAAACACATTGTCATTAAAAAAAAAAAGTGAAACTCCATTTAAACAAAAATTTGTTGACGTCCCCACATTTTAATTTCATAAAAATGCGAAGTTCACCACTTGTTGCAAATGTGAAGTTCACCAAGTTGCGCTTTACATGGTGTGGTGGGAGCAAACTTGGTATATAATTGAAAAAAGCACATGGTCATTAAAAAAGACACATTTATAAGTACACAACACACACATATCCAAGATATGTTACAATGTCAATCAATAAATTTTGAAGGAGAGCGTCTCAACACTAATTCATTTTTGAGAGATGAATCTTGAATTTTTGAAGAAGAGCGTCTCAAAACTAATTCATTTTTAAGAGATGAATCTTGAATTTTTGAAGAAGAGCGTCTCAAAACTAATTCATCTTTGAGAGATGAATCTTGAATTTTTGAAGAAGAGTGTCTCAAAACTAATTCATCTTTGAGAGATGAATCTTGCATTGGCATTGCCCCGTATAATTCTAATTCATCTATTAATTCATCTTTGATAGATGAATCCTGAATTTGCATTGCCCCACACAATAAATCAGCAAACACTTTATTCACATTTGTACAATGCCTTATACTAAAAATTGAAATTGGCTAACAATATTGTTTGCTATTCCATGCAGTTCTTTTAGCCTCTCCTTCTTAACTTGGTACATGCCATTCATCTGGTTGCACACAAGTTTAGAATTGGTGAAAACTACAATTCCATTTGTCCATACTCCATCGCTGTTCCCAAGCCTTCTATCAATCCAATATAATATGCCTCATTGTTTGTTGTTCTTCCCGGTATATTCATTTTCCTTTGGACGACTTTGCTAGTCGCAATATTGGAAAAAACATATGTAATCACTGCTTTCCCTGGATTGGGATAGCAAGAAACTTCTATGAATAATTTCCATTTTTAAACCATATTTAATGGTTTTCTTATCCCTAAAAAAAAACAAATTCAATAAAAATATATATATTAAATTGACATTTATTGCAAATGCATAGGAGAAATGAAAAACTTATATTTAGATCTATTCCAGAGATTGATTGTAGGGGCATTTACTAGATATGTCACCTTTCATAAAAGATGAGATCCAGAGGCTACCTGGCCTTTTACAGACTCCGCCTATAGAATTACCATGGATATGAAAATGAAAAACTTCTAATTAGATCTATTCTAGAGATTGAATGTAGGGGCATTTACTCTTAGGTTAAAACCTATGTTTTGTATCAAATCACTTTTGGTTTCAATGGGAAACTTTTATGGCTAATTTGTGTTTTACATGTTGAATATAAAAGGTTTTTTCTCTCTTATTGTTTGAGACCATGGACATGAAAATGAAAAACTATATACTTGGTTAAAACCTATGTTTTGTATCAAATTACTTTTTGTTTCGAAATACTATATACATGTTGACTGTAGGGGCATTTAGATCTATTCCAGAGAATGACTGTAGGGGAATTTACTAAATATGTCATCTTTCATAAAAGATGAGATCTAGAGGCTACCTGGCCCTTTACAAACTCTGCCTATAGAACTACCATGGATATGAAAATGAAAAACTTCTAATTAGATCTATTCTAGAGATTGAATGTAGGGGCATTTACTAGATTAGGTTAAAACCTATGTTTTGTATCAAATCACTTTTGGTTTCGATGGGAAGCTTTTATGGCTAATTTGTGTTTTACATGTTGAATATAAAAGGTTTTTTCTCTCTCATTGTTTGAGAGCATGGATATAAAAATGAAAAATCATATACTTGGTTAAAACCTATGTTTTGTATCAAATTACTTTTTGCTTCTAAATACTATATACATGTTGACTGTAGGGGCATTTAGATCTATTCCAGAGATTGACTATAGGGGCATTTACTAGATATGTCACCTTTCATAAAAGATGAGATCCAAAGGCTACCTGGCTCTTTACAAACTCTGCATATAGAACTACCATGGATATGAAAATAAAAAACTTCTAAGTAGATCTATTATAGAAATTGAATGTAGGGCCATTTACTAGATTAGGTTAAAACCTATGTTTTGTATCAAATCACTTTTGGTTTCAATGGGAAACTTTTATGGTTAATTTGTGTTTTACATGTTGATTATAAAAGGTTTTTTCTCTCTCATTGTTTGAGACCATTGGATATGAAAATGAAAAACTATATAATTGGTTAAAACCTATGTTTTGTATCAAATTACTTTTTGTTTCTAAATACTATATACATGTTGAATATAAAAGGTTATTTTCTCTCATTGTTTGAGACCATGGATATGAAAATGAAAAACTTCTATTTAGATCTATTCTAGAGATATGGCTAATTTGTGTTTTACATACATTGAATATAAAAGGTTTTTTTCTGTCATTGTTTGAAACCATGGATATGAAAATGAAAAACTTCTATATTTAAAACTATTCGAGAGATTTATTGACTTGTAGGGGCATTTACTCTTAGGTTAAACCCTATGTTTTGCATCAAATCACTTATGGTTTCAATGGGAAACTTTTATGGCTAATTGTGTTTTACATGTTGAATATAAAAGGTTTTTTTCTCTCTCATTGTTTGAGGCCATGGATATCAAAATAAAAAATTTCTATTTAGATCTATTCTAGAGATATTGCTAATTTGTGTTTTACATACATTGAATATAAAAGGTTTTTTCTCTCATTGTTTGAGACCATAGATATGAAAACGAAAAACTTATATTTAAAACTATTCCAGAGATTGACTGTAGGGGCATTTACTCTTAGGTTAAAACCTATGTTTTGTATCAAATCACTTATGGTTTCAATGGGAAACTTTTATGGCTAATTTGTGTTTTAAATGTTGAATATAAAAGGTTTTTTTCTCTCTCTCATTGTTTGAGACCATGGATATGAAAATGAAAAACTTCTATTTAGATCTATTCTAGAGATGTGGCTAATTTGTGTTTTACATACATTGAATATAAAAGGTTTTTTCTCTCTCTCATTGTTTGAGACCATCGATATGAAAATGAAATATTATATATATTTAAAACTATTCCAGAGATTGATTGACTGTAGGGGCATTTACTCTTAGGTTAAAACCTATGTTTTGTATCTAATCACTTTTGGTTTCAATGAGAAACTTTAATGGCTAATTTGTGTTTTACATGTTGAATATAAAAGGTTTTTTCTCTCTCATTGTTTGAGACCATGGATATGAAAATGAAAAACTTCTATTTAGATCTATTCTAGAGATGTAGCTAATTTTTGTTTTACATACATTGAATATAAAAGGTTTTTTCTCTCATTGTTTGAGATCATGGATATGAAAATGAAAAACTTCTATATTTAAAACTATTCCAGATGTGGCTAATTTGTGTTTTACATACATTTAATATAAAAGGTTTTTTCTCTCATTGTTTGAGACCATGGATATGAAAATGAAAAACTTCTATATTTAAAACTATTCCAGAGATTGATTGACTGTAGGGGCATTTACTCTTAGGTTAAAACCTATGTTTTGTAGCAAATCACTTTTGGTTTCAATGGGAAACTTTTATGGCTAATTTGTGTTTTACATGTTGAATATAAAAAGTTTTTTTTTCTCTCTCATTGTTTCAGACCATGGATATGAAAATGAAAAACTTCTATATTTAAAACTATTCCAGAGATTGATTGACTCTAGGGGCATTTACTCTTAGGTTAAAACCTATGTTTTGTATCAAATCACTTTTGGTTTCAATGGGAAACCTTTATGGCTAATTTGTGTTTTACATGTTGAATATAAAAGGTTTTTTTCTCTCTCATTGTTTGAGACCATGGATATGAAAATGAAAAACTTATATTTAGATCTATTCTAGAGATGTGGCTAATTTGTGTTTTACATACATTGAATATAAAATGTTTTTTCTCTCATTGTTTGAGACCATGGATATGAAAATGAAAAACTTCTATTTAAAACTATTCCAGAGATTGACTGTAGGGGCATTTACTCTTAGGTTAAAACCTATGTTTTGTATCAAATCACTTTTGGTTTCAGTGGGAAAATTTTATGGCTAATTTGTGTTTTACATGTTGAATATAAAAGGTTTTTTTCTCTCTCATTTTTTGAGACCATGGATATGAAAATGAAAAACTTCTATTTAGATCTATTCTAGAGATATGGCTAATTTGTGTTTTACATACATTGAATATAAAAGGTTTTTTCTCTCATTTTTTGAGACCATGGATATGAAAACGTAAAACTTCTATTTAAAACTATTCTAGAGATTGAATGTAGGGGCATTTACTCTTAGGTTAAAACCTATGTTTTGTATCAAATCACATATGGTTTCAATGGGAAACTTTTATGTCTAATTTTTGTTTTATATGTTGAATATAAAAGGTTTTTTTCTCTCTCTCTCATTGTTTGAGACCATGGATATGAAAATGAAAAACTTCTATGTAGATCTATTCGAGAGATGTCGCTAATTTGTGTTTTACATACATTGAATATAAAAGGTTTTTTCTCTCATTGTTTGAGACCATGGATATGAAAATGAAAAACTTATATATATTTAAAACTATTCCAAAGATTGATTGATTGTAGGGGCATTTACTCTTAGGTTAAAACCTATGTTTTGTATCAAACCACTTTTGGTTTCAATGAGAAACTTTAATGGCTAATTTGTGTTTTACATGTTGAATATAAAATGTTTTTTTTTCTCTCAATGTTTGAGACCATGGATATGAAAATGAAAAACTTCTATTTAGATCTATTCTAGAGATGTGGCTAATTTGTGTTTTACATACATCGAATATAAAAGGTTTTTTCTCTCATTGTTTGAGACCATGGATATGAAAATGAAAAAATTCTATTTAAAACTATTCCAGAGATTGAATTAGGGGCATTTACTAAGGTTAAAACCTATGTTTTGTATCAAATGACTTTTGGTTTCAATGGGAAACCTGTACGGCTAATTTGTGTTTTACATGTTGAATATAAAAGGTTTTCTCTCTCTCATTGTTTGAGACCATGGATATGAAAATGAAAAACTTCTATATATTTAAAACTATTCCAGCTATTGATTGAATGTAGGGGCATTTACTCTTAGGTTAAAACCTATGTTTTGTATCAAATCACTTTTGGTTTCAATGGGAAACTTTAATGGATAATTTGTGTTTTACATGTTGAATATAAAAGGTTTTTTTCTCTCTCATTGTTTGAGACCATGCATATGAAAATGAAAAACTTCTATTTAGATCTATTCTAGAGATATGGTTAATTTGTGTTTTACATACATTGAATACAAAATGTTTTTTCTCTCATGGTTTGAGACCATGGATATGAAAATGAAAAACTTTTATTTAAAACTATTCCAGAGATTGACTGTAGGGGCATTTACTCTTAGGTTAAAACCTATGTTTGGTATCAAATCACTTATGGTTTCAATGGGAAACTTTTATGGCTAATTGGTGTTTTAAATGTTGAATATAAAAGGTTTTTTTTCTCTCTCTCATTGTTTGCGACCGTGGATATGAAAATGAAAAACTTCTATTTAGATCTATTCTAGAGATCTGGCTAATTTTTGTTTTACATACATTGAATATAAAAGGTTTTTTCTCTCTCTCATTGTTTGAGACCATGGGTATGAAAATGAAAAACTTCTATATATTTAAAACTATTCCAGAGATTGTTTGACTATAGGGGCATTTACTCTTAGGTTAAAACCTATGTTTTGTATCAAATCACTTTTGGTTTCAATGGGAAACTTTAATGGATAATTTGTGTTTTACATGTTGAATATAAAAGGTTTTTTTCTCTCTCATTGTTTGAGACCATGGATATGAAAATGAAAAACTTCTATTTAGATCTATTCTAGAGATGTGGTTAATGTGTGTTTTACATACATCAAATATAAAAGTTTTTTTCTCTCTCTCATTGTTTGAGACCATGGATATGAAAATGAAAAACATCTATTTAAAACTATTCCAGAGATTGATTGACTGTAGGGGCATTTACTCTTAGGTTAAAACCTTTTTTTTGTATCAAATCACTTTTGTTTTCAATGGGAAACTTTAATGGCTAATTTTTGTTTTACATGTTGAATATAAAAGGTTTTTTTATTCTAGAGATGTGGCTAATTTGTGTTTTACATACATCGAATATAAAAGGTTTTTTCTCTCATTGTTTTAGACCATGGATATGAAAATGAAAAGCTTCTATTTAAAACTATTCCAGAGATTGATTGACTGTAGGGGCATTTACTCTTAGGTTAAAACCTATGTTTTGTATCAAATCACTTTTAGTTTCAATGGGAAACTTTAATGGCTAATTTGTGTTTTACATGTTGAATATAAAAGGTTTTTTTCTCTCTCATTGTTTGAGACCATGGATATGAAAATGAAAAACTTCTATTTAGATCTATTATAGAGATGTGGCTAATTTGTGTTTTACATACATCGAATATAAAAGGTTTTTTCTCTCATTATTTGAGACCATGGATATGAAAATGAAAAACTTCTATTTAAAACTATTCCAAAGATTGACTGTAAGGGCATTTACTAAGGTTAAAACCTATGTTTTGTATCAAATCACTTTTGGTTTCAATGGGAAACCTGTATGGCTAATTTGTATTTTACATGTTGAATATAAAAGGTTTTTTCTCTCTCTCATTGTTTGAGACCATGGATATGAAAATAAAAAAATTCTATATATTTAAAACTATTCCAGAGATTGATTAACTGTAGGGGCATTTACTCATAGGTTAAAACCTATGTTTTGTATCATATCACTTTTGGTTTCAATGGGAATCTTTAATGGCTAATTTGTGTCTTACATGTTGAATATAAAAGGTTTTTTTCTCTCTCATTGTTTGAGACCATGGATATGAAAATGAAAAACTTCTATTTTGATCTACTCTAGAGATGTGGCTAATTTGTGTTTTACATACATCGAATATAAAAGGTTTTTTCTCTCATTAATGTTTGAGACCATGGATATGAAAATGAAAAAATTCTATTTAAAACTATCCAGAGATTGACTGTAGGGGCATTTACTGGATATGTCACCTATCATAAAATATGAGATCTAGAGCCTACCTGGCCTTTTACAGACTCTGCCTATAGAACTTGTAGAAGTTAACACTACCTGTCCCAACTATACCCTATCAAGGGTGTAGAAGACCCGTGGAATCACTCAAACTACTTTACATAGACATAAGGGTGTATAAGAATGCATAAGAATGCATGTGTTTTACATTGAATATTTTTCATTTTCTTAAGAATCTATTTTCAAAACAATTAACTGTATACTTGGTTAAAACCTATATGTTTTGTATCAAATTACTTTTTTCTTAAGAATATATTTTCAAAACAATTAACTATATACTTGGTTAAAACCTATATGTTTTGTGTCAAATTACTTTTTGTCTCTAAATATTATGTTTTTTACATTGAATATTTTTCATTTTATTAAAAATCTATTTTAAACAATTTTAAACTATATAAGGTTAAAACCTATGCTTTGTATCAAATCACTTTTGGTTTCAATGGGAAACTTCTATGGATAATTTGTGTTTTACATGTTGAATATAAAAGGTTTTTTCTCTCTCATTGTTTGAGACCATGGATATGAAAATGAAAAACTTCTATTTAGATCTATTCCAGAGATATGGCTAATTTGTGTTTTACATGTTGAATATAAAATGTTTTTTCTCTCTCATTGTTTGAGAGGTTATGGATATGAAAATGAAAAAATTCTATTTAAAACTATTCCAGAGATTGACTGTAGGGGCATTTACTCTTAGGTTAAAACCTATGTTTTGTATCAAATCACTTATGGTTTCAATGGGAAACTTTTATGGCTAATTTGTGTTTTACATGTTGAATATAAAAGGTTTTTTCTCTCTCATTGTTTGAGACCATGGATATGAAAACGAAAAATTTGTATTTAGATCTATTCCATAGATTGACTATAGGGGCATTTACTGGATATGTCACCTTTCATAAAAGATGAGATCCAAAGGCTACATGGCCCTTTACAAACTCTGCCTATAGAACTATCAAATCACTTTTGGTTTCAATGGTTTGTTTATTGGCTAATGTGTTTTTATCAAATCAATTGGATGCAAGTTATGTGCAGATGATGGATGATGAATGAGGTGATGTTGATCATAACCTTTACATCTATATGATAGGAAGCTTGATATACATAACAAGGTTTAGACTAGATATACTTTTGGAATTTATATTAGTTGGAATATTTCAATATAATATAGTCATCTATTACCAACAAACAAATATTAAGATACAAGTGAAAGAGACTACAAACAATGGACTATAGTACCCAAAAGGTGAGAAATTTACATTGACAACATAGAGAGATTCAACTAGGCTTGTGTGGATGACATGAAAAGTAAAAATGTACAATGTATAATTCTACTTAGAAGAGTCTTTGGTTGCATGTTTAAGCAAGAAAGAGTCATTACTTGGACAATGTATAATTCTACTTAGAAGAGTCTTTGGTTGCATGGTTAAGCAAGAAAGAGTCATTACTTTCTCTATCTAGAGTAAAAGTGGAATACATAGTAGTTACTTCTTTTACATGAATATAGACTGCATCTAAAAATGAATATGGAATGAATCATTGTACATTATGAAGAGTCATGAGATCCACATTTCCACCATACTATTTGCAAGTTCTATATGAAGATATGTAGTCTAATAACTAATCAGTTATGATATTTGTGCAAATATGAAAATGATTCTATGATATAAAGGCTAACAAGGGATCAATATAAAGGCCAACAAGGGATCAAACTACAATGTTACATTTCATTCCATCACTACTATTCCTCTAAATCCTTAGCTTTGTATTATGAAAGAAAATTTATATATGCTATGTTATATTTGAATGCTAGATTTAAATGTATACAAATGGTGAATGGTTAAAGTATTAAAGTAGGAATTGGTTGTAGGTCAAGTATAAAAGATAAACTTCATTTGCAGAATTCACACACTATCTGTACTAATCTAGTAACTCTAATCAGTTATGACTATTGAATCACCTTATCTACCTAGTGCAAGTTGTTTCACTTATAACAGAGCATGCTTTGTTTACACTATACTGGATTAGAGATGTACGTTATCTATGTAATCAATAAAGGTTTTTTCCAATGTGCTTCTTGAGCATAATGTACTGGTATATAGTAATCAGTTACTTGTATTACTATAAGTAAGTATGGGCACTACCAAGCAGTTAGAAACTAGTAAGGATGGAGTTACTATGTTCGTTATTACAATATTCTTTCCCGTCTTAAAACACACTGTTCTAAGATTAGGCAATTAGCTCATACCCAAAACAGTAATCAATAAAGATGATTTCCAATGTGCTTCTTGAGCATAATGTACTGGTATATAGTAATTAGTTACTTGTATTACTATAAGTAAGTATGGGCACCACCAAGCAGTTAGCCACTAGTAAGTATGGAGTTACTATGTTCATTATTACAGAATCTTTCCCATCTTAAAACACATTGCTCTAATATTAGGCAGTTAGCTCATACCCAAAACAGGGAATAGGAAGCCAGGGCTATGGAATTGGGGGGGCATAGTCAAGCACTGGAAGAAGTTTCAATTTTAGGGGAAAAATAAAGTCGAAGGCCTGGGTTCTGGTATTTCGGTCAGCCTGACAAATGACCCTTCATTACACCCTTCAAAGGAGAACCCATAACATATAGGAACTAAGCAGGTATCATGAAGATATCAATATGAGTTCTCAGCTGTAGAGACAAGGCACTCGTGAAGGTTCATTATGGCTTGTACACGATCACACAGTAAGCATAACCTGAAAGCATGTACTTAATAAGCATACACATTAAGCAAGTAAGGTCTTAAAACAAACTACTCTAAGATTAGGTAGTTAACTCATACCTAAAACAGTAATCAATAAAGGTGATTTCCAATGTGCTTCTTGAGCATAATGTACTGGTATATAGTAATTACTTACGTGTATTACTATAAGTAAGTATGGGCACCACCAAGCAGTTAGCCACTAGTAAGTATGGAGTTACTATGTTCGTTATTACAGTACTCTTTCCCGTCTTAAAACACACTGTTCTAAGATTAGGCAGTTAGCTAATACCCAAAACAGGGAATAGGAAGCCAGGGCTATGGAATTGGGGGGCACAGTCAAGCACTAGAAGAAGTTTCAATCTTAGGGGACAAATAAAGTCAAAGGCCTAGGTTCTGGTATTTCGGTCAGCCTGACAAACGACCCTTCATTACACCCTTCAAAGGAGAACCCATAACATATAGGAACTAAGCAGGTATTATGAAGGTATCAATACGATTTCTCAGCTGTAGAGACAAGGCACTCAAGAAGGTTCATTACGGCTTGTACACGATCATAGAGTAAACATAGCCTGAAATCATGTACTTGCATACACATTAAGTAAGAAAGGTCAATCCATTGCATTTATACAAATAACCTATTCATAATCTACAAGGTAAGCTATTCCTGTAATATTACGAACATGTAAAAAGAATATTCCAAATCAATCACCTCAAATAATTCATTTCATTGTAATATTACGAACATGTAAACAACATATTCCATAATCAGTCACCTTAGATAATTCATTTCATGGTTAGATTACCTGGAAATTCGCTCGGCACAACTCCTGAGCAGCAATTCGCGAGTGCCAAATCAGCAAAAGAGTAGTAGCAGTGCCACAGAAAACATTCGCGGGTGCCAAATCAGCAACAGAGCATCAGCAACGCCACAAAAAAAAACAGAAACAAAAATCACAGCAGAACCCTGCGAAAAACAGATAATGCAAATAAGGACGCGGCGCCAAATCAACAACAGAGTAGCGGAACAGAGCCACAAAAACAGACAGAAATGAAAATCACAGTAGAACCCCGTGAAAAACAGATAATGCAAACAAGGACACGCGAAAATGAAAACAGTTCGTGGGTGATATATTTATAAAATATGAGTTCGGCCAAACTATTTTAAAGTTCGGCCGAACTATTTTTGCCGGTTTTCCCATCTCCGGCCAAAAATATGTTTTCCCACGCCGTCAGTATGCTGTCAATCTAAACGACAGAACAAGTTCGGCCGAACTATTGCCGAAAATTGTTTTCCGCCCCCGATTCTCACAAAAGTGTAACCCAACTTCACATTTTCACCCTCATTCTATAAGAGGATTTGAACACTAGGGTGGATCCGAGGATTAATTCTATACTAAAATTAATATTTATCTTGTGAGGAAGTCTCAAAATCTCTCCTGGGAAGACATCTACAAACTCCTAAATAACTGGAATACTTTCTAACATAGACATCTTATTTCTAGAATTGGTGTAACCCACCTGAAAAATATAAATTTGATAGCCCCTACGAATTCACTTGCCCAATTGATGGGCTGAAATAGGACCTAACTTAACTTCTCTTTTAGTTCCCTGAATTTTTGTTTTAATACCCTCATTGGCAAGGTAATTAATCATTTTACCTTTACAATCTGTTAAGCGGAATTATGGATTACGGATAAAACATTCTTCACTAGATGTAGTGCTCATCTAGAACAATAGGTTAAAGACTTTGCAACTACTTTTCCTAACTATAAATAGACACACAGAATAGATCAAAGAATTTACTTGGATTCCACGTGCTTCCTATTCTCCTTCTGTTGCTCTTGTTGTAGCTTCAAATCCAAGCTAGATGTCCGAAAATATTTCCTGCAAGAATGAACACTAAACAACAAAAGATAGCAATAATACAAATGTCTATTCAAGTTATTTAGTTAAATCAATAAAACATAAACCATATACATCGGATAAGAATTCATAATATGAAACACATGAGCTTATACAGATACATATGTGGGAAAGTAAGTAGCAATCTTTATTAATGGATATAAGGGGAGGTTACAACCTAGTGATTGATTTAGTGTCACCATCTCCAGCAGCATCCCAGCCTCATCACAATGCACATCTCTCCAGTAGCATGCCACTCAAATCAATTCCTCAATTGAAATTCCACCAGTATTTCTCTACTCAAATTCTTCCTCCTCAAGCACTAGGATCTGTCTTCAATTTATAGATGAGTTGAAGGTAATTTTAAAATCAATGACTTTCTAATAATAGGCAAGACATGTTCCCAATATTAGAGATGTCAAATGGATACATGGATTCGAAGTTTGACACATGTGAACTCTTCTAGAAGGCACTGGCCAAGTGGAGATTCCAGAACAATGAGAATTTTGCTCCCAATGTGACCAACACACCTATGAGTGCCAGGAAGTGCTTTTCAAAGCACCCTTGAATGGGGTTACCTGCATATGCAACGCACTTAGTCCATTGAGATGCAACGTTGGTGAGCTCTCATATGATATAATATAAACTTCAAATATTGGAAACCTTTGCAATGAAAGTCATGGATGATTTGACTTGTTCTTTGTCTTAGGGCATGTAACAATTGAAATGATAGGGGATGATAGACCCTATTCATTGGTTCTGGAGATGATGTCCAGTTAACCAAGTCATTGGGAATGGTTCCCAAATTGACCTATAACAATTGCCCCTAAAGCATGAAGTTAGAATAATAATAACAATATTTTGATTGAGATGCTTTACACTGTGATGGGCTGGAGATGAAGCGGAGTGGCGACCTGCATCAATCTTACAATACATTACATCATGATATATCCTCTTGATCACGAATTTCTGAGGGAAGGCATTCCCATGCTCAACACATAAAATATCTAATAACATGTACATAATTCAGAAAGTCATCTACATTGTAATGTTGCCCAATATAGACATGCCTACAGATATAGGCCCATGTTTGGATGACGATCTGTCTGTAAGGTCACTGTACAGATGATGTTTACAACTATCCTGAAATCGCAGCCTGAATGGCTGAAACTAGATCCGGGGTCTTCTTATCTCGTTCACTCGATCATTCAGGTACAAGTCTAGCTATGCGAATATATGATTTGTAGTCGAACATGGTAAGACATCATTTGATTACCAACCAATGATGTGAGTTTTTTAAAAATGCGAGAGAAGCACCATTGATGTCAATGGCCCTCAGGATACTACAATACATTTCGTAATGCATGAATAAATGATTTGATGTCAAATGCCAAACAAAATATTTCGGTCAAAAGTTCGGAAGCGAGGATCTTGTCGATGCTGTAACAAGCCTCATGGTACTGGAATATGATGTTTCCAAGTGAACTTCCTGGATAATGATTTTTCGTTGACAAGAAGCCACCTTATTGCGAAAGTGGAGTTACTGATTTCAAAGACAAAGGTATGACTTGATGTAGCAATGTTCAAGGATGAATGTCATGAGAATGAAGGTTTATGAGTATTGCAGAAGGATGAGTATTCACTGGATGACTTCTCTTGAACATATCAGCGACACTGAGATGAGTTGGCAGCATTGACCTAAAACTGAAGTGAAGGTATGATGGACCATAGGTATGAATGAAACGTCAAGAAGATTACCCAACCCAAATAGTCACAGTGATGTAGTGAAGTGTCATGTTCAAGAGTGACCTGCTACCATAAAAAGTTCTGCTCACTTTCCAAAATTTTCCCCGGTCATTTGTCGACCAATACCACTTTATTTTTTAACAAGCTTGAGGAGGATAACATATGCTTGATCTATAATTCAACCTTTAAGGCAAATAAAGTATCACTATTTAATAATTTAACGAGTCTAGTGATGACAGTGATATCCGGGTCCTTTTTCATATTTAGAGAGTTTGAAAAGAGGATGAAAAGAAAACTCCATAAGTATTTTTTCGTAAAGTTGTCACTCAGATCCAAAAAAGTATAAAATAATATCTGAGAGAACCTCTTTAGTCATGTTTGACCAAGGTATTCATTTTTTGTATACAATCTATCTCAGTCCGGAAAAGGGTTAAACTTATACTGAGTAGATATCAATTCATTTACTTTTACGAGTCGAAAAGACAAGTGCTCAGCAATATTTTCACATTATTGGAGTCTGAAAAGAGTTGAAAGAAGACTCTAGGGGTTCCTTTTTCGCTGTTATCAAAAGTCAAAAAAGAGATAAAAGTGTGCTTCAAATCCTTTTTCATTTTTAACAAAGCTCGAAAAATAAGGAAAAAAAATATGCTTTGTTGTCAAATCATTCTTGAAATAAATCTACATGACTAATCTGTTCATCAGTTGTAAACCCTGTTCAGAAAAATATCAAATGGATTAAAAATACTTGTTTTATGATAAAAAACATAATAAAACCATAGTCATAGCAATAAATATAATTTGCAAGCAATTAAATGACTATTAAAAAGAGTTTTACTATTCATTTTTACCATTCTATAGTTACCATTTGCATTTTCAAGCTTTGAACCTGATTTTGCCCCCGAAATTCAACTGTTGATTGTGATCATTTCTGTGGATGGATTTCATTGCCGTTTGATCCAGGTTAGTGCCATGAACCTTCTCTTTCATTTAGTAATCATTTCATTTCCATTCATTGCAAATTTTTAGTGTTTTGGGGCCCCTAGGTTAAATTCTGCTCCCAAAGAGGGAAGCACACCCTTGGACATCGAAATGTACGTTGCATAGCAGCTAAAATGAAGGTTACTTGCATATAAAACACACTGTCTCTTGTCCTGGGTTGCGTTGGGCTCAATATTCATTTTTTTTTTTGCATTATGCCCAAAATTTTCCCAATTTTTTGCATTGAATGGAATCTAATGGTTCTTATGGTTACATTTTAGGTTTTCATTAGATTACAATGACAATTACATGGAGGGAAAGATAACATGAAGAACAGGATATGATTTTCCTAAATGATCCGGGCATAGTAAGAGCCCTAAGCGATTGTGGACTGTTAAAGTACTTCCAGTTGTCAGGGATGAGGCAACAAATAGAACTCTTGGAGTTCTTAGTTCGAGCATGGGATCCAAATATCGAGGCATTTCATATTAAGAACCAAGTGGTTCCCATAACAGTAGAGGATGTATACTTTCTCATAGGTTTGTCGAGGAGAGGCTTTCCTAATTCGCTCTCAGGGTCTATTCTTGGAGGAGAGACTGTGAGAGATTATGCTTTGCAACATTGTTATCCAGGGGCAAAGCCAAGAAAATATGGAAATATAAACATCCGAGATGTTATATATTTTCCTTTGAGAACCATCCTTTTCACGATCACAAAACTTGATGGCACCGTTACACTACATGTAGCGAATAGATCGTATATGCAATACGCGCTAAAATGTATGGAGCCAACAGTCTTCAACTGGTTTGAAGCTGTAATTTCTCAGATAAAAGAACAACTGAACAAAGCAAAGGGAGGAAGGAAGAAGAACTTCAGTTATGGTTCAATCCTCATATCATTTGCCTTAGAATGGATTCCACTGATGCAGCCACAACATGTGACACTAGATGTGTCTAATCCTAGAGCTTTGAGGATGCAGAGATAGGTAGAACTAATGGGTAGGCATGCAGGCCAATCGACCATTGTGTTCTAGACTACATTCTTTGCCTGGTTCAGGCGACAGATTGTTGCCATTGATGAGTATGCATACGCAAGCATTGATTTCTGGGGAGATCTAGATTTAGCTTTACCAGAAGGTGCTCAGTGGGGTCCAATAGGTAAGAATTTTTTGACCATATTTTTTTTTTTTCTAAGGTTTATACAATGTTTACTCTGACTGAGCTTCGGAAACACATAGAGGGGTTGAACCTCGGGATTTCGGATTTTCGAATCGAAGAGTTACCCATGCGACTGCAGCGTCACACTGTAGGTGTTCCTAATCATTGGATGTAGTTACTGTGTAGGATAGCTAGATCTATAGCATGTTACCATGAGCACCACTAGTTTACTTTTGAAATTTTGCATACATTTTGAGGTCAGATGACCAATCATTGTCTTGGGCACAAATTTTTGTAAAAATCTATAACTATCTATCTATTTGATTTTAGTGTTTTCCTATGTTTATTGTGCAATCCTATTCAATGATGTGAATGTTTTCTTTACATGTGTTGAAAATGTCTATCTAAAACTTGATTAGCCAAAGAATCAGTCAATGTGTTCAAATTTCTGGAAGTGTGCTGATATTGAATAAAATCAAAGTGTCTTTCCAAAAGTCGAACTCTTAGGAACAAACGATGCAGTGTTGGATTTCTAACAGTATAAACACTAGTAAGTTGTAATACCACAAGTTGTGAGTCTAACCTTATGATTATGTAGTTAATACCAAATGAAATGATATCAGAGATAAGTTCAACCAACACGCTATACTCAGCGATATTGTTTGTCGAGCTACCAATACAAATCCCTTGAAACTCACTAACTCGTCGTTCGGAGCGAAAATGGCCCATGCTGCAGAGGATAGATTCTGCGTACTACAACTAGCACCATTAGCATATCAAAAAAAAATTCTGAAGATTCAGACATCTGCGATGAAATGTAAAGTGGATTAATAACATCAAGAAAACTCTAAAAAAAGCTAAGATAGTGAATGCAAATCAACATCATATATATACAATATAATACAAAAGATTACTATGCTCATGATTAAGCATAGTAACGTTTCAAATACAACCCATTTCTAGGCTGCACCAATGAAATTCCATCAAAATCAACCAACTCATAGGCACCCTTAGCAAGAACCCTTTTGAAAATATAGGGGCCATGCCATAATGGCTCAAATTTCCCTGTACCTATTACATCAGCTTCTTGATCATAAAGAAGGACTAAGCCGTCCTCTGAGAAAATGAGAGGCTGGACATTTTTGTCGTATTGCACTGTTATACGTCTCTTATGCGCTTCGTTGGCCAATTGGGCTTCATGACACGTTTCATCTAGATGGATGAGGTTAAAAAGACACAATTCTTCTTCTGAGGTGTCAGGTAACAAGTCGATTACGAGTTTTAACGACGGTATTTCACATTGGATAGGAAAGATAGCTTCTAGACCATACACCAATTGAAAGGGAGTAAATCCAGTTGCGTTTCTCACCCGGGTTCGATACGCCCACAAGGAGAAGTACAGGATCAAATGCTAGTTTCTTTTATAAACTCCTATCATTCGTTGAAGCATATTTTTAAGAATCTTGTTGATAGCTTCAACTTGTCCATTTGATTGTGGATAATAAGGAGTATAATTATCATGTGAAAATCCTAACTTGGAAGTTAATTCAACCATCATGTGGTTGCAAAAATTCTTCCCATGATCTGTAACTATAGCCTGTGGGACCCCAAACCATGCAATAACATGATTAAAGAAAAACAATGCAACTGTCTCTCCCGTGTTGTTGAATGTAGGCATTGCTTCGACCCATTTGGTAAAGTAGTCTACTGCAACAATAATATAACCATGCCCCCCGGATGAATGAGGGTTATAGGTCATGAAGTCGATGCCCCATTTCAAAAATGGTCCCACAGAGAAAACAGGATGCATTGGTGCTGGCGGTTTGCAGATTTTACGATAAAAAATCTGGCACGTAGGACAACTTCTGACCGCATGAATGTAGTCGCGAAATATGGTAGGCCAAAAGTAACCGGTGCGGAGTATCTTCTGCGTGGTAGTGTATCCAGATAAATTTCCACCACAAGCCCTAGCATGACAATCATTTAAAACCTTTTCAGCCTCCTCATGAGTAAGGCACCTTCCTAAAATAGTATCAACACCAAGATGATAAAGTGTGTCACCGACGATCAGATAATATTTGGCTTGGTATCAAATATGTCGTTGTTCAGAGTGAGAGGTATCAGGCCACAAAGTTTGAGTTTGGAGATAAATGATGAAATCTCCATACCAAGGATCAGGTGATCCGATCAGAAACAGAGACTCGTTGGAAATTGATGGTTCCGACGTAGTAGCAGTACTATCAGAGGGAAGGTCACAGAGAAGCTCCACCAAAACTAAATACTTATTTGACTTGGATTTGATGAATTCCAAATCAAATTCCTGCAAAATGACAATCCATTTTGAATATTCCCCCCCCCAAAAATTGACGTGATACAATATAATTCATGGGTTTGTAATCCGAAATGATAATGGTTTTTTGGAACAGGATATAGTGGCGAAATTTTTGGACAGCTTGAACAACTTCCAAGGCAATATTTTCTACGTACGAGTACTTAACTTCCATATCATTGAGATTACGACTCAAATAATAAATTGGATGTTCTATCCCATCTTCTACTTGGACCAATACCATAGCAATGGTCATTTCAGCTGCGAAGATATATAGGAAATAATCATTCTGATAATTAGGGGGATAAATTAATGAAGCCTGGAAAAGAGTATCCTTAACAACATCAATAGAAGCTTGCGCAACTTGGTCCCAATGGAAGGGAACCCCCTTTTTCAAAAGCCGAGTAAATCCTTTAGCCATTTCAGCATAGTTGGGTATGAACCTCCTTAGGAAGTTAGCCTTTCCTTAAAGTTTCTAAATCTGAAGTAAGTTTGATGGCGAAGGAAAATCCAGAATGGCCTGACCTTCAATGGGTCGATTCAAATTCCTTCTTTTGAGACTACGAATCCAAGAAAACGACCAGAACCAACAAAAACACACACATTTATGTGGATTGAGGCATATTTTGTAGTGTCGAAAACGTAAGAAAATGGCTCTCAGATGCATCGGGTGATCAGTCTGATTTCATGAATGCGCTGGTAAATCATGTAGATAAGGTTGAACAATGTGCTTGATGTCATTGAAAGCATAATCCATTGCTCTCTGAAAAGTTGCCCCAACATTATTTAAACCAAACGGTAGTTTCCTATATGTGAATGTGCCCCAGGGATAGATGAATGCTATCTTATGTTGATCCTCTGGGCAGATTTTGATTTGATTGTAACCGGAAAATCCATCCATGAACGAAAATATTTCACATCCAGCACAATCGTCAATAATTAGATCGATAAAGGGAGTAGGATAGTTGTCTTTTGGACAAGAAATGTTGACATCCTGATAATCGATGCACACTCTAATGGTTCCTTTCTTTTTCATGATAGGAACTATATTGGAAACCCACTCAGTTAGCGGAACAGGGTAAATGAAACCAGCACACAAAAGTTTCTCAACTTCTACTTTGATGGAAGCAACCTTCTTTGGATGAACAGTACAAAGGCATTAACGCATCGATTTGACATCATGATACATATTAATAGTGTGTTCAATGATGCTAGTATCTATGCCTGGAATTTCCTCATAAGAAAAAGAAAATACATCACGAAATTCATGAAATAGAGAGCGACATGTTTCGAGTTCTGATGGAGAACAAGATACACTGACATGAATATTTTATACAATGTCAGGTTTGGTCGAAATATCGATAGGAATGGTTTCTTCAATATTTGACATATTTCGCTCGGAATCGATTGCATTAATTGGTAAAGAATTCAAAAAGAAAATTTTCATTGATGGGTGATATATTTCATTAAGATTATTTTCTTCATAATCAGGAAGATGGGAAAGATGATGATAATATTCCCATGGTTCTCCTTCTGACATCATAGCTTCCAAAATATTCTCATTTGTCAAGAAAGTTGAGGAAAAAGGATCAGAAGGGGTACCAAAATCTAAGGAACGATCAACCCAAACAACCGGTGAGGCTGATTTTGGATTCACCGCCCAAGCTAGATAGATTGATTGCTATGCCAGCTCAATAGGGCTAGGCGACAGAAACTCATCCAACGTAACAATTTCAGAATCACCTGCACTCTTCCTTGAGCCAGATGGAGTGGAAGAGATCATGTAGTAGGTCTCTATACTTGCAATTTCTGTCGATGTCGCAGGCGGCGGTAATGCAAAGGTTCCCATGAGAGTGAAATCCTTTAAGAGTCCTACACCAATGTTCTGAAGTGCTATTTGGGGTGCGTGAACGGACAGAACACTTCCAGTTACCTATGAAGCAAAGGCAAAGAAGGATAGTTGATTGATGACTATGATTGTGCCTTTATATGGAAAGGCAATCATTCTAAAATATGTAGAAACAATTGCAGTCATAGCATATACCCATGGCCTTCCAAATAGAATATTATAGTCAAGGGGTCCGTCAACAACCTCAACATCAACATTCACTATTTTCCCCCCTAGTTCAACATGTAGGTTAATAATAATACCACAAGGCTTATATGTACATCCATCGAAAGCCTTCAACATCATTAATGATTAAGATAAGCGCGACGAGCCAAGTGACTTCCAACAATTTAGAGACATAATGCATGCATATGCTCCCTCATTAATAATAGTATGATGAACAAGGTGATTGAGAACATTTATTTGTATGGAGAATTCCAATTCTGTTGGTAGTTGTGGCACATAGCCCGTATGATTAAAGACGACAAGATTATAATCAGTCAGGTCAATTCCACCAATAGCTGACAATAAAGCTTGTTTTTGGGAAGGACAATTTTGTAATACCTCAAGAGCAAACATAGTTGAAGAGGATTGAGCCAAGTCTTCAACTATATTATAATTTTGTGTAGCTATTGCTTGAGGATTATATGTCGATTTATGAACAACTCCCTTTGGTGTCTTAATCGTCAATTCAGGAATAGCAGTAGGCGATACTGATTCCGTAGACGGATTCATAGTCAAGATAGTAGTTTGATCAATGGCCTGACTACCATAATATTTGTTACGCGTTGACACCAAAATATCTGTTGAAGGTTTTGTGACAGATAACCTAATCACTTGGGAGCTAGAAGCTGGATCCGTAGCAACCAAGTTTGTGTCTGGATTCAAAAACGGATCTGTCAACACAGCTAACACATGAGAATTCTTAATGATTTTTGAGACTTTAGTGCAATGAGGACAATCTCAAAAAAAGTGTTCTCATTACAGATTATGAATGGATAATGAGGTTTCCTAGGTCTATACGATCGATCAGATGATCTTTCCTGTGGGTTAGAAGTTTGCTTTTTCTTACATTTCCCTTTTTTCTTACTTCTGGGTTGCTTGTCACTTTTTCCTTTTTCAAATGTCACGGCATTAATTTCAGAAGAAGGTACAGGATCAGATGCAGTAGTATGATGTGTGCTTGCAGTACCAATCAAGTCATCTCCAGTATGAGAGTCCTTTAATTGAGGAGGAACACTGAAATTAGATCTCGACGCATTAGGAATTTTTTCATAGAGCTTGCCAAACTGAGTATAAATCAAGTCTAAATATTGGGCATGAGCGATAACTTGCTCTTCTGTGACGACACCACCCTTAGGCACATCCTCAGTTATAGATGGTAACAAGGACTTAATGAACCACTCAACAAGGAGTTGATCTAGAAAAAGTGTCTTAACCATTATACGACGACGACGCCACTCATGAATATGATCAGAAATGTGAGTAGCATTAGTCTTTTTGAAATTGGTCAAGAGTTTCATTCCAGTTTCATATCGTATGGGTAACTGGAAGTGAGTCAAAAAGACAGTAGCTAAGGTAGTGAAATTATCAAAAGAAGCTCTAGGTAACTCAATGTACCATTTTGCAGCCGGACCAGTGAGCATACGCTGGAAAAAACGTAGTCAAACAAAATCATCATTCAGGGAGTTTGATGAAGACCACAAATGATAAGTCATGACATGAGTCGACGGGTCTTCCCCATGGTTTCCATTGAACTTAGGAATATCCGAGGGTAATTGTGAGGCATCACTGCCCACCAAGGAGCATAGTTGATTGGATCATTGGTTAGCCGATTTAAATCTGGTAACTGTAAAGTTGCTATAAAGGGAAAATTTATATTAAGGTCAGGTTGAGCATAGCCAGGGTATGATAGAATTGCTTGAGCAATAGGTATTTGAGCACCAGCATAAGAAATATGCTACTGGTAACCCATATAGGGGTTGTGTTGAAAAGCAAACGCTTGAGGATTCTTTTGACCAAAACCTGGATATGATACTTGTTGAAATGAAGGTTGAGGCATTTGCGCCTAAGGCTGCCAAGGGTTCTGTCCACCAATGTTATAAACCAAATTAGATTAACTTGGATTTGGTTGAGGATATATGTAGCTTGGTTGTGGCTGTGACATCCCATAAAATGGTAAACCAACTTGTGAATAAATGATTCCAGGTACAGGTTGTTTTTGTAAATTAACCGAAGGATTTGGAGTCTATGGACCCAATACTGGAGGGTATTGAGTTGAAGGAATCGCCTGAAAAGGTTGTTGTACAGCATTTTGATTCTGTAACAGGGGTAAAGATGTATTAACGAGTGGGAATGATGTGGGTGTAACAGGTTGAACTGGTTGATACGAGTGTACAACCGTTTGTGGTTGGATAGGCAGAGTGGGCTGCCATTGACAAACATTCATTTTGACATTAGGTTGACCAAAAAGTGACGGAGTAATGTCGTAGTGGGTGACCAAAGGTTTCCCCTAGCATGAGAAGTATAATAAGATGAAAAATATTTCTCTCCAAATGCAGGGAGTCCAGTTGATATGGTACTGGATGGAATAGACCCAGAAGGACCAACTTGATATTTCCCTGATGATGTGTATAAAGAATCAAGTCTTTCAGTACTCACTATAGGATTACCAGTTAGAATATCGGACGATGACATTGGTAAAGTCCATGGTTTTGAAGATGCACCAGAGAAAATTCCAGATAAAGATTTATAACCTGATGGGACCATAGGGCCACCATTAAAATATGACTCTGGTGAAGTTGTAAACATCGACGGGGTAGCTAGGGTAGGTACTAACGTAATTGGAATAGATGGCCCAACATAATATGTTGTTTCAGGCATGGTTACTTGACCAAATTTATACCCTTTAGAATCGACAGGATTTTGAATAGGAACAGGATCAAAAAAAGCAGATGGTGGTGATTGAGGAAAAGACTCGTACAGGTAAAGGTCCTCCCCAAAATGGGTTGGAGTTAAAGGTGTCTCTTCTTATGGGATTTCTTCAATCGAAATTAAACCAAGTGGAAGTATTTTTCCATCAGGCCCAAAGTATATTACAGGAGGTTGACTGTGTGATATGGGAGACTCAATGGCTACAAAAAATTATGGGGTGACCAATGCAGGAACAACTTCAGGTTGTTTGACTTCAGGATTAAGATGTTCTGGAAAAAAGGATACATGATCTGGATCAACTTCTAGTTGAACAACGTCGGGTTCAGGAGGCATGGTCTCACTGATTAGATGGATTGTGACCATGGGTAGCTATGAGGACTCTGTTTTGACAACAGTAGACGAACCAGGATGTGTAGAAACAACTTGAGCTAACTCTCGTATATGGGAAGATGATGCTTCACCAGAGGTACTAATAGTACATGATTCGGTAGAGTGTTGTTGCCTTCACCGACCAGGAGTAACTTCTGGTGGTAAATGTGGTTTCAATGCTAATCTACGCGAACGATTTCAATGATAATCTACGTGAACGAAGGGGGAAAAGATTTTGTTCTTCCACGATTACTGATTTATTTTAACCAAAAACAAATAAACAAAATAAAAGGGTAATTCTAGGAAAAAGGTTTACCAAGAAACTGTGAACTGTAGAATACCTCCTGGCGAACCGAGAAGTACGGGCAGGCAATCTCCCCAAATGATGTATTCGGTGTATCACAATTTACAAGGTGGCTGACTTGATTCACTATGGATGGATAGCACCTAAAGTTTTCCTCCCAAATATACCTGAAGGTAAGTGGAGACCCAAGTCCGTATTAGCGTTGTCTAATGCGAAACTGCACAGTGAGAGCACCCCTTTATACTTTTCGTACTGTAACACCGCCCGATATACCCGAAAGTACGTGGACGAGCTACGATATACTTACGTATGTGGAGTGAGGTATCACACTTGGAATGTCTCGCAGACAATTAACGAAAGCTGTTATGTTTTACGACGCCGGAACATGTCTCTAGCCTAGACCTTCTAAATGTTATCGTTATGGTTCCAATGCTTTGTTAGGTAAATTGTGATAAATTTTAAGTTGATCTTGTTTATCAATTTTCCTTTCAAGGTTCACCGTGATGATTTATTGTAAATTCCTAAAATTCAAACTAAAATTATAAGAAATATTTCACTTTTATTTTTTCAATGAAAATCCTAGCTACTAGAGGGAAAGAGCAATCAATTTGAGAGCAAACAAATAAAAAAGCACAAACTAAAATGCAACTTTCCTAATTGTTCCTTTTGAAAAACACACAATCCACTACATGAAAATGCAGGTTTTTCTTTTCAGTCCCTTTAATGTTATGAATGCAAAAAAGGAAACTAAGTGCATCAAATCAATAAAAACAAATGCCTTTTACTTTTGAGAAACGAAGAATTTAAACAACAATTTCTCTTTTGAAGGAAAAATGAGGAATTTAACTACAATTTCTCCTATCAGGAAACGAAGAATTTAACGACAATTTCCTTTTTCAAAAGCAAATGGATCTAATGCAACAATGAAAATACTTTGAAATTAATTCATCAATGATAAAGAAAATTATTTAAATAAACATTGAACAAAATTTTCTTTCAAAGCAGGAAGGAGTAGGTAGGGTCACTAGTCAATCTGAGGCATCAGGCTCTTCAAAACATAACAGACAACAAACCGAAAACAAAATGCAATGACAAATTCAATGGAATTTGGATGGTTTCAGGGGAAACACAGTCTCTAAGGGGAGACATTGCATTGCAAAGTAGCCTTGAATGGGAGATAGTGCTATGCAAAGCACTATGTCCTGTCCAATAGTGCATTGGGTGCAGTGTAGAATGAAAAATACAATTGTTTAACACACTTCTAATGCAAATTTGGATTTCAAAAAGCCTAATCTTTATGAGTAAATTCTATTGGGTGATTAAACAGAGAAAATCAGAGGAAAATACACTAAGGATAAAGGGTAAACTCCCCAGCAGAGTCGCAAATTTGTTAAGCGGAATTATGGATTATGGATAAAACATTCTTCCCTAGAAGTAGTGCTCATCTAAAACAACAGGTTAAAGAATTTGCAACTATTTTTCCTTACTGTAAATAGACACACAAAACAGATCAAAGAACTTATTTGGAGTCCAAGCACTTCCTATTCTCCTTCTGTCGCTCTTGCTGTAGCTTCAAATCCAAGCTAGATGTCCGAAAATATTTCCTGCAAGAATAAACACTAAACAACAAAAGATAGCAATAGTACAGATGTCTATTCAATTTATTTAGTTAAATCAATAAAACATAAACCATATACATCAGATAAGAATTCATAATATGAAACACATAAGCTTATACAGATACATATGTGGGAAAGTAAGCATCAATCTTTGTTAATGGATAGAAGGGGAGGTTACAACCCAGTGATTGATTTAGTGTCACCATCTCCAGCAGCATCGCAGCCTCATCACAATGCACATATCTCCAGCAGCATGTCACTCAAATCAATTCCTCAATTGAAATTCCACCAGCATTTCTCTACTCAAATTCTTCCTGGAGAACTAGGATCTGTGCTCAATTTATAGATGAGCTGAAGGTAGTTTTACAATCAATGACTTTCTAATAATAGGCAAGACATGTTTCCAATCTTAGAGATGTCAAATGGACACATGGATTTGAAGTTTGACACATGTGAACTCTTCTAGAAGGAACTGGCCAAGTGGAGATTCCGAACCAATGAGAATTCTGCTCCCAATGTGACCAACGCACCTATGAGTGTCAATAAGTGCTTTGAAAAGCACCCTTGAATGGGGTTACTTGCATATGCAACACACTTAGTCCCTTGAGAGGCAGCGTTGGTGAGCTCTCATATGATATAATATAAACTTCAAATCTTGGAAACCTTTGCAATGAAAGTCATGGATGATTTGTGATGTAGGAGCATCGGGGACCTAGCCAACAATGTGACATTTTGGTCACATGTTGTGGATAGTTTGAAATAAAATAGACTTAGGAATAGTATAATTCAATATTTTATTAAATTTGTTATTTATTTTGGAGCATTGTTAGTGTGTTTTGAAATTAAATAAATATGGAATAAATTTAGCAATTGGTTTCTCTCCCTGCGTGGATGTAGAGCCAACATAGGGATAAGCCTAAAAAATAGGAAGGTAGTAATTTATTGAGAAAACCTATTCTAAGAGGAGCAGTTTTATTCCTCAAGTATAGATAGTTGGAGGATGGTAAGGGAACCTCAAGGTTTGTGTCAATATGTAGATTGCAAATTTATGTGTGAAATAAATCAATTGATTATTCTGATGGATTGACATTATGAGCTTGTTTAATTTTTCAGTTTATACCCATGTGTTTTATATATAGTTGTTGTAGAGCGTGAATGCAGGAGTGCCATGGGTGCAGGAATGAGTTGAAATCCCACACGGCGCCGGAGCAAAGAGTATGACTATGGTGTAGTGAAGCCCAAGAGATTATAGTTGCTAGTTGCTATAGGTCGAAGGAAGGCACGACTATTGTAATTGGAGCCACCATCAACGTAAAACGATTATCATCGATGTGGAGTGAGGTCGCAAGGTGGATGTATGGCATTGAAGTGTTGTCACGACCGTGACTGTAAGTGAATGCAGACAGGAAAAAATGTGTACGTTTTAAATTGGCTGGCTTCCAAGATGGAAATGATACTGTCATACACCGTTGAATGTCAAACCTCGGAACGACCTGCGTGGAGTCTACATGTGGTTTTGTTGGCATATATATAATTGCATTAGCATCGTATACAATGTTTACCTCTGGTGTGGATTAACGCAATATTGCAATTGTATTGCATATGGTGTGAGTAAATGTTTATATCACATATGCCATAGGTTTATAATATATTACACGTAGGTAGAACTGTAACATTACTTACGGTAGGTTTGAAATGTGTTGAGGTATGACTTGAATTATTTTAACGTTAAAGTTTCAACCTATGCTATGTGGAACCTTGAGTACATGTGGTCGGATCGAATGGGTTATATGGACACAAATTATGAAGGTTGGGGCTGCCATGTAATTTTGGTTTAAATTCATGTTAGTCAATCCTCTAAATAGATTTAAAATTGCTAATGATATAGCTCAAGAGGGGTCTTAAAAAAAATACCATTATGAAAAAAATTAAATGGCATGTGGTTTCAAGACATTTACATCATTAGTGTTGGGAAATAAGTGGAATTTTACATTGATTGATGTAGTGGAAGTTTGACATATTTAGACCAACAAGAGAAAAAATAGTTTCATCCTGAAGAAAAGTTTGGGCCTTAGTAAAATTATACATTTTACTACAATGAATTGATTGGTAGGAATCGTGTGTTGTTTTTCCTACATTATTTGGTATCAAAGCCTGTTGAGTTGTTCTTGAGCATTGCAGAAAATGCCGCCCAGGAGAGGAGCTGGAGTAGGCGGAGTTGGAATAGGTCAAGGGAGACCTATAGAAAACGCGGTTTTCTAGATGAAATCTGGCACTTGCGCACAATAATAGCTACAATGGAAACTACTCAGAGGAGGGCGACAAATGGTGGAGTTTCCAGTGCCGATGAAGAAGAGACCACTGACGAAGAAGTGGAGGAAGAAAGCGAGCCAGTCAAAGTCATGAAGATGCTCGCAAAGGTCAGTAGCCGATTGAAGGTAGAAGTACCTTTATATGATGGAAGTATTAGTGTGGAGGTGCTAATGGACTGGAAACACTGCTGTCATACACCATTGAATGTCAAACCCTGCAATGACCTGCGTGGAGTCTACATGTGGTTTTGTTGGCATATATATAATTGCATTGGCATCGTATACAGTGTTTACCTCTAGTGTGGATTAACGCAATATTGCAATTGTATTGCATATGGTGTGAGTAAACGTTTATATCACATATGCCATAGGTTTATAATATATTACACGTAGGTAGAACCGTAAAATTACTTACGGTGGGTTTGAAATGTGTTGAGGTATGACTTGAATTATGTTAACGTTAACGTTTCAACCTATGCTATGTGAAATGCTATGTGGAACCTTGAGTACATGTGGTCGGATCAAATGGGTTATATGGACACAAACTATGAAGGTTGGGGCTACCCTATAATTTTGGTTTAAATTCATGTTAGTCAATCCTCTAAATAGATTTCAAATTTCTAATGATATAGTTCAAGTGGGGTCTTAAAAAAAAATACCATTCTGAAAAAAATTAAATGGTATGTGGTTTCGAGACATTTACATCATTGGTGTTGGGAAATAAGTGGCATTTTACATTGATTGATGTAGTGGAAGTCTGACATATTTAGACCAACAAGAGACAAACTAGTTTCATCCTGAAGAAAAGTCAGGGCCTTAGTAAAATTATACATTTTACTACAATGAATTGATTGGTAGGAATTGTGTGTTGTTTTTCCTACATTAATTTGTATTGTTCTTTGTCTTAGGGCATGTAACAAATGAAATGATAGGGGATGATAAACCCTATTCATTGGTTCTGGAGATGATGTCCAGTTAACCAGGTCATTGGGAATGGTGCCCAAATTGACCTATAACACAATCTACTACAGTTCAATGCCTTTCAAGCCAATCCATACCTATCAGTATGTCATAAGAGCCTAACGATAGTATGTTTAAATTTGCTTGAATTGGTTTCCCAACTACATTAATTACACAATCTTCTACTTTCACATTTACCCTTCTCTTAGCTCTTATGGCCAGTTGTACCAGTCACGAATTCTTAAAATTTACACTCTTAATATGATTTAAATAAACTATTTTTGGACTAATATACCTCAGACTTGCGCTAGGGTCTATTAAAATGGAAACAAAATGTTTGGCTAATTTACATTCAAGTTCCACCATCATGGGTTGATACTCAACTTGATGATCATCCAATCCTACATTAATTTTTGGTATGCTTCTCGCCACCTCACCAGCAGTAGAGGATTCTTGAATATTAGCAGTTGGTTTGGGTGTTGCACATTGAGGGAAATTTTTGTAGTAATGGGGTTCTCCACAACCCCAACACTGCAAAGGAGGTTTCTGAGTTTGGCTAGGGGTTTTGACCAATGGGATGCTTCAGTCTATTTATTTTCATTCTGACATCTGAGCTTCTATTTACTTTTACCGGAAGGTCCACTTGAGAATTTATATATTCATTTTTGTTTCCAGCAGCCCTCATATTCTTGATGTTCAAAATTTTGTTTTGCCCCTTTTTACTTTTCCAACCTTTGGTACCTTCACCTTACTGCTTGATTTTATGGTAGCAGATTCGAGCCTTTCGAATGGCTTCATCCATTGTTTTGGGGTTATCAAATTCCAATCTTTCTTGCATAAAAGAAGGTAAATTGTTGATAAATCACTATACCTTGGCCTTTTCTTCACGGATATTAGGAACATATCTTAGCAGGGAAGTAAACTTAGTTATAAATTAATCCATAGTCTGCTTCCCAAGATTCAAGTCATGAAACTCTTTTTCTTTCTCATAATAGAATCGCTCAATCAGATATTTGCCTTGGAAATGTTTCCTAAATTCTTTCCAAGTAACTCCATGTTCATCAATCCCTCGAACCGTTTTAATACCTTCCCACCATTGGGTGGCTTTACCTTATAGTTGATATAGTACCAGTCTTGCCTTCAAGTTATCATCATACTCATATATTTGAAAATATTTGCTCATATTGATCAACCATGCCTCAATCGCCTGTTCCATATCCCCATCAAACATCGGGGGTTTGATTTTCTTAAACTCACCTTGCAATTTAATATTATATTTCTTGGCTCTCTTCCCGCAAGAAACGTTATCAGATTCTTCTTCATAACCAACTTGTCATCCTTCAAATTATGGAGTATCATCTTGTTGTTTATGCACCTCCTCCCCATTTTCTTCATCCTGACTGGGGTGCTGGTTTCTCTGATTTTTCCTATCTAAAATGATTTTCATTATATTTTCTTATTCCAACCGAATCCTTTCATTATGAACACTTAAGTTCCTCATTCCTGCATGTAATTGCTGGACAATTTCTATTAACATAGCATTTGTATTATGATTTTCCACACCCAATTGAACCCACATTTCAGGGTTGGCCTCCTGAAAATGCGTATGTCAAATTCCTTTGTGTGGTCCTCTTGGTGGGTGTTGAAGCCTAGAAAATATCTGCTTCAAACATCGGGGAAAACCACCCAGTCGGGACCTTAAGACAGCTCCTTTTCCGTTTGGAATGGTGGCTCCGACTGGATTTAAAGGACCAGTTTCCTTGTAACTAAGTGGATTGGAATGGATGGGTGGAAATGGGACTAAATTAACTAAAATAAAACTATCTAATTTAAGCTAAATACTAATAAAGAAATTCTAATACTAACCCGGGTAATTATATGTGAATACAACTTAAGATTGTTCCAATTCAACAATAACCATGAAAATGTATTATTAATTAAATTGAAATGTGCAGAAACAAATAAAAATAACTCTGTTTAAGAAATTAAACAGAGTTATATTAACATATTGCATTCATCATTGTATATCATTTACATGTAACTATGAAAAATAACGTTTCAATTATACTCAGAAATGATATATAAAAGGAAGCGTTGTGAAAACAAATATACATATAAATGATAGAAATTTTAAAACGAATATCATAAGACAAAAGAAATCAACAGTGAACAGATAGAAATACCTTGTTCATCTTGAGGACTTTCAAATGCAATCTGATACTCTATCCAATAACTATGATGCAAAATCAAATTCCAAGGTACAGAAATGCAACACTTCAAAGATAATTCCGCATGAAAATCACCAGATGTGATCCTTTTCAAAAAATATATAAGACAATGGAGTACAGAAATGCAATCTCCAAGTCCAAAAATATTAAGATCAGGACCCCTCTCTAAATGCATGAGAGGGGTTTAAATACTACTTAACTAACTCTAAAAATAGTTTATTACAAAAATTAAGGATTCGGTTCAATGACCGTCCTTTTCCTAGGCTAAAATACAGTGAAATTAAAATTAAATCTATCTATCTATGAATTTGATCTTTAAGCTTGCAGGCATCTAGCATAGTTTTGAGAAGATACGGTTGACCGACTTCGGAATTCAACTGTCCTGAAAAGATAGAGTCGGCAAGCGTAGGAGCAATCTTCTCTGTAGCATTGATGATACAATTGAGCGCATTGTGCTGACTGTGTGGCTTCACCAAGTACATCCAGTATGAGTCCCAATTCAATCTTGTCAGCCCTTGGATGGATTTTGCTCTTTCTTCTGCCTTTTGCCTCCATTCTGTTTGCAGTTGATTTACCTGTGGGAGATATCCTGGAACAGTTTTAGGAATCAAATTAGCTTTGTGTAAATTGTCATTTATACAATCTGTAAGAGTGTTTGTTGCTGTAGTCGCCTCCTCTGTTGCCTTTTCTGCCCTTCTGATTTGTGTATCCCAGTTATTGAAGTTTTTTGCTATGTTATCAATTTCGCAATTTCATCTTGATTTTGATTCACCATTTTCTCATATCATGCTTCTAGCCGAAGAAGTTTCTTTTTATCAATTTATCCTCTCGCAGTAGTTTTCCTCTGTACTGAACACGCTCTTCATCTTTTTCTTTGCTCAGTATTAAGTGCCTTGAATTTGATCAATGTTTCCTTATTTTGTCTTATAGTTATTTCAAGTCTCTTTGACTCCTGACCTCCAACAGCTTCTTCATTAATTCTTAAAAGTTCTATAGAGGCTATTTTGGGAAACTTACATACCTTATCTTGTGAAAGAAACTGCGTCAATTTGCTCATTTGGATGTTTGAACTTGTGAACAGTGTTTAAAACATCCTTTTTTGGTACTGTCCACCCGTATTTATTTTTCTTCAATGGTTCATCTCTTTTGGTCCATTCTTGTGTGTATTTTGACAAATTTGCATGTTTTCTGGCAAATTCTTTCATAACTTGCTTATTATAAGGCGCATGAGATTTCAGCAACTTATAATTCAGCTTTACTTCTTCTGTGGAGAATGGCCCGATTAGCTCTTTGGATGAAGTTTTAAATTGTTTGTCTGAAATATCAGTGCTGTCCAGTACCCATTTTACCATGTCTGTATATGGGAGAATTCTTGGCTTTGCTGCTATTCTGTGTAGAAATGAGCAAGCCTGCTTTCTAAGGATTACCTCAGACGTATTACTGGAACTTGCTGTAGCTACAACTTCCATCACCACAGGATTTTCTTCCTCTAACAGATTATACATTCCTTCCCAAGTGGATATGCCAGCATCCTTATTACAAGCGGTGTCTGCATACAGCGAAGCCATTTCTTTGTTTTCAGAACTCGAGCTCTTATCCTTCTTACCCATAGTGTTTAACGAAAGCTTTGTATAGACGTTTGCTCCCTCGTGCCTGCATTTTACGAATGAATGAGAGTAATGACATAAGAAAGGTGATGAGACTGTTTGAAATGTGAAAGCGGATGAAATATAATATTTTAATCGTGAAACGACTTTCAATCCAAACACAATCTCTTTTACCATTAATTTTCAATCCAATCATTTAATCAAATCATTAAAGCGCATACTAGATTTGATATGAGGGAAGATTGCCTTGGGATAGCGCGCCTACGTGAATCTGCGACATTGCGATCTGCGATTTGCTGCGCAATATTGCAATATCGCAATATCGCAAAATGAAGTCATCGCAGTTATGAAAATAGCGCAAAAGCGGAAATTGCGCAATAGCACAAAAGCGCATATCGCAAAATTGCAAAAGCGCATAATTGAAAAGAGTGCAAAAGGTATTCATTTTATCACTTCTGTTTTCTGCGCTATGTGATATGCGATCAATACGTTTATTGTATAGGCTTTTGGGGTCGCATTATCGCAAAAGCGCAAAATTGCGTTTTTCAGTTTTATAAAAGATATGTATCATTTTGCGATGGGTGCGGTATTTTGCTTAAAGAACAATTTTATTTCAATCTACCATAGACTTAGGTGTTTCATAATGTTCTTTCTAAGGGATTTCTATAAGTTTATGGTAGAAAATTTTATTTTCTAAGGCAAACAAATCTTAATTAATTTTTTAGATTTTTAACTAAGGGTCCCCATTTATTTAGTATTATTACTAATATTAAATAAAAAGGGGGGTTGTTGTTGGTCACAACAATTGGCGATTCACTGGAAGAAACAGTTATCTCTGAAAAAATAAAATGAACATTCTATCTTTAGTAAGTAAATATTTTTAAAGATAATGAAAACTATCTTAGGATGATTCAAATAAAATGTAACTATGAAAAAGAAATAAAAATCAATCACAATTTCTTTCTAATTCCTTAAGAATAAAAACATTTTTGGGTTATCTCAAGCTTTGATTGGTGTTAATAATGAAGTAAGTGGATTGTTCTAAGTTTTGGTTTTATAATATACTCTATTGCCATAGGTATTGCCTTTGCTGCCAGCAAACGTTTATAGTCTCGACAGGGTTACCTTTAAACCATTAACCATTCATTGTCCCATCCAACTAAAATTATGACTTTTTAAAAGATAAATTCATAAGACCTATTATCTCATGTTTTTTATTTATTTTTATTTTAAGAGCCATTGTTCTGGTTTGGTAGCCAGTTGATAACAATGCCATTCACTAGTTATAATTAAACTGAACAAGCTGGCTCATGATGAGACCCCTTGTCTTATATTTATAAGCCATTACTCTGTTTTGGTATGCAGTATTGGTAATGTCGGTTTTATTACTCCTTATGAACATGGTAAGTTGGCTCGTAATGAGACCTCTTATCTCTTAAAATTTTCGTATAATTTCTTAGAATTACATTCTAAAAAATCACAACTTAAATGGATGGGGTGAAATAGTTTTATCCTTAAGAATCAATGGATGACAACTTTCAGAGTTTTTTTTGAGTTCCAAAACTTTGAAAAATCTTTACTTTTACAGATAACCTTTCTCTGCTTGATAAACTTATGATGATTTACATTCTTCTCAAGTTTTCAAAAGATCATGTAAATGATTGAAATACTCTTTCAAAGTTTAACATCTTATTTTAAACTATTCAAAAACTGTGATCATTACTTTTTAAAAAAAAATTATTTACAAAATAAATATTTATAATATTTTTCCGAAGAAATTTTCTTAAATAGTAAACAGTCAATCAGAGACTCATTAACAACCTTTATTTGCAAAAACAAAAACAATCAAAACTTTTGCAGAAAGAAATATGTACAGTTTAAGAAGGGGTTACCTCCTTATGAAAAGAATTTCTTCAAGATAAGCCCATTTACAGGAAGAGATTCTCTCTTACCTGTTAGATCTTGGAGTATGAATGTATTTGAGCCTATCTCTTCAACGATCTGAAATGGTCCAAGCCACATCTTTTGAAATTTGGTATGTTTACCTTTTTCTTCATGTGCCTTATCCCATTTTAGAACAAGATCACCAATTGACAAAATTTTTGAGCCAGTAGAACTTGCATCAAAAGAAGATTTTACAAGCTGTTGATGTTTTTCATGAGTAATTTTTGCTTTATCCCTATCTTCTTCTAATTTAAGGATTTGATCATATCTCAATTGAATGGATGAAGAGGGATTTTCTTCAATAAATTTCACTAGGGCTAATGATGGAAGAGTTAAATTTGATGGTATCACAACTTCTTTTCCATAAACCAGATTGAAAGGTGAAGTCCCTATTGAAGCTTTTTCAGTGATACGATCAGCCCATAACGCAAAGATTAAAGATTTGTGCCAATTCTTTTGATTTTGATCAACGGTCCTTTTAATGATTTTGATAAGGTTTTTGTTAGTAGATTCAGCCAAACCATTACCTTGTGGATAATAATTTGTTGAATATTTTAATTTAAAACCTCTTTTAACTGCAAATTCTATTAGACTATTTCCAGAGAAGTAAGATGCGTTATCAAAAACTAGAGCGTTAGGTACACCAAACCTGGTTATGATGAATTGATCTATGAAATCAATAATTGCATCAGAATTGGCTACCTTCAACGGGATTGCCTCTACCCATTTAGTAAAGTAATCAGTTGTATTAAGGATGTACTTGTGCTGTTTGAAATAATGAGGTACTATCTCACCAATAATGTCAAGCCCCCATTGTTCGAATGGTTGCTCAATAGTTACTGGTTGTAAAGGAAAAGCTGGTTTCCTTTGTCTTCCACTTGCAGTTTGACAAATTTGGCACTTCATTACGTAGTCATGTGTATCTTTAAAAGGGTAGGCCAGTAATAGCCAGCACGAATTATTTTGTCAGCTGTGGTATTGCCTCCAAAATGACCTCCTGCTGGTCCATCATGCAATTCCTGCAAAACCTTTTCCGCTTCAGTCTTTTCAAGACATCTTAATAAAATTGAATCATAATTTTTTCTAAATAACACATTATCAATGATCTCATATTTAATAGCCTTTAACCTTAAAGCACGTTTTCTCTTATAACTAAGGTTAGAAGGAGCATACCCATTCTTCAAGTAATAGATGAGATCAACATACTGAGATTCAACATCTGTAACACTTATCTGACTTACTTGAATATCATGATTTGAATCTTGATTTTCTGGTATGTTATGAGCTCCTGCTAATAATCTGCAAAAACCTTGTCCTCTAACAATTTTAGCTTGTTTAATATCAACATCATATTCTTGCAAAGCTGTTACCCAGTTAGCTCGTTTTTCTCCTACTTCTCTCTGAATTAATAATTGCCTCACTGCAGAGAATGGGACAATGATTTTTGTATGAGTTTTCAAGAGAAAAGGTCTGAAATGCTTGATTGATTTAAACACAGCAAAGGCTTGTTTTTCAACATCGGAATAATTTAACTCAGCTCCTTGCAGATTTGAGCTAAAGAAAGAAATTGGTGCTTCAATTTTCTGATCATTGAGTTGTGTTAAAACAGCTGCATAGGATGTCTCAGTGGCTATGGTATACAAAATAAAATATTTAGAAAAATACGGGGTACTCAATGCTGGTGCATTAATGATTGTTTGCTTGATTGCCTTAAAGTCTTTTTTCTCTTCATGCCCCCATTTGAATACTGAATTCTTCTTGATCATATTTTGCATAGGTAAAACAATTAAAGAAAAATCAGGAATGAATCTTTTAACAAAATTGATCTGTCCAAGAAATGATTGCATGGATTTTTTGTTATGAGGTAAAGAAATATCAGAAATTTCTTTGACTCTATCTGGATCAATATATATACCATCTTTTGACACAACAAATCCTAAAAGTTTTCCTTCATCTAAAGCAAAGAAAGATTTCTTTGGATTTAAGGAAATACCAAACCTTCTACATCTTTCAAATATTTGTTTTAAATCATGTAGATGATTGGCTCTCTTTTTTGAAAACACTGTTATGTCATCAAGATAAACAACAACTGATTTATTGATCAGACCTTTAAATGCTACGTCCATGGCTCTTTGAAAAGTTGCTCCTGCATTTATTAGACCAAAAGACATTTTTTGATAAGCATAAGTCCCCCATTTTGTTCTGAAAGTTGTTTTTAATCGGTCATCTAGATGAACTAAAACTTGATTATAGCCCGAAAATCCATCGAGAAAAGACATAAGTTCAGAACCAGCTATCTTTTGAAGTATCTGTTCCATGGTTGGCAATGGGAAATTGTCTTTTAAACATGCCTTATTTAAATTTCTGAAATCAATACAGATGCTTATATCACCATTCTTTTTTCTTACAGGTACCATATTGGAAACCCAATTGGAGTGCCTGACTGGAAAAATGATCTTGGCTTTTAAAAGTTTATTAAGTTCTGATTTGATTTGACTTTCGAGATTTGGATGGATCTTTCTCAACTTCTGTTGAACAGGTTTAGTATCAGGAAGCATTGGAATTGTATGTTGAATAATTGAAGTATCATACGTTTTTAAATCATCATAATTCCAAGCAAAAACATTTTTATATTTGTTCAACAGTTTAATGAAAGAATTCCTCTCGTCTGATGTTAAATTGAGTCCTAAATTAACGTTTTGAGGTTTAGAATCAGAACCAAGATTTACTAATTCAAACTTTAAAGTGTAACTTTGAAGTTTTGCATTAGTAACTTTCTTGAATCTGTCTTTAATATCATATAAGTCCTCCAATCTAACAACAGATTTTGGAATGGGGTTTTCATTACCTTTTGAAGCAATTTGTAAATCATGATTATCTTCGTCAATAATTTGCTCATCATATGATTTCTCTGAAGTCATGAAATTTAGAATATCTTGATCATGATAGAATACTCTCCAATTTGTAACATTATCTGGGACAGATGGACGAAAAATCAATTCTACAGAAAACCTATCAGGACTGCAATCTTCAGCAAGTAGGAGTTTAGATGCAACATTAGCTAACAAGTCAGCTGATGTATTCTGATTCCTAGGAATAGGAGAAATATTGAATGCTAAAAAATGAGTGGTGAGATCTTTCACTAGGGTTTGATAGTGTTTAAGATGTCTTGAAAGGCAATGAATAGTATTCCTAACTTGTTTAATGACAATTTCGGAATCACCAAAGACTTTCAAGTATTTAACATCTAACCCTATAGCTTTATAAAGTCCTTGAACCAAGGCTTCATATTCCGCAGTATTATTAGTACACTCAAATTCTCGCCTACATGACAACATAGTTTTCTCACCATTAGGATCAATTAAGATGCATCTAGCTCCAGCTCCATCACTAGACTTTGATCCATCAAAATATAGCGACCAAAATAAAGACTTTTCTATTGGCTTATCTACAATTACATAAAAAATATTTACAATTCTGGAAGAATCAGATTGTGCAAAATTTTCTATTTGAGAAACAAAAGTATTTACAGAAAAAGGTGATTGAGGAGCTTCAAAATTTCCAAGAAATGATTCAGCAGAATAACCTCCAAGAATATTGTTGTTGAATGCCACAGGTTCATTAGGTTGTTCGAATTCAGTGACAGTGTGCGTCATATGTTTTTCTCATTCAATTTTAATTTGATTTGGCTTTCCTTTGTAGGGAAGCCACATATGTGAATAATCAGTCGAGATATAACCATTAAGTTTCGCAGACCAGTTCCTGCTCAAGATTAATCCATAGAATTCAGGAATATCAGCAATCAAAATATCAATTCTTTGGACAATTCTAGGATCAGAAGCTAATCTGATAGTAACTGAATTGATTTCTCCTACAACTTGAACTTTAGAGCAATCCAATTGAACGATATGAACTGCTGATTTCTGTGGTTCGATATTCAATTTGGCACAGACAGAAGTAGGCATTATATTGGAGGAGGCTCCAGAATCAATCAAACAATTGTGCAGATTTTTACTGTACATCTCATAAGTCAAAAGAAAAGGAGGAGTTTGAGAATTTGAATTTTCTCCAATGAGCACATTATCAGTAGCATCTACCTTATCTGGTGGCTTACCATCTCCCCTAGCTGCTTTTGCAACTACACCAATTGGTAAAGGAGCAATTGGTGTAGCGTTCAATTCTTTCAATAGCAACTTCTGCTGGTGTTTTAGTTTGCTGAGTTCATGTAAGGAAATGTTGGCTTTGATCTTTTTCATGTCTTCGACAATGTTGTATTCCATAGGATCTGACACCACTAAAGTCTTTGTTGTCGTTGTGGGAGGATTAGAAGAAGATGGCTGATTTTGAGTAGGGGATTTGTCTTTGGTACTTAGAGTTGTAACTTTCTTTTTAGGAACTGTTTGCACTGGTTCCGATATAGATTTACTCCTAGTACTTACAGGCATAGCTTCTTCACTATCAGAATTAGGGAGAATAAAATCCCACATTCCATTCAATTCAGCTATTTCTTCAATCTCATCTTCCTCATCTGATACTAGAGATGTATCTTCTTCTTCTTCCTCTTCTTCTGATTCTGCATTAGAGATTGCATTAGAAGGTTTTTATTTGAATCATCTTTGAAGCTGACTTTCTTGGATTTCCTTTCCTCGATAGCATTTTTCTTTTCTAGAGAGAGAATTCGTTTTTCTACTGCAATAGCCTCTTTCATATTCTCAGCTAACGTAGGTTTTGCAGCTCTATCTACAAAAATTGCTATGTTTGAAGGTAAGGCAGTTATGTACCATTCAATTCTGACTTGTTCACTGGGCTGTGAATCTGTGTGGATTTTGTTCAAGATTTTGTTGAATCTAGCGTTGAATTCTTTAATGGGTTCCTTGGGTTCTATCTTCAAATTTGAGAGGTCATTGAGTAAAGTTGCTATTGATCGGTCATCTCCAAATTTGGTCAAAAAATGATCTGCAAAAATGTCCCAACTTGTTATGGATCCTGATGGTAATGAAAAGTACCATGATCCTGCTACTCCCTGGAGAGTATAAGTGAATAATCTAACTACAACATCTTCATGTATGACTCCATTCAAATTAATAGCCAGCATAAAGTTATTGATATGTTTTTCAGCTTGAATGTTAAGATCTGGGCTAAACTTTGGAAGCCATTTTCCAGGATTGTCTGGTAAATCATGTAAAGGTGCAGCCATGTTGACTGCGCCTGGAGTAGACCATGGTCTCTGTGCCATTATTGGAACAACTATCGGAGGGATAGTAGAAACTGGTGGTGTTTGAATAGAAGTGGTTGGAATAGATGATGTTGAGATTGATGAGGTTTGAGGAGATGATGATTGAGTAGATGATGTGGAAACTCCTGTAGTTTGTTGAGAAGGGATTTCGGAAACAGGTATTTGAATATTAGATGTTGAACTTACTGATTCCGATTGAGTTTTTCTTGTCTTGACTTTACTAGGTAAAGGGAATTCTTTCGGAAAAATACCAAGTTTTTCACTTTGAAGCCTAGTAAGAGGTTTGGAAGAAACAAATTTTGAAGTTACACTACCTTCAGATATTTCAGAATCTTCAAGAGATAATGAGAATCCTTTCAATTTATGAATTAGATCTTGAACTTCAGGAGACTTAGGATGTTGATTGTATGAATGTTTTGAGATTTTGGTAGTGGGTGTCTGAATATTTTCTGCAATTTCTTCTCTAGGATTTTGAATTTCAGAAGAAATTGAAGAAGTTAATGAGTGTGTTTTGCTCTCAGAATGGCTTGTGGATAGAGATTTACTTGCCATTCATAGCTCAGGCCCTCCTTCTAGCGCCAAAAATGTTGAAGCCTAGAAAATATCTGCTTCAAAAATCGGGGAAAACCACCCAGTCGGGACCTTAAGACAGCTCCTTTTCCATTTGGAATGGTGGCTCCGACTGGATTTAAAGGACCAGTTTCCTTGTAACTAAGTGGATTGGAATGGATGGGTGGAAATGGGACTAAATTAACTAAAATAAAACTATCTAATTTAAGCTAAATACTGATAAAGAAATTCTAATACTAACCCGGGTAATTATATGTGAATACAACTTAAGATTGTTCCAATTCAACAATAACCATGAAAATGTATTATTAATTAAATTGAAATGTGCAGAAACAAATAAAGATAACTCTGTTTAAGAAATTAAACAGATTTATATAAACATATTGCATTCATCATTGTATACCATTTACATGTAACTATGAAAAATAATGTTTCAATTATACTCAGAAATGATATATAAAAGGAAACGTTGTGAAAACCAATATACATATAAATGATAGCAATTTTAAAACGAATATCATAAAACAAAAGAGATCAACAGTAAACAGATAGAAATACCTTGCTCATCTTGATGACTTCAAATGTAATCTGATACTCTATCCAGTAATTATAATGCAAAACCAAATTCCAAGGTACAGAAATGCAACACTTCAAAGATAATTCCGCATGAAAATCACCAGATGTGATCCTTTTAAAAAAATATATAAGACAATGGAGTACAGAAATGCAATCTCCAAGTCCAAAAATATTAAGATCCAGGACCCCTCTCTAAATGCATGAGAGGGGTTTAAATACTACTTAGCTAAATCTAAAAATAGTTTATTACAAAAATTAAGGATTCGGTTCAATGACCGTCCTTTTCCTAGGCTAAAATACAGTGAGATTAAAACTAAATCTATCTATCTGTGAACTTGATCTTTAATCTTGCAGGCATCTAGCATAGTTTTGAGAAGATGCAGTTGACCGACTTCAGAATTCAACTGTCCTGAGAAGACAGAGTCGGCAAGCATAGGAGCAATCTTCTCTGTAGCATTGATGATACAATTGAGCACACTGTGCTGACTGTGTGGTTTCACCAAGTACATCCAGTATGAGTCCCAATTCAATCTTGTCAGCCCTTGGATGGATTTTTCTCTTTCTTCTGCCTTTTGCTTCCATTCTGTTTGTAGTTGATTTTCCTATGGGAGATATCCTGGAATAGTTTCAGGAATCAAATTAGCTTTGTGTAAATTGTCATTAACACAATCTGTAAGAGTGTTTGCCACTGTAGCCACCTCCTCTGCTGCCTTTTCTGCCCTTTTGATTTGTGCATCTTAGTTATTGGAGTTTTTTCTCTGTTATCAATTTTGCAATTTCATCTTGATTTTGATTCACCATTTTCTCATATCATGCTTCTAGCCAAAGTAGTTTCTTTTTATTGATTTATCCTCTCGCAGTAGTTTTCCTCTATACCGAACACGCTCCTCATCTTTTTCTTTGCTCAGTATTAAGTGCCTTGAATTTAATCAATGTTTCTTTAGTTATTTCAAGTCTCTTCGACTCCCGTATTTTCTCAAGAAAAGCTTTATGTTTCTCTAAGGAATCCTGACCCCCAACAACTTCTTCATTAATTCTTAAAATTTCTATAGGGGCTATTTTGGAAAACTTACATACCCTATCTTGTGGAAGAAACTGCGTCAATTTGATCACTTGGATGTTTGAACTTGTGAACAGTGTTTAAAAAATCCTTTTTTGGTACTGTCCACCCGTATTTATTTTTCTTCAATGGTTCATCTCTTTTGGTCCATTCTTGTGTGCATTTTGACAAATTTGCATGTTTTCTGGCAAATTCTTTCATAACTTGCTTATTATAAGGCGCATGAGATTTAGGCAACTTATAATTCAGCTTCACTTCTTCCGTGGAGAGTGGCCCGATTAGCTCTTTGGATGAAGTTTTAAATTGTTTATCTGAAATATCAGTGCTGTCCAGTACCCATTTTACCATGTATGTATATGGGAGAATTCTTGGCTTTGTTGCTATTCTGTGTAGAAATGAGCAAGCCTGCTTTCTAAGGATTACCTCAGACATATTACTGGAACTTGCTGTAGCTACAACTTTCATCACCACAGGATTTTCTTCCTCTAACAGATTATACATTCCTTCCCAAGTGGATATGCCGGCATCCTTATTACAAGCGGTGTCTGCATACAGCGAAGCCATTTCTTTGTTTTCAGAACTCGAGCTCTTCTCCTTCTTACCCATAGTGTTTAACGAAAGCTTTGTATAGACGTTCGCTCCCTCGTGCCTGCGTTTTACGAATGAATGAGAGTAATGACATAAGAAAGGTGATGAGACTGTTTGAAATGTGAAAGCAGATGAAATATAGTATTTTAATCGTGAAACGACTTTCAATCCAAACACAATCTCTTTTACCATTAATTTTCAATCCAATCATTTAATCAAATCATTAAAGCGCATACCAGATTTGATATGAGGGAAGATTGCCTTGGGATAGTGCGCCTACATGAATCTACGACATTGCGATCTACGATTTGCTGCGCAATATCGCAATATCGCAATATCGCAAAATGAAGTCATCGCAGTTATGAAAATAGCGCAAAAGAGGAAATTGTGCAATAGCGCAAAAGCGCATATCGCAAAATCGCAAAAGCGCATAATTGAAAAGAGTGCAAAAGGTATTCATTTTATCACTTCCGTTTTCTGCGCTATGCGATATGCGATCAATACGTTTATTGTATAGGCTTTTGGGGTCGCATTATCGCAAAAGCGCAAAAGCGCAAAATTGCGTTTTTCAGTTTTATAAAAGATATGTATCATTTTGTGATGGGTGCGGTATTTTGCTTAAAGAACAATTTTATTTCAATCTACCATAGACTTAGGTGTTTCATAATGTTCTTTCTAAGGGATTTCTATAAGTTTATGGTAGAAAATTTTATTTTTTAAGGCAAACAAATCTTAATTAATTTTTTGGATTTTTAACTAAGGGTCCCCATTTATTTAGTATTATTACTAATATTAAATAAAAAGGGGGGTTGTTGCTGGTCACAACAGTGGGGTAACCCCTGCGCCCTGTCTCATGTTGTGTCAGCTTCTTTCTATGCATCATAATAGCTTTTGTTATTCCACTTAAATCCATTCAAGCCTCAGTGTAGTAACCTAAGCCTCTGAAACCACTTGTAACAAACATTAAACCATAATATATATATATATATATATATATATATATATATATAATTTCATTTAACATATACATAAAAATTCTTAGTACATTGAGGTCCATACAGCACATAAACTAAATAATCTTTCATTTAACATATACATAAAAATTCTTAGTACAACACATAAACTAAATAATCTCACTGCTCATTAATTATATTATTTCACCATAACCCATCCCATTTATTTTTCCATTGTAACGAAAATTATAATCTTAACTTAATATCTACTGCCCATTGAGCATGGATCGTTGGTTTGTATCTCTGGTTAAGGAGATTATGGTTAGTGACTATTACCGTAGCGTACACACGGTGGAAACCAATTGGTGGTACCCTTTTTCTAGCTACCTTGCATTGAGAACATTCTATGTCATCACTGAATAACACCTGGTAATTTGTGGACCGTATATCTCATGAATCTTCATCCAATGGTGTCAAGCATTCATTGGTGGGTTAGGGTAACCACCCAGTTTTGTTTTGCTTTCCTTCAATCATTTGGGTTTCCGCTGTGGGGAGGGGTTTTGATCTGTCAAAACCTAATGGTAGAGAATTGAGTATCACCCTTGCAAAGATCTGATAGGATTTATATCCAATGTTCCTTGTTAATTTCCTTCACTTGATGAGACAAGCTAGCCACATCTTGGTGCCTACAACAGGATAATGTTTCAACGCTTTTCACCTAGTCTTAAAGATAAGTTATTAAGATTATTTTTAGAGTTTCTTTTCCCATTTATCTCTATATTTTTATAATACGACAACCCTGCTTGTCTCAGTTGAAAGTATGGATTTGAACGTATCATCAATCACTCAAGGTAAGAGTTCGATAGTTATTGAGTATTTCTTGTAATGTTAATGTTTCTTACACAATTTTAGTTTGGTTCTCTCGTTACTATGTTTGGTTTTTTTTTTCTACACAGGATTGGAGATAAGGGGTTTTTCTCTGGTCCTTGGAACTTACCCAACTCGGTTGGATATATTGTTTCACATTTTCGCATGGCCACTATGCTTGACAATCGCTAAGTGCTTACCATGATAGATCTTTTCGAGGTTTACAGATGTTTAGGAGACAAACTTACTAAAAAACGTGTTTTATTTCTTTTATGATTGTGGAATAAGCCAATTTTAAGGAGGTTATCAAGATAAATATATTATTTCTAAGCCATTGATGGAAAAATTTCAACTACAGTTACTGTGTAATTTTGGGTATCAACGTGAAGTTTTCCTTTCTACAGTTCGAGCGTTATAAGTAAAGACTCTGTACTTTGAATAATTACACTTGTTTATTTTTAATCATGGATTTCTAGATGTTTCTGATTAATGCGGAGTTTTGAGTTTACTTTCATAAATATTGTTCCTATGACGAACTCATGCTTCTAGTTAATTTTCTCAGTTTGTATTTAAGAGGGACCTCTTCGTCCTACATGGTTTTCTTTGACACGCAAGGTGTAATAATACTTAATTTATCTTTGTTCCTTTTTCATTTCAGCAAACTTTATATACATAGTATGCAGTCTTCACATTATGACATCCCAGGAGTTCTCTGTGTTTTTCCCTTGCTAGACCCCTTTTCCTCTAAGTTTTTTCTCTCAACTTGATTTTGGTACAGGGGTGGTATCAAATCCTAGTTCTCCTAAATTTTGTAGTTGTCTTTTCCTTTGAAGATCATGTTGGAGTTAATGCTTAGATTCCATATTTGAGAAGTTGGTTTGTGATGGTTGAGAAACTCTCTCAACCTTTCTCTCTAAATTAGGAATAAGTTGGATCTCAGAAACTCTATTTAATAGAGTAATCTGAATGTAATCAGTGTGTGTGAGTGTGTTTACACATACACCATTTGTGCATAATATATGATTGTGTTTCTATAATTGTGTGATTTTAGCTATTTCTATCATGGTATCAGAACATAGGATCAGAGGCCTGTGTGTTGTGTGTTGTTTGTTGTGAGGAAATTCCTAAAGCTGCGCGGTGCTTTGTTGAGTGATTTTAGTTATTTCTATGGATTTCCAATTTTGGTGTGATCAAGCTCAATTTTAGCAATATGCACTGTGTAGCTGCCCTACATTGTGTGTTCATACAAGGAGATTGTTACATTGTAATCACTGGCTCCTATCGGCCCATTCCTGGAGAATCCAGACGGATTGACGCAGCTTCCATCTGCAGGCAATGCGGGTTTTGACTCAGGCATAGCCATTGTCCTCGTGGCTTGCTCTTCTCCATCCTATGCACCTTGGGGGTCGCTGTCATTCTACACAGTAGTAGACGGTGGCAAGTGATTTCCGGGAAATCACATGATGCCGATGTTGAAAGAGGTATGCCCTACAGGTTGTGTCGATGGCAACAATAAATGAAGGATCCGACCAAGATGAAAATCACAAAGAGGATAATCACTCCCCCGATCATATGGGAGATTTTGTTGCCGGATGTTGATGGCATTGAAGGGGCATTGTAAGCATTGTAATTTGTGTCGTTGAAGGCCATGGTTGGTGTTGAATTTATCTCCCACGGTGTCGACCATAAATACGGATATGGCAGTGAATTTTTTTTTTTAAACTTTTGGAATTGATTCATGAACTTTTGGAATTGACGGGCAGACTCAGCGACGACGTCAGAGATTTTTCAGGATGAGAAGGAACATGGGCAGATAACGCCGAGTGTAGTGTGTTATGTTAGAGACCATCCTGGATATACGGTTGAAGATGCTTTACACAACAACAATGATATTCTTGATCTTTCCTTCAAGGCATTAAATTGGGAACTTTTAAAGCATGACATTGTGTTGCTGCATTGCAAGATTATATAATGTTTCCAAGGACGAAAAAGAAACTGCGATTGCGAGATGGAAGCCATCTGTAGCTGAGTGAGAAGAAATCCTATTCGCAGAAACTCCTCCTGAATCAAGATCTACAGTAGAAGCTGAGGTAATTGGTCAAGATCTTGTAGAGTGGCAAATCCTAGTTGGAGGAGAATGATGTGTCCATAGCACTGAGCCAGAGTTATAATTATTTTATTAATATATATTAGTTTTGTAAATTAAGTTATGATGAATTTCATAGAAAGTTCATGATGTAATAGTTGAATCTAGACACATTTCGTATTTAGATGACGCTTCTATACAACTAGCGAATATAGCGGTTTGCACCCATGTATCTCGGTAGATGAGAGATCGTCCATAAAATGACTAGCAGTTCAGCTATGTGTTTGAACCAGTATTTAAAAGATCGAGTGGCAGTAAGGCTCTATATGGATGGTTGTCCAAATAGTATGGCAGTTGTGGATCTAGGGAAGGATCCCTCATTAGTGGTAGACATGGAAGTGGTCTCCTAATGAGGTTATGCGACAGATTGGGATGCTATTCAGTAATTAACTTCGGGAGGTCCTTGATTCGGGAGTTGAGGAAGTGAACTCGGGAATCCAACTCGCCAACTACACCTTTCCGAGGGTTATGAGGCAACTTGATGGAGCATCTACTGATAAGCTTGATTATTTTGTTATTTATGAGTGAATTCAATAAATTCATGTAATGTAATCATTAAAGGGGGATGTTGGAGTTAATGCTTACATTCCATATTTGAGAAGTTGGTTTGTGATGGTTGAGAAATTCTCTCAACCTCTCTCTCTAAATTAGGAATAAGTTGGATCTCGGAAACTCTATTTAATAGAGTAATCTGAATGTAATCAGTGTGTGTGAGTGTGTTTACACATACACCATTTGTGCATAATATATGATCGTGTTTCTGTAATTGTGTGATTTTAGCTATTTTTATTAGATCATCTCACAAAACTATTCCTCAGGATGTTTAGGATTTACTCACCGCGAAGAACAAATATAGAACGATGTCGCATCTCTTAGGTTTAGGGTTTGAATATTTGGTCATTAAATTCTCCGCTTAGTTTGATTCAGAGGCCCTCTAGTCAGGTTTATTTTTAACTAGATTTCTCTTCACCGTCTTCGAGTGGCTAACTTTCCCTCAGAGATCACTGGTGGGGTTCATAGTTCGCTTCCCTCAGTCGTTAACAAGGTCGATAAACTGTTCTATGTTACCCTGTAACCCATCTGCACATAGTCCTACAATTCTCTTTGGGTTATGAATAATCCCTATAGAAATTTACAATAGAAATTCATACAATAAGTTTATCGTTTCCATAACTTACTTCTTCAAAAAGTACCTATTCAGAATAAGTCCACACAAACACTTTTTCACTCTACAAATTATCATAATTCTCACAACTACTCCAGTTTGCAAATTATCATAACATTAAACAATTGTTTTTCCTTAGAGAAAATATACCCCTTTTTTTTTACTCTTTAAAAGAGAATTTCCAAAACTCTGTTCAAGCCAGCTACCTATAATAGCTTTCTAAAAGAAAACCCCTTAACCAATAAATAGTTACTTGCTAGTTTTCCGACCAAGAATTTAGAATCCAAACCATGACACTCTTCCAATGAAAAATTGGCTATTACGTCCAATTTCTCCCCCTAAGCTCCTCAATCATCTTAGTCCAGCCTAGAATCTTATTTTCACAGACTAAATCTGTCAAACTAGATTTTCGTACTGGCTCTAGTCCAGCTCAAGGAAAATACGTCCCAGGAAGCATCCTACCTTTTTCTCTGTGTGTCTCTCTATCCTTGCGAGTCCTCTTCCTTTTTGAAAAAAGGAAAAGGAATAAGAAAGAAAGAGGTAACTACCCCTAACCCACAACAATAAAAATAAATTCCATATTGCATTATTTCCTCTGCTTAGTAAATTACTAAGCTAGAACCCACAAAAATAAAAATAAAAAATAAAATATTTACAACACGTGTGGTGTCACACTTGAGCCCACAACAATAAAAGTAACTAATTAATTATTTACAACCCGTGAGGTGTATTGTGCCTCAAATCTTCGTGCTCTATCCTCTCCTTTGCTACCTACCTTTGTGAAGTTTCAATTTAGATTCTGTAGTATGTTTGCTCACTTGATTTTTAATTTAAGTTACTATCTAAATATTCAATTTAGAAAAAAGAAAATTTGTATAATTATATATATTTTGAATTTAAGTTATTTTCTAAATATTTAATGAAAGAAGAACTGTATAATTATACATGTGTTTACTGGATGATTATGATTTTAAATTTATTTTCTAAATATTTACATTTTCTATGTAGATTTTAAAAAGTCATTTACACATATTTCTTCAATAATTTAAATGATTATTTTTCTTACCTTCTTATATTTGTAAATATATATTCTTAGGTGAAAGAAGAATTTGTGTGCAATACACATGCTCACTTGATTTTGATTTTAAAATCATTGTCTAAATATTCAAAATCTGGTGGCTATATTTTAAAAATTCATTTACACATATTTCTCCAATAATTTAAATGATAATTTTTTTCTCACATTCTTATTTTTGTAAATATATTGTTTTATCTCAAACTTTTGTCTATTCCTTTAAATGATGTTTTTCCTCACACCTTATATTTATAAATATATTTTTCTATCTTAAACATTTGTTTTTTCTTTTTATTGATATACAATTACCATCACCACAAATACATCCAAATTTATATTATATTGGTGTAAGTTAATCTTGTAATTATCGTTTATTCTTTAAACAATTTAAATTAAATAAATGTTTTTTGAATTAATCACATCATTAAACAAATTCCAAACCAATTAATGTGGTTTATCATTGTCTTAATGATAATATTAGTTAATTCAAAATATAAAAATATTAATAAATTATTTAAAATAAAAATATTATTATTTTTTATAAAAACAATTTCATTACCTTTTAAACCAAACATGTTTAAATTTCCGGAAATTTCCATATTGATGATGCATAGAATAAACGCGGAAAATCAAAAGTAAAATCACTTCATGTGTTGGTGGGCCATAGAGTAAAAGTAGTGGATGATATTTGTGGACGTCGTACCTCTTAGGACGTTTGTCGGCAAGAAAATTGAAAAATTATAAAACTCGTGAAGAAATATCTCATAAAGTGGCAGAGTGCACCGTATTATTTAACCGCGTGGTCCAATATTACATGACATACATGTCATCTCTCATGTGCGCCGCACCTTTAAATACGCGTATTGGTCAATTTTCTAAACATTTAGATTAAATTAAAACTAGCAGTTTCCCCAGGAGGTGCAAGGAGAGGCCGATAGGAGTATCATTTGTTAATTATTAATTTTAAGTAATTGTAGTTTTTGAGATGAAGGAGATTTTGTCAATGTAACAGTGAAGTCAGTTCCTGTTTTGCCATCTTATATGATCCTTCACTACATGCAAACTTTGAAAGCATGCAATCTTCATATAATTTATTAGTTTAATGTTTCCAATTAGGTAACATAATCCTCCAAAGTTTACCATTTCAAGAGGTATATTCATTTGCATCGTTGCAGCCCTGTATTCCCATCATACTCAACTTCCAATGTAAATATTACATACGCTGTAATGGCATCCTGACAAATTGATGTTCAGTTTCATGAACATTGACAGAGAAAACACTTGGTGCAAATTTAAGATTTCTCAGAAAATATATTCATTTTCGTTATGGGTAATTTGCCAGTGGAATGGAAAAGGAGGCTATTGAATCATTTTAAAAGGGTATCTCCATGTAGCATCCATGGAAAAAAGAAACCAAGCTATCAACAACAACATTGCAAAATAAGGGCAAAATTTTAGAGATGAACACTTGCAGCTTTCCATTTCCATCAAATACAACGGTAGAGGCCTCTACACGCCATATAGCACTACTATTGAAATAAATTTATTTCAAGCTATTTCCAAGCATTTAAGTCTCCTTACCAGCTTTCGTTGCTGCACGAAAGAGGACCTCTTCAACAAGTTGTTGGGTAGGATCTCCATCCGGATAAGAAGACATAAACCATTCCACATGGTTAACCACCTCTTCATTGGTAAAATATTGATAAAGACCATCTGATGAGAGTATCAAATAATGGTCTTTAGGACCCAGTCTATGGTGACGAAGAGCAGGTGTGCAGGTGATGTATGGCACAGTGCCAAAAAAATCAATTCTAAAGACCTCGAGAAGAGCATCATTCCATTTTGGCTGCAATCACAAGAAGATAAGCATCCATCAGACCCAGAGCATGATGTGATCAATCTACTTCACTGGCTAAATTTTAAACCGAACGGATGAATGTCTTAAATGCAGACCTATTGTCTAATACTATAAACTAATCATTTAAACCCACAAAATTAGCCTGAGAGATAAATAACTACTAATGTTCACATCCTTTGTAATAGCCTAACTCTAGAAGGCACTACATGTATTGAGCTTGCACGAAATTAAATTTTTTCTAATCATCTGAAACGTGATTTTCACTGTTATTGTTGTATTGAAAGTTTTGTTGTAACTATGAAATGAGGAAAGCACTGTTTGTGTCAATGCAATTGGAATTGTTTTAGCATAACAACTTTTATATGGAGTGGTTTTAGCATAATTAACATAATTATTTGTCTTCACTCTTGTGCATAACACCCTTCAAGATTTTGAAACAAATGGAACAATTGGAAAAAGCTGCCTGTGTCTGCCACATTCTTATATTTAACTTTAGAGTTAGATTCTTGTTACCTACACAAAATTATCAGCCATATTATGATCATGTGCAGAAAGCTTGTGCCCAAGAGGATTTGAAGATTCTACATTTTGTTATGATCCAAAAAAGAACAAACTCTGCAGCATCAAGGAAGGTTGTGATCATGATTAAGGAAGACCACACTCAATGCACAAACACCATGAACAACCATGCTCAATATATATATATTATAAATAGTGCAGAAAGCTTGTACCGAAGAGGATTTGAAGATTCCTAGTTTGTATAGATCCAAACAAAGATGAAAATTTAAAACTTTACACAACAACGAAGGCCATAATGATAATTCAACAAAGTTTATGTTTAGAACCAAAACAATACTAGTGACCATAAAAATATAGTGCCTAAGAGGACTTGAAGACTCTCATTAAGATTAAAAATAAGGATCAAAACTTTGCTCACTGCACAAGATGCAACAATGCCGCCTGTAACAGTGTAAAACAATAAGAACACCCATGCTCTCAAGGTATATGGTATAAATAATTCAAAAAATGCTAAATTTTTTTACTAAACAGACAACAGACAAGATAGTCCCTTCAACCAAACTAAAAATTCATTTTAATAACCAATCTATATAGAGAAGATTTGCAACCTGTCCATCTGCAATTATCAAGAGAACATGGTATTGCCCACCACTCTGTTCCACGAGACGGATTGCTGCTTCAATAATTGGGGCAAAAGATGTTGGCCCTAAATAAGAAAAGAACATACAAGAAAAGTATAAGAAAACACATGATATACGCAACATATACACATATCAAGTAAACCAGTCAGACAGACTTTCCCAGCTTAAGCCTTAGAATGCTAAAGGCTATTTAATCTTCATATCTTCAGGTGGAATAGCAAAGTTCCATTAACTAACCAGCCAGTCGAAGAGGTGGTACTATCTCCCTGTAGCTTCTCAACGCTTCTTCAAATCCATTGCATAATCTATCATCTGGATAGAAACTAAACACACTTTGATCATGTGTCAAAGCTGTGAAAGAAAAAACAACGCATTATTAGGAATAACCAGATTTCTACATATGTTATGAATTCATGTTAACCAACATAAGAAAAACAAATTGTGCCAAATTCAAACAATATTTTCAATCGAAATAGAGATCAAAACTTGCCATCCCCGAAAACAAAAAAAGGGATCAAGTTGTCTTCATCAAATGCAGATAAGGTCCTCCCAATTATCGAAATTGCTTGTTCATAAGGGTTTGGCGTGTCTCCAATGTGGTGCAAGCTTTGGCGATTAAGAGACCTTGCACCTAAAATCCATAACAAAATGTTGAAGTGATCGCTTTGATTTAATTTGGATTGAAAAGTAAAGAGCCTGCAGAATTATTAACTTAAACTAAAAAAACCGATAGAAGTTGTATTCAATATATATGAGCAGACTACATAAACCCACTAACAGTTCTTGAGCAAATAACCACATTTAAATAAAGGCAGATTGGCTATTTTAAAATTTTAAACTTGCATGGAAATTATGACATTAAAAACTTCAGGATCATGGGTAATAGAACTTTCCTGTCCACTCATTGCTCTTTTTGAAGTCAATCCCTACAATCAAGTTGGAAGATTCGAGGCCAACTTGTGCGAGAGCTGCAGTCACCTACAAAAAAGATAAAAATACAAACAAATCAGAGAATTCTCCCTAGAGTGCTTATAACCATAACTTATCAAGCCACTTAACACTGAAATACATGAGATAATACAAGCTAATTACTCAGATGTCATAATCAGGTACATCCAAACCCATGCAAAGCCAGTTCTTTAGAGCATTACAATATGACTAAACCTTTGACCAAAATTTTTGCGTAGTATGTTGACCTAAATAAAATACTTAATTGTCTTGAATTAATATAAAGTATAGATTAATACTACTGAATATGATATCAACACTAAGCTTTATTTTTCAATTCAAATTATGCATTCCACTGGATTTAAATGTGTTTACTAGGGTTAAAGAAATCTGAAAACCGGTGAGCCTATAAGACTATCAATTACAAAGACCTAAACCTATTTTAAACTTACTGTATTTCCTTTTTAAAATGGTAAAACAAAAAAAATCATACCTATTTTAACTTGTTTGTGACCCATGTAAGATCTATTTTTCTTTTGTTTTATTTGAAGTTTTAAAGATTTGTGATTAAAGAAAATGCATAGGTATCCTATTTCGGGCAATAATGTATTGTATGTACAACATTTTATGTGTAACTCATACAAATGAGCTACCTAATTGCATATCTAGAAATTACCAGTCAAATAGGCCTTTCAATATTACTTGTTATCCTCTGTGATGCCTTCTCTTTCCCATGTCCAAAGCAGAGCAATCAACGATAATGCACATTTTAGAGTCTCCACCTGAAAATATGACAACCACTTCTCCATAAACAGGCAGTCTGATACCTTTGCAAGCAAAATGAATCTCCAACTATAAATTGCTGCATATGATCTTTTCGAGTGTGATAGACTACTCAAAAATATAAATTAAACACAACAGAGTACACAAAATCTCATATGGTATGCCCAGCAAAAAATTTGCTGAAGTGACACTATAGTCATACTTTCCAGCTCGTTTTGACCACACAATTAGTATTTCTTGTGAACTTGTAAGCACTGTTAATGCAATTGTCACAAGCTCTATGTAATAGCTCTCTATACAGATATGTACCCTCACACATCTCATATAGAATGTGAGTCGCCTAGGGTTACAAAAATGGATCTGCATGCCAGATAAGGTGGAGCATTCCCACCTCAGAATCTGCACCTTATCTAAAGTCAAAGTCAGAAAACAGAAGTTACTAAAAATAAAACAAACAACACTGTCCATTTCATTTTAGTGCCTTGTCTCATTAACTGAAGATAAACAAAACTTTATCCCATCATAAGACTGGTCGCTGATGCATGATGTCTAGCACATGTATGCATGCAAACTATATCTGAACAAAGCACCTCTTCCTATATCTATTAGTGTGCCATTCTCTATCTTCTAGAGGAGAAATTATGGTGCTGCTGAAAAGGACAATGCCCAGGACAGTCTCACATTTGCATTGCTGCTGAAGAAGACTTCTTTTGAGATACACTTTCTAACAAGATTAGCATGATATATAAACACACCCATTTCCTTTGATAGCAATTCACATTTACTAGAATTTCTAATATCCATAATCTCCAAATGCTTTGTGTGTTCCATGACATCTTCTCTCAAATAGAAACAAATTTCCAAAGACTTGTACATTAGGAAGTACAATGAATGGATAAGACTAAAGTGAAATGTATATACTTAATATACCACGAGGAAAACAAATAAATATTGACATAGAACTTCAAATTTTTCAATGAAAAATGAGTCTGCATAATAAGAAATGAGAAAGATTAACAAACATTTCTAAACTGTTTCTTGCTTCCAAACACCATTTGTAACAAGTATTTTACCAAAGAAGCATAAGCATCGTACTTATTAAGAAAATAATTGAGGAGGCACCAAATACAAGAGTTCATTACAACGATAAGCTTATTAATAAACGCAGGATAGCATTGCAGGGCACACCAATCAGCCATTTGCTACATGAGTTTCCAAATCATTACTGGAATTTGGCATGATTAGCATTCAACTTGCATTTTATGAGATAGTAAAGATACATGGACAGAGTATCTCTAGAACATGACATCATGCCCCTGAGTAACAAATCTAAAAGAAATCTGTATAAACAAAACAAATACATTTCCAACTGGCTTATTGCATACTTAAAATTTGTTATAGACAACCTACCATAAACAATCCAAAACTCAAACTGGACAATCTCTTATATCTAAACAAGACTGGGGACTTGAGGCTGTTGTGCAAATTACTGCATACACATTCCATGACAACCTGTACTACAAGCTTTCAAATACAATCTGAGCTCCCATATCCCTCTCAAGGAATTATAAGTTTTTCTCTAGCATAGATGATGTCATCAGTGTACTTATTTGCAGTTTTTATTTGATCAACTGAAACCTGAACTCAACCAAGGAAACAAAAATAGTTAGACAAGTCCTATACAACGAGTCAAAGGGAACAACATGGCAACCCAATTTTACATGCATTCAAAAAGATGAACAACAACTACGCTAAGAAATGTTCTACAATAAGGCGGGATAAAGAATAAAGATACTTTATAAATAGAGTAGGATAACTTGCATCGTCCACTCTTCCACTCAAATTCATAAATCGAGTTTAGCCAATACTTGCATTCCCTTATTAACAATAACAATGAATATACATTGGCAATGCTTTCTTGATTTCTTAGAATTGGCACCACAAAAGCAGATCTTGTTACTGTATTGGGAATTAGACATTAATGCCCGGTGACTTGGATAATTTAAAATCAGTAAAAGCTCTTTGTCATGCAACCCTTAATCGAAACATGGAAAATTCTGGTAATACCGATTTGACAACTAATTAAAAATGCAATATATAGTATGTTGAAATGAATTAATAAAGTACAATCATATGGAATAAATGGAACCATTTAAAGCACAATTTTGATTTCAAATAGGTCCAGTTCAATTCATACCATATAACCTAAGGGGGACATATCATATTCTTAGAATTTATTTTGTTGTTTTACCTATAAATTTACACTATTTATATTTATAATTGATTCCAATATTCTATTAATTTTTTAAATAATATACCTGCATAATCAAATTATTTACAATTTGCCCTAATCTCATTCTTATTTCTCATATGTAATGAGACTCCATTCAAATCAAACAATAGGCATTCCTATCCACACTACAGACTTACCTCTAATCATAGCTAATCTAAAGACATAGAGATACTCTGGAAAATCAGGGTAACTAAACACCATAGCATGAGGGGTAACCCACAAGGTGGACACAAATATTATAATACATATTCATCTAGTGTCTCGAAGAATGCTTACCCACACAGAACAAACCCCAACTTCCTCATCCTGTTATTAATATAAATATGCTTATATAAATATTTTTAAATGTAACAAGCACTCCAACCACATCTCCACTGCACATTTAACTCTATGACCGAAATCGAAATCATGAGCAGTACACTATAGTGATTGGAAAGTTAAACCACGATACCTGAAAATTCGTAAACATTTAGACCATGGGAGTGAAAATTCGTAAGCAGACAGTGTGAGCCTCGCAAACCATGGTGAATTCGCAGGTGCATGATCAACATTGAGCCCTGATCTTTACCAGCTCAAACTCAAAATCTTGGCTGAGCACTTTTCGGAATCCTTGAAAGGAGGAATCTCGAAGTCCTTCAAAGCAGGAATTGCCTCATTTTCATCATCTACAAATCCGAGCCAAAGTGAAAATAACAGAAAATAACAAACCCTAGGAAGCAATTGCAATTTCTTAAATGCAGAGATGTCATTAATAGTCGCAGCTCACCTGAAGAAAATTCATGTTGGCGCTTGAAAATATTCTTGCTAGGCTTATCCTTCTGCTTGTATGCCTCGTCGAAGCTACCTGATTTATTTAAGGATTCAGACACGGCTCTGCCATTGATGAACAGGGCAGTGAAGGTATCGAAATCGGGGCATAAATCTTTTAAAAATAGTTATTTCCGTCACAGCAGAACACAAAACAATGGTTTTTGCCAACAGATCGGAACAGGTGTCAGGGAACAACTGTTAGCTAAAGATTAAAATTGTCAAGAAACATGTGTCAGTGGGACATTAAAAATGTCGACGATGAAAAACTGCATCTCTTTCAAAAGAGAAGAGAAGGCCTATCGGCCTAATAAAGCAAAACCCTTAAAAAAAAAAATTCAATTCATTTACAAACTCAAACTACTCCTAAAATTTTAGAAAATTCAAAGTGGACTCTCAAGTATTCCACCAATCATCCAATTTGAAGGTGTTTTCCTTAGGTGGAAGAGTATATATATTCAGTGAACCATTCTAAAAAGTTGAAAAAGTTATAGTAATTCAATAAATTAAAGTAAAGTATATATATCCATTTCAATAAATATATTTTAAAATAATGCTTTTCAGTTACTTAAAAGGTTAAACTTAATAAATAGCTAAATAAGTTAAAATTTCAATAGAAAGCAATAATAAATATACTTTGTAATTTTAAATATAACTTTTACTATTTATATATATAACCATTGAACCATGTTTTAGTTTACAGAATAATAAGAAATATTTTTGTAAAACAATATATTAAAAAATGTAATTTATATATCCATATAATACATGAACACTATATTTTGTATTCATATTCTGACCATACTATCTAATTATGGGAGTTATGTTTTTTTTAAATATCACTAAAAGCAATAAAATTGAAAATCTTAAAATTTTTATTGGAAGGTGATAATTTTATTAAAATACTATAAAAGTAATAAAAATACTCTACTTGCATGGTAGACATCTAGAAACATGACTATATTTATTGCTTAAAGATTTTTATGATTTGAAACTTTCCACAATATTTAAATGAGAGAAAATAAAATCACTCATCAATACTACTTTATACTATCTTTTCTCTTATTCACTCTATCTTTTATAGAAAAAAATGTTTTTTTTTAATCTTTCATTAAATAACATTATACACTTCTTAGATCTGAGACTCTTCTGATCCATAGAATAGATAAATGTACTTTCGGATTAATCACATTATAAGGATTTGGTCGACGTTTCAAACGAACTAATGTGGTTCATCCTTAGGACAAGGTGAAGAAGTCATTCAATCTTAATGGATAAATAGTGAGGATGCACCATTGTCTAGTATTAGCTGAAAAAACTAGCCGTTAATGAATTAGTTAATTAGTTAATTAATAGATATTATAATAAAATATAATAAAAGTTTTATGTAATCTATAATATAAAATGGTTATGAGAGAGATTTAGATATTTAAATAAGATACATAGGGAATAAAATAATAAAATAAATATAAAAATAAAGATAAAACAAATAAATAAATTCAAGAAAATGTCAATGGGAAAAAAAAATGACCAGATGAAGAAAAGAAAATTTAGAAGAGGGAGCTGGGGTCCAACTCTTGCTCAACTTCCAACCATCATCCCTATTGAGATTTTTAGCATGACGCTCAATCTCAATGGCTTCCCAGAGCTTCCTATGATGGAAGTGGTCAACCTTAGGAATGAATTTAGAGTCTTCAATGAAAACATGGTGACACGATTTCTCCCCATGTTTTGCTAGAGCAAATGTGCGATATCGCTTGTGCCTAATGTCAGCAACATGCTCCTGGAGTCTTTGCCTAATGGATCTGCCACTTTTTCCAATATATGGCGTGCCACATGAACAAGGAACCATGTAAACACCATTCATGTCCTTAGGGTTGATAGGGTCCTTAACCGATCCAAGAGAATTTTTAATAGTACAAAGGGGTTTGAATGAAGAAGAGACATTATTCCTTTTGAGGACATGGGCGATCTTGTCCGTGGTCCCTTGGATAAAAGGGAGATGAACCTTGGAAACAGGAACCACACGGAAAGATTTTCCATTTAAAATTTTATAGGCCTTTTGAAAGGCCTTCTGGCCCTCAAATATACTATAACCATTATTTTCAAAGACCTCAAGAAGATGGGATTTCTCCGACTCCAAGTGGTTGTCGTCCGAGATTCTAAGAGCTCGGGTAGCAAGAGTGCAAAGAACACCAAATTTCTGAGCAGGAAAATGATGAGAACCAACATGAAGATATTGTTCCGTGTGAGCTTTCTTGTGAAAAACTTGGTGTCAGATTCCGTGATATAATTAGATCCAGTGGTTTGCAAGACTTCTCTAATAATAATCCAATTTGTAATATAAACATTAATTCTTATAATATTGAAAACATTAATAATTATAATATTAATCCTTTAATCAAACAAAACCAAAACAATATTAATTCTAATCACTATATTAATAATATTAAAATATTAGTAACAATAATTATAATACTATTAAAATCCATAATAATATGATTAATATTAATAAAAATTCTAATGTAATTAATAATAATAGTAATAATAATAATATTATTATTAATAACAATTCTAATGTGATTAATAATACTAGCAATATTATGAGCAATAATAATAATACTATTAAAAACAATAATAATAATACTACCAATAACATTGATCTTAACATCATTAATAATAATAATAATCATATTAATGGTTGTTTCAATAACTATGATATTAACTCCTTAGATGGTATTAATAATTTTTCTTGTAATAATATTAATAACTCTAATTTTAAAAATATCATTAATCTTTCTAGCTTCAATTTTGACCCTTCTGTGTTCAGTCTCCTTAATAAAGGGCTTAATTTCGCCTTTGCCCCCAAGAAGATTCCTACTGATGACATTATTTGCTGCCTTGAATATGGTATTAAGGATCTTGCTAATAATGTTAAGGAGACTATTCGACACGATTGCTCCATTATTCTGAGGAAGGCTAAGCCTCCCAAAAGAAACTTGAGCAAGCTTGAGGCTCTTGCCCTAAAATCCTTGAGGGACAGCCCCAACATTGTCATCCTCAAGGCTAACAAAGGCAGTGTCATTGTCATTATGGATAAGTCTGAGTATATTAGCAAAATGTTAGACCATCTTTCAAATAGTGGGAGTTACGTTAAGCTAAAAAAGAATCCCCTTAAAATGGTTTCTAAGGAGATTTCCCTAGCCGTTTAGTCAAATTCCTCTCTTAATCCTCTCTCTAGAAAGCTTATTGAGAGCAATCCACTCCCCCCAGAATTTATGGCCTCCCAAAAATTCATAAATCTGGGGCCCCTTTGAGACCTATTGTCAACACAATAGATGGTCCATCTTATCATTTGGCTAAATTCTTAGCCTAGAAGCTTAAACCCCTTGTGGGTCTCACTGACTCCTTTGTTAAGGACTCAACCTCCTTCATCAAGGAGTGGAAGGACATCAAATTGGAACCTGGGGAATTATTAGTCAGCTTCGACGTTGTTTCATTATTTACCAAAATCCCTATCAAGGAAGCCATTGATGTCGTTAAGCGGATCTCAGACCTGGACACTTCTAGGTTGGTGGGACTCTTCCTCACCTCGACCTTTTTCAGTTTTCAAGGTGAGTTCTTTGACCAGACCTGTGGTGTGGCTATGGGATCCCCTCTCTCACCTATGGTCGCTAATATTTTTATGGAATATTTTGAGTCCAAGGCTTTAGCCTCTGCTCAATTTCGCCTTAGGAAGTGGAAGAGATTCATGGATGACACTTGTTTCATTTGGCCCCATGGTTGGGAGAAGTTATATCTATTTCTAGGACACCTAAATTCCCTATCAGATTCCATCAAATTCACCATGGAAGTTCAGGTTGATGGTTTGCTTCCTTTTTTAGATATCCTTCTCTCTAGAAGGGCTGATGGTTCCATTTCCCACCAAGTTTTTCGCAAGAAAACTCACACGAAACAATATCTTCATGCTGGTTCTCATCATTTTCCTGCTCAGAAATTTGGTGTTCTTTGCACTCTTGCTACTCGAGCTCTTAGAATCTCGGACGACAACCCTTGGAGTCGGAGAAATCCCATCTTCTTGAGGACTTTCAAAATATTGGTTATAGTAGATTTAAGGGCCATAAGGCCTTTTAAAAGGCCTATAAAAGTTTAAATGGAAAATCTTCCCGTGTGGATCCTATTTCCAAGGTTCATCTCCCTTTTATCCAAGGGACCACGGACAAGATCGCCCATGTCATCAGAAGGAATAATGTCTCTTCTTCATTCAAACCTCTTTGTACTATTAAAAATTCCCTTGGATCGGTCAAGGACGCTATCAACCCTAAGGACATGAAGGGTGTTTACATGGTTCCTTGTTCATGTGGCACGCCCTATATTGGCGAAACTGGTAGATCCATTAGACAAAGACTCTAGGAGCATGTTGCTGACATTAGGCACAATCTATCTCACACATTTGCTCTGGCAGAACATGTGGAGAAATCGTGTCACCATGTTTGCATTGAAGACTCTAAAGTCATTGCTAAGGTTGACCACTTCCATCATAGGAAGCTCAGGGAAGCCATTGAGATTGAGCGTCATGCTAAAAATCTCAATAGGGATGATGGTTGGAAGTTGAGCAAGAGTTAGACCCCAGCTCTCTCTTCTAAATTTTTTTTTCTTCATCTGGTCATTTTTTTTCCCATTGATATTTTCTTATATTTATTTATTTGTTTTATCTTTATTTTTATATTTATTTTATTATTTTTATCCCTATGTATCTTATTTAAATATCTAAATCTCTGTCATAACCATTTTATATTATAGATTACATAAAACTTTTATAATATTTTGTTATAATATTTATTAATTAATAAATTAAAATTTTTAATTAAAATTACTTAATTAACTAATTAACTAATCAATTAATAGCTATTTATTTAAATGGCTATATTTTTAACTGCTAGTTTTTTAACCTAATACCGGGAAATGATGCATCCTCACTATTTATTCATTAAGAATGAATGGCTTCTTCACCTTGTCCCGAGGATAAACCACATTAGTTGGTTCAGAACGTTGACCAAATCCTAAAGGAGTGATTAATCCGACAATACATTTATCTAAACATTATACACCACAAAATATCATTATTTATCTAAATATAAATTATGCAATAAATTTAATGGGCATGATAGGAGACATTGTAAAGAGATGCACTATATTATAAATGAGATAAAAGACTATTAAAATAAAAATGATCCTTAATTTATAAATATGTTTAACATTTTTTAAAAAAGTTGGATTACTTTTTATTGAATTAATATTTAGTAAAGATACTGATAAATTATTTAAAATAAGTATATTGATAAATTTTGTAATATTATCTTTTATAAATACTTTAACTTAAAAAAAATATTTAAGTAAAGATATTGATAAATTATTTAAAATAAAGATATTGATAAATTTTATAATATTATCTTTTATAAATACTTTAACTTTTTAAAAATATTTAAGTAAAGATATTAATTCTCAATGTATTATATTATATATCATTTTTGGGATTCAACTGCTTTAAGTAAGTCATTTATCTATGACCATTTCCATGAGAGGTAGTTGTAATTGACTAATTTCTCATGATTTTTGAATATTCTACTTAGCACCCATATGGGTGAAGATCACACTTCAATCCCACTTGTTTACCCTTGTGAACATCACCGGATGCAATGAGTGCTAAGTGGACTATTCAAAAATCATGAAAAATTACTCAGTTACAACTACCTCTCATGGAATGGTCATAAATGAATTACTTATGGTAGTTGAATCCAAAAAATGATATATTATATTAAAAAATCATTTAAATTAAAGATATTGATAAATGTTATAATATGATTTTTTATAAATATTTTAACATTTTTAAAAGCAAGATTATTTTTTATTGAATTAATATTTACGTAAAGATTTTGATAAATTATTTAAAATAAAGATATTAATAAAATTTGTAATATTAATTTTTATAAATACTTTATTTTTTTTAAAGTTGAATTGCTCTTTATTAAATTAATATTTAAACAAAGATATTAATAAATGATTTAAAGTAAAAATATTGATAAATTTTGTAATATTAATTTTTAAACCGAATATGTTCAAATTTCCTACGAAACGTCTGGGAAATTTCAATATTGATGATGCATAGAATAAACGCGGAAAATCAAGTAGTAAAAAAGTAAAATCAATTCAAGCCGGCATGGAATCTTCCCTCTTCATGTGCTGGTGGGCCCTAAAGTAAAAGCAGTGTGTTTGTACATCCTTTGTCTTCGTCACTAAGTCTCTGACAACTAGGTAGAATGAGAGAGGAATATCAAGTTGCGTGCAGTGTTGGTCGGCCATAGAGTAAAAGTAGTGGACGATATTTGTGGACATTGTACCTTTTCACGCGTTTGTCGGTAAGAAAATTGAGAAATTGTCAAATGCGTGGAGAAATATCTCATAAAGTGGAAAAGCGCACCGGTAATATTATATTGCATCTTTCATCTGCACCTTTACATCACGCGTCTATGGTATCCAAACCATCATTTCTCAATGCGTCCACTACATTTTTAAAAGGCATTCGCCTGCATTTCGACATAAAATTTGAATTCCATTGAAGCTTGCATCTTCTTCTTATTATTATCCAATTTATCAGTTCATACATTTTCATATTTTAGTATCAATGGCAAATCTAATTATACCCGTGTTGCTTTCTCTTCCATGGCCACCTCTTCTGCCTTGACTTTGTTGGAAATTAATCTCAAACACCACAATAAATGAACTGGCAGCATCGATACCTCAGTTAGTGTTTTGCAGGTTGCGGATTACGTGTGCAGAGAAGGACAAGTTATAATAAAATGACAATTACCCATTCCGCAACAGATTAAATAATTAAAGTCAAAATAGGAATTTACTGCATGGTTAGTAAATGAGCATGGGAAAATATTTAATCCGCAAGTTTTTTTTAGTTCACACAAGTTCTATAATGTTCAGAAAATGATGTCCGCCCATACTATGTATTAAATTGTGTGTGTCACGAATCAAATGTCTTAGATATATATGTGTTTAGATTTTACATGTAATAAGAGAGAAGTGATCAAGTAAGATAGAGAGTGTTGTGTAATGTGGCGGATTAAGTCTGGAAAGACAAGTGGAGAAAATTGTGGAGAAAATTTTGGTGGGTGCGTGAAAACAATTTTTACTGTGTTACTCTGCAAACCTGGTGAACATAAATCCAAGTAAGAAGTCTTGTTTTACTTGTGAAGTAGCCTCAACCTCCATATGTTAATTTATTTCATGTGTTGAAGCTTTAATATAAAGTTTGGTTAGTTGCAATATAGTTTTGAAAATTTCACGTATGTGTTTTACCACAACACTCTGTTTTACTTTGTTTCACCATGAGTAAAATTAGTTGACCATATTTGCTTCTCTCCTTAGTTGCGATTTTGATCTCCGCCACTCTGTATTGAAATGAAGATTCATTTGAATTGATTTCCACAACTGTATGGTATGGATTAAGTGAATTCCGCAACTCTTTTTAAAATTCAGTAAATGTGTTGTGTTGATTAAAGTAATTTCCGCAACTCTATGTTGAACTCTGTGTGTTGAGGGAAAATAAATTTTCCCCTGTGTCTTTAAATTTCTAACATGGTATCAGAGTGGGTTTAAAATCTCAATAGTGTTTTTACTAAGGAGTTAAAAGGAGTTCTGAAAAATTTTGTGGAACGTATTCTCCAGGAGTGAGAAAGCTTTCATGCAGTGAGAAAAGTTTTACACAGTGAGAAATTATTTACACAGTGAAAATGGCAGCAACAAGCACAAGCTTGACTAATCCACAAATACCACAGCTGAATGGAAAAAATTATGATTATTGGGCAATTACAATGAGAGCCCTGTTTGCTTCACAAGATATATGGGAGTTGGTGGAACAAGGTTTCCAAGAACCAGCAGATGCAACAACATTGGATGCTTTGAAAGCAACAGAAAGAGACTTGTTGAGAGATAATAAGAAGAAGGACAAAAAAGCCCTCTTCTATATTTTCCAAGCAGTACATGCGAGTATTTTCTCAAGGGCTTCAGCAGCAACAAAGTCTAAGGAGATGAAGACAGTCTATCAAGGCATGAAGAAGGTGAAGACAACAAAGCTACAAATTCTGAGGAGAGACTTTCAAACTCTCTGTATGAAAGAGTATGATAACATAGACTCATTCTTCACACATGTAATTGGGTTAGTTACCCAAATAAGGTCTCATGGAGAGATACTTGAGGAAAGAAGAATAGTGGAGAAAATCTTGAGAAGTCTACCCTCAAGATTTGATGCCATAGTAGTGGTAATAGAAGAGACAAAAGATCTCTCACAATTTTCAATGGATGAGCTTTGTGCATCCCTGATGTCTCATGAACATAGTCTGAACAAAATGATTAACTCCTCATTGTAGTGTGCATTCAAGACACATATGTCTTTTGGTCAAGGTAGAGGTCATGGAATATCAAACTAATGAGGAAGAGGAAGAAGCCCACAGAGAGGTGGAAGAAGCAGCCCTACAAGCACAAGTGGAAGGGGCAGCAACTAGAATCAAAGCGAAGGCTCAAGCCAGAGTCAAGCACATGGAAAAAGGCATGAAAAAACCCAAGTCCAATGTCATTATTGTAAAAAGTATGGCCATTATCCCAATGAATGTAGAAAGAAACAAAATGACATGAATAATAGGAAAAATGAAAATTCTGCAAAAGAAAACAAGAACCAGAGTAATGTGCTTTTAACATGTAATGTAGCACAAGAAAAACAAGATGATGTATGGTTCTTAGACTTAGGTTATAGTGACCACATGACTGGAAACATAGCAATGTTTACCCATCTTGATGAGAATGTGAAGTCTGAAGTGACAGCAGGGACTGATAGCAAAGTCTCTATCATGGGAAAATGAAGAGTGTCAATATTGACAAGGAAGGGAGAAAAGAAATTTGTGCTAGATGTATATTATGTACCTGGCCTGAAATGTAACCTTTTGAGCATTGGACAGCTCGTGAACAAGGGCTACAATGTATTTTTTAAGAATTATGTGTGTACTATCATGGACATACCTCCAAGTAAAAGGGTCATTGAAAAAGTGCATATGACAAAGAATAGGATGTTTCCTCTCAAGCTCAAAACAGACTTGAAGGAAGGAGGTGTGGTAGCAGTAGTCACACAAGAGCTCTTTCAAGAAGAAGTGAAAGACGAAAACTGATTATGGCAGTTGAGATTTGGACATCTCAATTTTGGAGGTTTGAACCTCTTGCATAGAAAAGGGATGGTAAAAGGATTACACTCATTGAGAAACCTGACAGCCTATGTGAGGGCTGTATCTTGGACAAACAACACAATGAATCATTTCTAGTAGGAAAGAGTATAAGGTCAAAGGCACCTTTGGAGATTGTTCACTCAGATTTGTGTGGACCAATGCAAACACCATCTTTAGCTGGCAGCCAATATGTTTTGACATTCATGGATGATTACACCAGAAAGACATGGGTGTATTTCTTGAAACATAAGAGTGAAGTGTTTGAACAATTCTACCACTTCAAAGCTTGTGTTGAGAAGCAGAATGGGCACTATATCAAAGTGCTGAAAACTGACAGAGGTGGAGAGTATATCTCCAAATATTTCCTACGTTTATGTAGGGAAAATGACATACACAAGCAGTTTACCACAAGATACACACCACAACAAAATGATGTTGCAGAAAGGAAGAATAGGACCATCATGGACATGGTCAAAAGTATGTTGAAGGAAAAAAATTTACCAAATGAATATTGGGTTGAAGTTGTCAATTGTGCAGTGTATATTTTGAAAAGATGCCCAACCAAAGTTTTTATGAACAGAGTTTCGGAAGAATCATAGAGTGGAAAAAAGCAGGTTGTCACTCACATGAAAGTATTTAGATGTGTGGTGTATTCACGTGTCCCAGATGAACTAAGGAAGAATTTGGACAGCAAGGGGGAGAAGTGTATATTTTTTAGATACAGTGATGAGTCCAAGGCATACAAACTCTATAATCCATCCACCAAGAAAGTTATAATCAACAGAGATGTGTAGTTCATTGAAGAAGAAGCTTGGGATGGAAGCTTAGAGAAGACAGTGAATGTGAAGACATGTGTGTCTCACGAAGAGAAAGAGGAATGCACAACAACAAATAATTCCTCTGCGGTGGCTCCTCCTCCACCTACACAAGCATAGCAGAGCACACCACAAGCTAGAAATAAAATAGCCTTGAGAAATCAAGGAAGTGCTTCTCTAAGCACACCATAGGGATCAGAAACTCCCTCTAGTTCAAGTGGAACTCCAAGCACACCAAGAAGACCAAAATTCAAAAATAAGAGTGAAATATATCAGCAAGATGGAGTTGATAGCAGTGCTGGTATAAATTCATTATTTGCATTATTTTGTCATGTAGATGACCCAATCCATTTTTAAGATGCAATCAAGGAAGACAAATGGGTTGCGGCAATGAATGAAGAGATAGGAGCAATAGAAAAGAATGACACATGGGAGTTAGTGCACCTTCCACAAGGTAAAGAAGTCATTGGAGTGAAGTGGGTCTATAAGACCAAAAGCAACATTGAAGGCAAGATTTAAAGGCATAAAGCAAGGCTCGTTGTCAAAGGTTACAAGCAGCAGCATGGAAGAGACTATGCAGAAACATTTGCGCCAATCGCGAGGATGGAGATAGTGCATACAGTGTTGTCAATAACAGCACAACAGAAATGGAAAGTCTATCAGATGGACATAAAGTCAACATTCTTGAATGGAGTGCTGAAAGAGGAGGTGTATGTTGCTCAACCTCCTGGATATGAAATAGAAGGCCAAGAACACAAGGTGTGTAGGTTGCGGAAAGCTCTCTATGGGATGAAACAAACACTGCGTGCATGGTATAGCAAGATAGATGCTTACTTGATGGACAATGGGTTAGAAAAATGTGACAGCGAACCTACTCTCTACATCAAACAAAGTGACAATAAAATTCTTATTGTCATTTTGTATGTAGATGATTTGATTTTTACTGGAAATGATGATTTTCTCATCGCTGATTTCAAAGCAGTCATGAAAAGTGAATTTGAAATGACTGATTTGGGTTTATTGAGATACTTCTTGGGCATAGAAGTAAAGAAAAATGAAAATGGAAATTTTATTTCTCAAGCAAAGTATGTAGAAGAAATTTTGGAGAGGTTTAATATGCAGAACAACAAGCCATCACCAACTCCAACTGTCATGGGGTTGAAGTTGAGAAAGGAATTTTGCAACAACAATGTCAATCCGACATTATACAAAAGTATGGTGGGAAACCTAATGTATTTGACAGCAACTAGGCCTGACATAATGTATGCAGTGAGTTTGGTGTCGAGGTTCATGGAGACACCCAAGGAGACACATTGGCAAGCAACGAAAATAATTTTAAAGTATGTCAATGGGACAAAGGAGTATGGAATTTTTTACTCTACAACTGATGATTTTAGGCTAGTTGGTTACACTGATAGTGATTGGGCAGGAAGTGTTGATGACATAAAGAGCACGTCAAGATATGTTTTTCATTTGGGTTCGAGAGCCATTTCATGGGCTTCCAAGAAGCAACCGATAGTATCATTGTCAAAATTAGAAGTTGAGTATGTTGCCGCAACAGCAGCAGCATGTCAAGTAGTTTGGATGAGAAGGATGTTGTGGGATTTAAGTCATGAACAAGATGGATCAACCACTATTTTATGTGATAATAGTTCAACAATTTCACTATCAAAGAATTTTTTCTTTTACAAAAGGACAAAGCATATTGATGCCAAATATCATTTCATAATAGAATTGGTTAACAACAGTGAAATTGTGTTGCAGCATTGCACGTCAGAAGAACAATTTGCAGATATCTTCACAAAGCCATTGGCACATGAATTTTTTTTTTATCTCAGAGATTGTCTGGGAATGGTTAATGGCGGCAGTTATGATTAAGGGGGAGTGTTGGAAATTAATCTCAATCAACACAGTAAATGAACTGGCAACAACCATACCTTAGTTAGTGTTTTGTAGGCTACGGATTGCGTGTGCAGAGAAGGACAAGTTCTGAGCAAAGGAAAATTACCCATTCCGTAATAGATTAAATAATTAAAGTCAAAATAGGAATTTACTACATGGTTATTAAATGATCATGGGAAAATATTTAATTCGCAAGTTTTTTTTAGTTCACACAAGTTCTATAATGTTCAGAAAATGATGTTCGCCCATACTATGTATTAAATTATGCGTGTCATTTAGATTTTACATGTAATGAGAGAGAAGTGAGCAAGTAAGATAGAGAGTGTTGTGTACTGTGGTGGATGTAAGTCTGGAAACAGAAGTGGAGAAAATCGTGGAGCAAATTTTGGTGGGTGTGTGAAAACAATTTTTACTGTGTGTTACTCTGCAACCCTGGTGAACGTAAATCCAAGTAAGAAGTATTGTTTTACTTGTGAAGGAGCTGCAACCTCCATATGTTAATGTATTTCATGTGTTTAAGTTTTAATATAAAGTTTGGTTAGTTGCGATATAGTTGTGAAATTTCACGTATGTGTTTTACCGCAACACTCTGTTTCACCGTGAGTAAAATTAGTTGATTATACTTGCTTCTCTCCTTAGTTGAGATTTTGATCTCCGCCACTCTGTAATGAAATGAAGATTCATTTGAATTGATTTCCGCACCTGTATGGTATGGATTAAGTGAATTTCGCAACTCTGTGTAAACTTCAGTAAATGTGTTGTGTTGATTAAAGTAATTTTCACAACTCTTTGTTGAACTCCGTGTGTTGAGGGAAAAGCATTTTTCCCCTGTGTCTTTAAATTTCTAACATACTTCTTGTACCCCATGGGACATGTTTGTTAACCATCGCGGTCCCGATGGTAAAATGGCTGCCATATATCTGTACCGACGCCTTGCTTCCAAAGGATTAAGGAGAGTCCTTTTCGACAAGGAAGAGATGGAGAAAGCATAAAAGATTTCTTGCCAGATAATAGACACTAACGATGGTTCGTCTCTTCACATTGCAATATTTTCACCAAGGTATGCCCAATCTTGGTGGTGCTTGGAGGAACTTGTCCTCATGCTACACTCAGAGAAACCCATTCTTCCTATTTTTTAAAAATTTAACCATTCTATGGGCTGTCATAATGTCAAAGATGGAGCGTACATTGATGCCCTGTGAGTCCTTGCAATCAAAACTACACCTGATCTTAAAACTGGTGAAGAGAAGCCACAGTACAGCTTCGACATTATTCATCAATGGAGAGTTGCGCTTTCTTCTATTTCTGATTTAAGAGGTTTTGAGATCGGGTGAGTTGCATCTCCTCCTGTGCCTTAACATCCGTCTTTGTTTTCATTTGTTGGATTGATATACTTACGTAAGCGTTTCTCACTTGCTTTGTTTACACATTAATTCAGGGACGAGGACGAAAAAATTGAGTAACTGGACAATGTAGTGGAACAAGTTTTGAAAATGGTTCCAAAGCCATTAGTGCATATGGAAAGATATCCAACTGGGTTGGATCTCAAAGTAGATGAATTTGAAAATTTTGAAAAGATGGTCCTATCCAATCAGCGGGGCTGCAAGGTTTTGGGCATTGTCGGTGTGGGTGGCATTGGGAAAACCACCCTAGCCAAGGAAATATTCAACCGTAGGAGATCAGATTACACTAAATCCTCTTTTTTATTTGATTTAAGACAAAATCCTATAACTGTTTTGCAGATGAAGTTCTTAGAAGCCTTCATAGGTGAAAAAAATTGTAAAATTGAGAGCCTTGCTGAAGTAGGGTTAGGGATACTTTTGAAGTATCTCTCATCTTTTTATGGTCTTATTGTTTTAGATGATATAGTTCATGCATCTCAATTGGATGAAATTTTTCCAATTAGGGATATCCTTAGCCCTGAGAGCTTGATTTTGGTTACCTCCAGGGACAAGCATGTCCTCAAAAGCTCGGGAGTGTTAGATTACTCAATTTATTATTTGAAGGGATTGAGTAATTCACATTCCAAAGAGCTCTTCTGTTGCTATGCCTTGAATCGGAAATTTCCATTCCTAGATTTTAAAGGTCTGGTAAAACGAATTGTAAAATCGTGCGATGGATTGCTATTGTCGCTCAAAGTATTCAGGGCGCTTGTTTTTGGACATGAAGAATGTTACTGGGAAGAGACAGTGGATGAAATTGAAAAGATACTTCCTGGAATTGAGATACACAAGAGTCTTAAAATAAGTTACGACAAGTTTAGTTCAGATGATCAACAGATATTTTTAGACATTGCTTCTTTTTTCATAGGAGAAGAAAGAGATCGTGCAATCAGAATATGGGGTTCGTGGGGGATTTTAAATCTACAGGACAAGTGTTTGTTTGAAGTGGAGCAATCGACCAAGGACATTGATGATTTGCTGGAGCAATCGTCACGTGTAAGTGCTTCAATCATTCAAACCCCTGGATTCAGATTAAATTTGAATTTTGAAAGTTTCTGTATTCACAAGAAATATATTTGTTTTTTTGAAAGAAAGATCAACAACTCTGATATGTATACTTTTCATATGTGAGAAGGAAATGATCGAAGTTGGTGGGATTGTTGAAATGTTACTTTCAACCACTGTGTAGTATTGGGCCGCGTTCTATTTCTTTTTGGAAGGATCCTGACACTATCCACTTTCTATTTTGCTGAACAATCAATGTTGAAGACCCTTACAATCCTTCAAAGTTTTGAAAATGGTTGAACAGTCTCTGTCCTTTGAAAACAGAGCGCTATATTTGAAAACAGAGCTTTATAAAGAAAAACATAGTTTTTTCGTTTAATACACGGCCAAGTCTATTTTCCAAGTTTTTTGATTGGGACAGGTCATAGTGGTCCCCGCATTCCTTTTGAATCACAATCGCAATTTTTTTTTTGAGTCAAGTGTCTTGTTGATATGGAAGATTGTGATGCGATCACAATTGCAATCGCAAGTCGTATGTATTACCTCCGCCATATGTTACCATCGTTGAAATGTTGCGATGCGATTGGTGCGATCGCGCAATCGTAATTGCAAATGTTAATCACCCTCCGCCTAAGCCAAAGTCCATGGGAGCAGTGGTCCCATAGACCATGCGGCAACAATGTATTGAATCGCAAGTTTTATTATTATGGCCCAATTGTAATGTTGAGTTCCAGACCCGATGTCATTTTATGGACTCGATTTAATTTTTTATCATGCGTCCAAATGGGCCTGTACCAAAAACCCTTTGGCGGACCCGATATGAGTTTATGCGATGGATTTAATAATCCATCGTGCACACAAAAGCTGACGTCACAGGACCAATTTTGTTACGCGAAATCTTCCAATGCATTTTGGTTGAATTTTTGTTGACGTCCGAAGGTTTGATTTGTAATGTTTTATGTTTCATTTTCATCGCGCGACGGAGTATTGTTGTAACATATATATTATTATATGCGCTTTGTAATGGAGCCCTGGTGGGCCATAGTCATACATTAACTTTAGATTTAAGTTTAGCTTTATTTTTAATATAGATTTTATTTTATGTTAAGTGATGAGGGATATAAAAAGGTAAAAGCCCGAAAGGCAAATTGTATTGTAATGTGAAGTTTTACACAGCAGTGTAGTTTTAAAAATAGAATATTGTTTTTTAGCACAACAGTGCATAGTTTTTGAAAGACAGTGAGACAGAGTGTTATTGTTTTTGAAGAGAGACAACAACAGTCTAAGTCTTTGTAATCCCTCTGAGGAGGAAGAGTTTGTAATAGTTTTTATGGTTAATGAATAGAAGTTTTTTTAAAGTGTGAAACTCTGTTCCTGTGAAGCAAAATTTTTATATTTCTCTATGTTAAGAAGGAGAGTATTATTCTCTGTATAATTTGTTCTGGAATTCTCAGAAATTCCAACATGGTACCAGAGCTAGTCCAGGCTCTTTGAAGGTGTCAAAGAAGCTAAAGGAAGGATTTCTTTGTTGCAGCAGCTTCTCCAGTAGAGTGAAGGCTCAGTAAAAAAGAATCCAAGGTATTCTCAATACATTTTTTTGTGTTACTGTTAGCAGACAATCAGTTTATTTTAATCACAAATTTAAGTGTTTTGAAGCATAGTTCAGAGTGCAAGAATGGCAGGAACCAACACTAGCATGAGTATTGGTAATGCTCAGCTCCCACAATTTAATGGGAAAAACTATGATTATTGGGAAATAACCATGAGAGCCCTATTTTCCTCTCAAGACCTATGGGAACTTGTTGAGGATGGTTTTGAAGAACCAGTGGATGAAAATGAGTTTAATGACTTAACTCAGGCAGAGAAGGAACTGTTAAAGAGCAATAAGAAGAAGGACTCTAGAGCCCTCTACTTTTTCTATCAAGTAGTACATGAGAGTGTGTTTCCAAGGATAGCAGCAGCTAAGAGATCTAAAGAAGCATGGAAAACTCTCAAGAAAACCTATTAAGGCATGGAAAAATTTAAGACAACAAAACTACAATTGCTGAGGAGAGATTTTGAGACTCTCTGCATGAAGGAGTCAGATAACATTGACTCATTATTCACAAATGTGACTGGAATGGTCACACAGATAAGGTATCATGGAGAGACTCTTGAAGAAAAGATGATTGTGGAGAAACTTTTGAGGAGCCTACCCTCAAGGTTTGATGTGATTGTCACCACCATAGAAGAGACTAAGGATCTCAAAAAATTTTCAGTTGATGAGCTACATGCATCACTGATGACACATGAGCAGAGATTGGGTAGAAATGAAAACTCATCTTTAGAGCATGCCTTTAAGACCCAGATGTCCTTTGGAAGAGGAGGAGGTCAAGGCAGAGGAAACAAGAGAGGAAGAGGTAGAAGCCAAAACAGAGGTGGAAGAAATAGTCCAGCAAATGCTCAAGGAAGGGGCAGCAATCCAAATCAAAACCAAGGCCAAAGCAACAACCAGCAAGGTGGACAACAACATGCTCAAGGACAAAGGTATGATAAATCCAATGTCTAATGTCATTATTGTAAAAAATATGGGCATTATGCAAATGAATGTAGGAAGAAGCAACATGATATGGGTAATAGAACTAGTGCAAATTTTCACTAGAGAAAATATCAGCCAAGATAAATTGCTTTTAGCTTGTAATATGGCTGAGGAAAAGAGTGAAGATTTATGGTTTCTAGACTTCGGTTGCAGTAACCATATGACAGAAAACATAGCCATGTTTTCTATGTTAGATGAGAATGTGAAATCACAAGTCACATTAGGGACTGATAGTAAAGTTTTTGTTATGGGAAAAGGAGAAGTAAATGTCTTAACAAGGAAAGGTGAAAAGAAATCCATAATAGATGTTTATTATGTTCCTGGAATGAAATGTAACCTCTGAAGTATTGGACAACTTGTTAAAAAGGGGTACAATGTTTTCTTTGAGGATGATGTATGCACCATCATGGATAAACCACCCAGTAAACAATGTATTGCTGAAGTGAAGATGACAAGGAATAGAATGTTCCCTCTCAGGATGAGAGCAGATTTGAAAAATGGAGAAGAGATAGCAGCAATGACACAAGAGGCTTTCCAAAGCGAACCAAAAGATGAAAATTGGTTGTGGCACTTGAGATTTGGACATATCAACTTTGGAGGTCTTAACTTGTTGAATAGAAAAGGAATGGTAAGAGGTTTGCCATTGATAGAGAGACTGGACAGCCTTTGTGAAGGTTGTATCTTGGGTAAACAACACAGAGAAAGTTTTCCATCCGGGAAAAGCATAAGGGCAAAGGCACCCTTGGAAATTGTCCACTCAGATTTATGTGGACCAATGCAAACTCCATCACTTGCTAGCAGCCACTATATGTTAACTTTTATAGATGATTTTACAATAAAAACTTGGGTTTACTTTTTGAAAAACAAAAGTGAAGTGTTTGAAAGATTCTGCAATTTCAAAGCACTTGTGGAGAACCAAAGTGGGCTGCATATCAAAGTCCTAAGAACTGATAGAGGAGGTGAATATATATCTAAAGAATTTCTGCATTTTTGTAGAGAAAATGAAATTCATAAGCAATTTACAGCAAGGTACACTCTGCAACAAAATGGAGTTGCCGAAAGGAAGAATAGGACAATCATGGATATGGTAAGGAGTATGTTAAAGGCAAAGCATTTACCGAATGATTATTGGGCTGAAGCTGTACATTGTGCAACGTACATTTTGAATAGGTGCCCAACAAAAGCAGTCATGAACAAAGAACCTGAAGAAGCATGGAGTGGGACAAAGCAAGGAGTCACCCAGATGAAATTTTTTGGATGTGTGGCTTATGCACACATTCCAGATCAGCTAAGGAAGAAGTTGGACAGCAAGGGGGAGAAATGTATTTTTATTGGATACAGTGAGGAATCCAAAGCTTACAGGTTGTACAAACCATCCACCAAGAAGTTTATTGTGAGCAGAGATGTTCAATTTATTGAAGAGGAAGCTTGGGATGGAAGCATAGAGAAAACAGTGAATGTTAAAAACTGTTTGTCTCATGATGATGATGATGAAGAGATGGCTGAAATACATCCCCAAACAACAACACCAACACAAGGACAACAAGGAACACCCTTGAGGAGAAATGAAAGTTCTTCTCCAAGCACACCATAAGGAGGAGATTCGAGTGCTACTTCAAGCACTCATACACCAAATGAAAGAGGAAAGAAGTTCAGAAATTTAAATGAGATTTATGAGTAAGAGGCAGAAAATGAAGGTATGAACTCTTTGTTTTCTTTATATTATCATGTTGATGACCCTATTCATTTTGAGGAAGCTATTAAAGATAGGAAACAGATAGAAGCTATGGATGAGGAAATTAATGCCATAGAAAGAAACAAGACATGGAATTTAGTTCAACTCCCAAAAGGTAAAGATGTTATTGGAGTTAAATGGGTCTACAAGACCAACAGTAATGCTGAAGGAAAAATTGAGAGACACAAGGCTAGAATTGTTGTCAAAGGGTATAAGCAGTAGCATGGGAGAGACTATGAGGAAACTTTCGCACCGGTTGCTAGAATGGAAACCGTAAGAGCAGTGTTGTCCATAGCAGCACAAAACAAGTGGAAAGTTTACCAAATGGATGTGAAGTCAACATTTCTAAATGGAATGTTAATGGAAGAGGTTTACATTGAACAACCTCTAGGCTATGAAAAGAAAGGCCAAGAGCACAAAGTGTGCAGATTGAAGGAAGCTCTTTATGGGCTGAAGCAAGCGCCAAGAGCATGGTACAGTAGGATAGATTCCTATCTACTGGAAAATGGATTTGAAAAATGTGAGGGAGAACCCACCCTATACATCAAAGAAAAAGATGGTAAGATGCTGATAGTTGTTTTATATGTTGATGATGTAATTTTCACAGGTAATGATGATTATCTTATTGAAAATTTTAAAAAGGTCATGAAAGATGAATTTGAAATGACCGATATGGGTTTGCTGAAGTACTTGTTAGGAATAGAAGTAGAGAAAAATGAAAATGGGATTTTTATCTCACAAGAAAAATATGTTAATGCAGTGTTTGAAAGATTTAATATGCAAAAGAGAAAAGCAGCAATAACACCCACAGTGATGGGATTAAAACTCAGTAGAGAGGACAACAACAAGGATTTTGATCCTAGTTTGTACAAGAGCATAGTTGGCAGCCTCATGTATTTGACCGAAAATAGGCCGAATATTATGCATGCTATTAGTTTGATTTCCAGATTCATGGAGAGGCCAAAAGAAACACATTGGCAGGCAGAAAAAGAATTCTAAGGTATGTTAAAGGAAACAAAAGGTATGTCATTTTATATACTACTTCAGAATGTTCAGATTTAATTGGATACACTGACAGTAATTGGGCTGGAAGTGTAGATGACCAGAAAAGTACTTCTAGTTATGTTTTTCACATGGGTTCAGGAGCCATTTCATGGGCTTCTAAAAAACAGCCTATTGTAGCGTTGTCTACAACAGAAGCAGAATATGTGGCAGCTACAACAGCAACATGTCAAACAGTGTGGATGAGAAGGATGCTAAGGAGTTTATGCCAAGAGCAGGTAAAAGGTACAATAATTTTTTGTGACAATAGCTCAGCTATTGCATTATCCAAGAATTATGTGTTTCACAAGAGAACGAAACACATTGACACAAAGTTTCACTACATCGAATAATTGGTAAACAATGGAGAAATTGTTTTAGAACACTGCAGAACTCAGGCGCAGTTTGCAGACATTCTGACCAAGCCATTGGGGTAGAAGAGTTTTGAATTTTTGAGGAAATTTCTGGGTATGACTGATAACCCAGCAGTTGAAATTAAGGGGGAGTGTTGAAATGTTACTTTCAACTGCTGTGCAGTATTGGGCTGCCTTCTATTTTTGTTTGGAAGGATCTTGACACTAGCCGCTTGCTATTTTGCTGAACAATCAATGTTGAAGACCCTTACAGTCCTTCGAAGTTTTGAAAATGGTTGAACAGTATCTGTCCTTTGAAAATAGAGCGCTGTATTTGAAAACAAAGCTTTATAAAGAAAAACAGAGTTATTCCGCTTAATACATGGCCAAGTCTATTTTCCAAGTTTTTTGATTGGGACAGGTCATAGTGGTCCCCACATTCCTTTTGAATCAAAATCGCAAAAATGTTTTTGAGTCAAGTGTCTTGTTGGTATGGAAGATTGTGATGCAATCACAATTGCAATCACAAGTCGTATGTATTACCTCCTCCATATGTTACCACCGTTGAAATGTTGCGATGCGGTTGGCAGGATCGCGCAATCGCAATCACAAATGTTAATCGCCCTCCACCCAAGCCAAAGTCCACGGGAGCAGTGGTCCCACAGACCACACGGAAACAATGTATTGAATCGCAAGTTTGATTATTATGGCCCGATTGTAATGTTGAGTTCTGGACCCGATGTCATTTTATGGACTCGATTTAATTGTTTATCGCGTGTCCAAATGGGCCCGTACCCAGAAACCTCTGGTGGACCTGATATGAGTTTATGCGATGGATTTAATAATCCATTGCATGCACAAAAGCTGACGTCACAGGACCAATTTTGTTACGCGAAATCTTCCAATGCATTTTGGTTGAATGTTCGTTGAAGTCCGGAGGTTTGATTTGTAATGTTTTATGTTTCATTTTCATCGCGCGCCGGAGTATTGTTATAACATATATATTATTATATGCACTTTGTAATGGAGCCCCAATGGGTCATAGTCATACATTAACTTTAGATTTAAGTTTAGCTTGATTTTTAATATAGTTTTTATTTTATGTTAAGTGCTGAGGCATATAAAAAGGTAAAAGCCCGAAAGGCAAATTGTATTGTAATGTGAAGTTTTACACAGTAGTGTAGTTTTAAAAACAGAGTATTGTTTTTTAGCACAACAGTGCATAATTTTTGAAAGACAGTGAGACAGAGTGTTATTGTTTTTGAAGAGAGACAGGAACAGTCTAAGTCTTTGTAATCCCTCTGAGGAGGAAGAGTTTGTAATAGTTTTTATGGTTAATGAATAGAAGTTTTTTTAAAGTGTGAAACTCTGTCTTGTGAAGCAAAATTTTTATATTTCTCTGTGTTAAGAAGGAGAGTATTATTCTCTGTATAATTTGTTCTGGAATTCTCAGAAATTCCAACAGGGATTAGGATGCTTAGTTCTTATTATGAGACATGGAGTTTTCGTTTAGAAATGCCAAAGGCACGGTGCAAAAGACGGATGGATGGTGCTTGTGGTATTTATAATTTGCAGCATAGTTACCAAATATGTCCGCATCATGGTAAAAAATAAGGAAATTCGATAGTTCGATTCCTACATCGAACTATTCGATAAAAATTCGGTTCAGGGGGGGTTCATGATCGCTAATGGCAAGTGCAATGGAGATGTGGAGCTGGTGGTTTGTGTTTGTAATGGAAAGTGAAATGTGGATGGGGTGATAGTGAGGAAATAGAAAGTAGGATCTGAAATTTCCAAATTTTAAATTTTAATAAGTTTTTTTAAGTTTTAAGATGGTGAAATAACTATATATATATATATATATATATATATATATATATATATATATATATATATATATATATATATATATATATTTAGATTTGAAAGTTTATAAAAGTAAATTAAGTTTAATAAATAGAAATTTTAATATATATTTTTAGTTTTTAAAACGTTGAAATAACAAGAAGTTTATAAAAGATAATTAAATTTAATAAATTATAGAAATATTTTAGCCTAAACTTAAAAGTTTATAAATAGTAATTAAGTTTTATTTAATTTTTTAAATATATTAATATTAGAATGAATTGTATAGAAATAAGTTTTTAATATTTAGTTTTTAAATATGTATTTATTTAAAATGATTTTAGAAAAGATTTTAAGTACTAGCACAACCACATTAATAAAAACTAATGTGGTTGATATATGCCGATAGGCCTATATAAAATAGATTTACAACCACATTTACCAATATGATTGATATACATCGATAAGCCTATATCACTAACCATCACATTAATTTATATATCAATAAATAAATATTATATATAATAAATTTATTATATTAACTTGAAAAATATAAATTATATATTAATAAGAATATTAATATATTAAATATATTAATTATGATTAAAATCACAAATTTTTTTATATATATTAATAATATTATAAAAATATTAATAATATATATTTAAAATATTTATTAATATATTAAAAATATTAACTATATACATACTATAAATTAACTTGAATTATATATAATATATACTAATATTAAAAAAATATTAATAATATATAATAATTTAATATATCATAGATGGTTATATTATTAATAAACCAAAAGAACTAATAATATATTAATAATATATATTATTAATAATGATTATTAATAATATTATAATAAGTATTAATAATATTATAATATTACTAATCATCATTATTAATAAATATTAGAATATTTATTTACAATGATTATTAGTAATATTATAATATTATTTATATTACTAAATAAATATTAAAATATTATTAATATATATTATTAATAATATTATAATACTACTAATAATCATTATTAATAAATATTTGAATATTTATTTATAATGATTATTAGTAATATTATAATATTATTAATATTACTAAATAAATATTAGGGTATTATTAATAATACATATTAATAATATTCTAATATTACAAATAATCATTCTTAATAAATATTTGAATATTTATTTATAATGAATATTAGTAATATTATAATATTATTAATATATACAAAAATCTTATATATATATTTTTAATATTATAATAAGTATTAAAAATATATATTAAAAATATTTATTAATATATTAATAATATTAACTATATACATACTATAAATTAACTTGAAATATATATAATATATATTAATAATATTTATAAATACAAAAATAATAAAAATAATATTTAATATTTTCATATTTATTTATATGTTAATATCATAGATGGTTATATTATTAATAAACAAAAAAACTAATAATATATTAATATTATTATAATAATATTATAATATTACTAATAATCATTATTAATAAATATTTGAATATTTATTTATATTATTAATATTATTTATATTACTAATATTAAACTCAAGAGAGTAATAAACCATATGAAACAATATTTAAAATCAAAAAACCTAAGAGATTAATAAAACCCAAGGGATAATTAATAATACAAACCCAATGTCATCATAAACCAAAGGTTTAAATATTATAAACCATAGGAATTGGTGAACTCAAAGGATAAATATTATAAACATAAGGGATCAATATTAAAAACACAAGAGATTAATAAACAGTAAGAATTGATATTTTAAACTAAAAAACCTAATTAATTAATAATCCATAAGAATGAATATTTTAAACATAAGATATTAATAAACGAACGAGATTATTAACATTATAAACTAAAAGAACTAATCGACCCAAGGGTTTAATCTTATAAAGCAAAGGAATCAGCGAACCCAAGGGATAAATATCATAAACCTAACAGATGAATATTATAAACAATAAAGATTAATAAAAATTAAGAATTAATATTTTCAACTGAAAAATCTAAGAAATTAACAAACCCTGAGAAATAGTATTTTAAACTCAAGAGAGTAATAAACCGAGTGTGTGATTAACATTATAAACCCAAGATTTTAATACTATAAAGCAAATCAATTGGTGAACCCAAGGGAAAACCATTACCCAAAAAATTATAAACCAAAGGAATTGGTGAACCCGAGGGAATTGATTTAAACATTGAGACAATTGTTGTCAAAATGCGATGTTGGACCAACTATGACTAAGGTTGGCCATGGGTGATTTTCATATTGAGACAATCTTTGTCAGAATGTGACATTTGATCATGGATGACATTGATCGAGTATTCATATTATAAACCAAAAGAATTAATAAAACCAAGGGTTTAATATTATAAACCAAAGGAATTGGTGAACCCAAGGGACAACCATCACCCAACAAATTATAAACGAAAAGAAATATGTGAACCCAAGGGAATTGATTTAAACATTGAGAGAATTGTTGTCACAATGCGACATTGGACATACTATGAGCAGGGTTGGCCATGGGTGATTTTCATATTGAGACAATATTTGTTAGAATGTGACATTTGATCATGGATGACATTGATCGATTATTCATATTATAAATGAAAAGAACTAATAAACCCAAGGGTTTAATATTATAAACTAAAGGAATTGGTGAACCCAAGGGACAACCATTACCCAACAAATTATAAACCAAAAGGAATTGGTGAACCCAAGGGAATTGATTTAAACATTGAGACAATTGTTGTCGCAATGCAACATTGGACCAACTATGACCATGGTTGGCCATTGGTCATTTTCATATTGACACAATGTTTGTCAGAATGTGCCATTTGATCATGGATGACATTGATTGATTATTCATATTATAAACCAAAAAAAATAATAAACCCAAGGGTTTAATATTATAAACCAAAGGAATTGGTGAACCCAAGGGACAACCATTACCCAAAAAATATAAACCAAAGTAATTGGTGAACCCAAGGGAATTGATTTAAACATTGAGACAATTGTTGTCACAATCCGACATTGGACCAACTATGACCAGGGTTGGCCATGGGTGATTTTCATATTGAGACAATATTTGTTAGAATGTGACATTTGATCATGGATGACATTGATCGATTATTCATATTATAAACCAAAACAACTAATAAACCCAAGGGTTTAATATTATACCAAAGGAATTGGTGAACCCAAGGGACAACCATTACCCAAAAAATTATAAAGCAAAGGAATTGGTGAACCCAAGGGAATTGATTTAAACATTGAGACAATTGTTGTCAGAATGCGACGTTGGACCAACTATGACCATGGCTAGCCATTGGTGATTTTCATATTAAGACAATATTTGTCAGAATGTGACATTTGATCATGGATGACATTGATCGATTTTTCATATTATATACCAAAATAACTATTAAACCCAATGGTTTAATATTGTAAACCAAAGGAATTGGTGAACCCAAGGGACAACCATTAACCAACAAATTATAAACCAAAAGGAATTGGTGAACCCAAGCGAATTGATTTAAACATTTAGACAATTGTTGTCACAATGCGATGTTGGACCAACTATGACCTTGGCCATGGGTGATTTTCATATTGAGACAATGTTTCTCATAATGTGTCATTTGATCATGGATGACATTGATCGATTATTCATATTATAAACCAAAAAAAATAATAAACCAAAAGGAATTGGTGAACCCAAGGGAATTGATTTAAACATTGAGACAATTGTTGTCACAATGCGACGTTGGACCAACTATGACACTTGTGTTCATGCATGGGTGATTTACCTGTAATGGGATAATCATTTCTCATAATGTGTCATTTGATCATGGATGAGCATTGATCGATTGACTAATATTATTTATACAAGCAAAGAAACTACTTTTTTGCTCATTAAAGGTTTAATATTATAAACCAAAGCAAGTGGTGAACCCGAGGGAAAATCATTACCCAAAAAATTATAAACCAAAGGAATTGGTGAACCCAAGGGAATTGATTTAAACATTGAGACAATTGTTGTCGCAATGCGACGTTGGGCCAAGTATGACCATGGTTGGCCATGGGTGATTTTCATATTGATACAATGTTTGTGAGAATGTGACATTTGATCATGGATGACATTGATCGATTATTCATATTATAAACCAAAAAAACTAATAAACCCAAGGGTTTAATATTATAAACCAAAGGAATAGGTGAACCCAAAGGACAACCATTACCCAAAAAATTATAAACCAAAGTAATTGGCGAACCCAAGGGAATTGATTTAAACATTGAGACAATTGTTGTCACAATGCGACATTGGACCAACTATGACTAGGGTTGGCCATGGGTGATTTTCATATTAAGACAATATTTGTCAGAATCTGACATTTGATCATGGATGACATTGATCGATTATTCATATTATAAACCAAATAACTATTATTTAATGGTTTAAACATTACATAAACAAAAGAAATTGGTAGACTGAGGACAACCATTACCCAACAAATTATAAACCAAAAGGAATTGGTGAACCCAAGGGAATTGATTTAAACATTGAGACAATTATTGTCACAATGCGACGTTGGACCAACTATGACCTTGGCCATGGGTGATTTTCATATTGAGACAATGTTTCTCATAATGTGTCATTTGATCATGGATGACATTGATCGATTATTCATATTATAAACCAAAAAAACTAATAAACCAAAAGGAATTGGTGAACCCAAGGGAATTGATTTAAACATTGAGACAATTGTTGTCACAATGCGACGTTGGACCAACTATGACCATGGTTGGCCATAGGTGATTTTCATATTAAGACAATGTTTCTCATAATGTGTCATTTGATCATGGATGACATTGATCGATTATTCATATTATAAACCAAAAAAACTAATAAACCCAAGGGTTTAATATTATAAACCAAAGCAAGTGGTGAACCCAAGGGAAAATCCTTACCCAAAAAATTATAAACCAAAGGAATTGGTGAATCGAAGGAAATTGATTTAAACATTGAGACAAATTGGCCGTAACGATAAAGCCGTTGGTAGAAATGTGAGCGCTGGTTGTATGGGTGATTTTCTCTGATCCTCGTGTGCTGAAGAATGTGACATTTGATCATGGATGACATTGATGAATTATTCATATTATAATAAAGATTGCAGTGATGGGGGACAACCATTAAAAAATTATCAAGCCGGTAATTGGTGATTCACGGGAATTGATTTAAACATTGAGACAATTTTTGTCTGTCCAGGCATTGGACCAACTATGACAGGGGTTGGCCATGGGTGAATTTCACATCAAGCCAAAGACAAATATTTGTGAATGTGACTTGTTAGTCATGGATAACATTGATCGATTATTCATATTATAAAATGGAATGAGGTGCTCACGAGGGTTTTGTATTATAAACCAAAGGGAATTACGATGAACGAGACAACCATCCATCACCCAAAAAATTATAAAGCAAAGGAATTGGTGAACCTAAGGGAATTGATTTAAACATTGAGACAATTATTGTCACAATGCGACGTTGGACCAACTATGACCATGGCTGGCCATGGGTGATTTTCATATTAAGACAATATTTGTCAGAATGTGACATTTGATCATGGATGGCATTGATTGATTATTCATATTATAAATCAAAAGAACTAATAAACCCAAGGGTTTAATATTATAAACCAAACGAATTGGTGAACCCAAGGGAATTGATTTAAACATTGAGACAATTGTTGTCACAATGCGATGTTGGACCAACTATGACCATGGTTGGCCATGGGTGATTTTCATATTGAGACAATATTTGTCAGAATGTGACATTTGATCATGGATGACATTAATCGATTATTCATATGATAAACCAAAAGAACTAATAAACCCAAGGGTTTAATATTATAAACCAAAGGAATTGGTGAACCCAACGGAAAACCATTACCTAGCAAATTATAAACCAAAGGAACTCGTGAACCCAAGAGAATTGATTTAAACATTGAGAAAATTGTTGTCACAATGCGAAGTTGGACCAACTATGACCATGGCTGGCCATGGGTCATTCTCATATTGAGACAATATTTGTTAGAATGTGACATTTGATCATGGATGACATTGATCGATTATTCATATTATAAACCAAAAGAAATAATAAACCCAAGGGTTTAATATTATAAACCAAAGGAATTGGTGAACCCAAGGGAAAACCATTACCCTACAAATTATAAACCAAACTAATTTTTGAACAAAGGGAATTGATTTAAACTTTAAGACAATTGTTGTCACAATGCGACGTTGGACCAACTACGAACATGGTTGACCATGGGTGATTTCCATGTTGAGACAATATTTGTTAGAATGTGACATTTGATCGTGGATGAAATGGATCGATTTTTCATATTATATACCAAAACCTTTAAACCCAATGGTTTAATATTATAAACCAAAGGAATTGGTGAACCCAGAGGGAATTGATTTAAACATTGAGACAATTTTTGTCTGGTGGACCAACTATGACCATGCTTGGCCATGGGCGATTTTCATATTGAGACAATATTTGTCGAAATGTGACATTTGATCATGGATGACATTGATCGATTATTCATATTATAAACCAAAAGAACTAATAAACCCAAGGGTTTAATATTATAAACCAAAGGAATTGGTGAACCCAAGCGACAACCATTACCCAAAAAATTATAAAGCAAAGGAATTGGTGAACCCAATGGAATTGAGTTAAACATTGAGAAAATTGTTGTCACAATGCAACGTTGGACCAACTATGACCATGGTTGGCGCATGGGTGATTTTCATATAGAGACAATATTTTTCAGAATGTGACATTTCATCATGGATGAAATTGATCGATTATTCATATTATAAACCAAAATAACTAATAAACCCAAGGGTTTAATATTATAAACCAAAGGAATTGGTGAAACCAAGGGAATTGATTTAAACATTGAGACAATTGTTGTCACAATGCGATGTTTGACAACCTAGGACCATGGTTGACCATGGGTGATTTTCATGTTGAGACAATATTTGTCAGAATGTGACATTTAAACATGGATGACATTGATCGATTATTCATATTATAAACCAAAAGAACTAATAAACCCAAGGGTTTAATATTAAAAACCAAAGGACTTGGTGAACCCAAGGGAATTGATTTAAACATTGAGACAATTGTTGTCACAATGAGACGTTGGACCAACTATGACCATGGTTGGGCATGGGTGGTTTTCATATTGAGACAGGATTTGTCAGAATGTGACATTCTATCATGGATGACATTGATCGATTATTCATATTATAAACCAAAATAACTAATAAAACCAAGGGTTTAATATTATAAACCAAAGGAATTGGTGAACCCAAGGGAATTGATTTAAACATTGAGACAATTGTTATCACAATGCGACGTTGGACCAACTATGAGCATGGTTGGGCATGGGTGATTTTCATATTGAGACAATATTTGTCAGAATGTGACATTTGATCATGGATGACATTGATCGATTATTCATATTATAAACCAAAAGAACTAATAAACCCAAGGGTTTAATATTATAAACCAAAGGAATTGGTGAACCCAAGGGAATTGATTTAAACATTGAGAGAATTGTTGTCACAATGCGACGTTGAACCAACTATGACCAATGTGGTTGTGCTATAAACAGAATATTATAAACCAAAGGAATTGGTGAACCCAAGGGAAAATTATTAAAAACATAAGTTATCAAATATTGGGGTTTCTAGGGTGAGAGGGATGACAATGGTTGACCGAGGATGACCATGGTTGAGTAAGGTTAACCATGGTTGATTATGGCTAAGCAAACTTCTCTATCATTTAACAAAGGTGAGAATAAGACTATGTTGGCAATGTTTGGCCATAGTTGATTAAAATAGTTAGAATGTAAATATTACTAGTATTACTTATTCATATTCATATTAATAATATTTCTATTAACAATATTAATTTTAATATCATTAATACTATTAATGATATGGTTACAATGAATATATATATTTTTTGCCTCAAAATCTTTTTTTGTTTTAAATAAAAGAGAATTATAATTACTTAAACCATTATTATACTTATTTAGATATTATTATATTTGTTTAAATGTTATTTTAGATATTATTTTAATTATAAATAGTTTAACTGTTTAAACATTTATAACTATAATTAATTATTATAATTAAGGCTCACGATGGATTATCATGGTTTAAGAGGGTTACCCATGGATGACTATGGCCAAGAAAAATTGTGTATCATTGAGCACTAGTGAGAATGAGTGACATTGATTTAGTGTGTTGGAAATGTTTAACGATATTTAATTAAAATGATTAGCATGTAAATATTATTAATTTTTAAAAGTAGTCTTAATAGTATTTATATTAATATCATTAATGATAATATTATTAATACTTTTAATGATATTGTTAGAGTGAATAAAAGTTTAAATTTATTTTTATTAATAATTCTATTGTTAATTAATACAAAATAAATATTATTATTCTTATTTATCAATATTAATGTTAATATTTTTTTTAAACAATATTAATATTCCTAATAATATTAATATTATAATATAGATATTATTATCTTAATAATACTAAATATCAAAAATTTAAAAATTTTAATATATTTTATGATATTTTCAAAAATTTAAAAATTCATGATATATTTTAATATAATAAGTACTATTAATGATATTATTAATATTGTATTTAATGGTATTATTAGTAATATTGCTTTTAATATTAATTCAATTCTTATTTTATTAATAATAATATAAATTTTAATATTATTTTTAAATATAATATAAACTTTATTATAAACTGAACATTCTACTATAATAAACATTAGAATTAATTTAAATTTTATTCTTAGCTTTATAATTTGTTGTTTTGAATATATGTCATTATTATATTAATGAAATTTTAATATTATAATATAAAAAATAGCCATGAAAATGTAAATATTAGAATGTAAGTATTATTAATTATTATTACTGATCTTAAAAGTATTTATATTAACAATATTAATGATAATATCATTAATACTTTTAATCATATTGTTAAAGTGAATAGAAGTTTTATTTTCTATATTTTAATTAATACTTTTATTGTTAATTCTTAAAAAAAAATATTATTCTTATTTATTAATATTAATGTTAATATTATATTTTTAAATAATCTTAATATAATTAATCATATTAATATTATAATGTAAATGTTATTATCTTAATAATATTGAATATTAACAATTTTAAAACAATTTTGAATATTGATCGATTTCAGAATGTGCACATCCGTGCAAAGTTAGATGTGTCCAAGGTGTGGTACGACATACTGCAGTTGAGACTTCTTTCTAGGCAAACAGATCACTCCCAAAAAGGCCAATAATTGGAGGGCTTTGTTGGTTGATATATATATATATATATATATATAGATGAAAAACATTACTTATAAACGAATTAAGATTAAGTACAAATCAGACTTCAACTAAATATTTGTTTTAAATATATCAAGAAACTAAATAACATAATACTACTTGTATACTAGGGTAATTAAGATGTATAATATATGTCTCCATTAAAAATTTTCACTCATAAACAAACAGAACTTATCCATCGCACTTTTGTTGCTATAGAAGAAAGTAAATTTCGAATGAAGAGATGTGTGAACAAAATTGCGCACGCTAGCCATAAAATTATATATATTTGGGTGCGAAATAGCATCTCCGACATTAAATACATTAACATAACACAGATAAGAAGAGATTTAGACAATTTGGGAAAATCTTCATGAGTAATAAAAAAGGATAATTCTCATTGTTAACCAGATGGAAGAATTAAACGATAAGTTCAAACTACATATTCAAGTTCCTTTGTTACAAAGACACACATATTAAACCTTAAAAAGATACGAGTATATTGGCCAGATCATAAGCCAATATACCTTCATGCCAAATTAACAATTTTTTCCTTAGGTTCGAATGCCTTTTCTAGGAAATAGAGAATAATCGAGTGACAATATAAACTTTACAGGAATATAACATTTGAATGGAACAACATGTGAGACAAATTCATTCATGTTCAAGTATTATATACAAAGCAAGTACCCCATAGGGTATAAAATCTGTCAGCGAACTTTTACATTTGAAACTTCTCCAGTAGCGCTAGGATGTAGTTTGCATATGGATAGTATGTATGACGTTAAATCATATAATAGAAAGCATAAACCAAGAAAGCATAAACCAGGGAAAACCCCATCTGAATAGTTCTTATAAAAACCATCACTCGAGCAGATGTATCAAACATGGCTGTAACAAGGTGAACCGCTATTAGCTGACGAACTCTATTTAAGATAGAATGCGGTAAAGATGAAAAAAAAAAAGTAATAACGAGAAGGAAGGTTTATCGACATAGAATATATATATATATACTATCAAACGAATAGAGGGTCTACCTGTAACAGGTGTTATCAGGAAGATTTTCCTTCCATCTGGAGGGGGGCCTACAAGGTGTTATCAAATTAAAATGTTGTCCATTGAACATGTTGTACATATGCATCCATGCCGTAGTCTAAAGCCCCCATGACTCTGCTTGACGCTGTTATCTCCGCTCGAAAACCTGCATTGTAATAGCTCAAAGTTCAGATTTAAGAAATCGGGCCGATCCTTTAAGATTTTGGCTCCCTCCCGCTTTGGCCTCCATATGACCCAGGTCAGAGAACCACACTTCAAAGCAAAAAGGGGGCATACTGTTTTAGCAATCGGGCGCAATAACGGCCATCCGATCTAGCTCAAATCGACGGTGCGGAAATTAACATATATGGTGGGTCCGCGCGTAGCCGATCGGCGATTTTCTTTGCTCCACCACTTTATTTCCTCCGATGCAAGCACAGCCGTCGATCTTGTTTCAAGATCGGACGGTCCTGGGTTGATCGCAGCCCTGTTTTCAATCGCAATCGGAATATAAATAATGTTCCACTCTCGCTCTACCCACTCTGCTTTCCGATTCCGATTGCCGACTCGGGTCCCACCTCTTGTGGCCATGTCATCATGTTTCACAAGTGTACGCCGCATCCTTCCTCCACCATTCGTGTGTCCTGATAACATGTAGTGGTTTATGAACCCTTAGCCGGTTTATTCATTGTCGCCCCTTTGATTTCTGCCTCGTCACTCTCCGTTTCTCCATTGTGGTCATGTGTTTCCTGTCACCCTGCGCCCTCACAATGTCTCGTCTAAAATGCATCACCGACTTCGTGGCCTCTGTTGTAATCACACTCCATATCGCCAAGTTGTTTTTCTCTAATGGTTTTCGGGGTTTTACAGGTCTTCATTTGTCTTTGTTGGCGCCTTAACTTTCCGCCTCCATTGAAAAATGTAAAGCATATCAAAGGACAGATCATACTGGCAACAATTAAAGGATGGAGCCGAGAGTAGGTGGAAGAGGTGACCACCATTAAAGAAGACAGGGATATGAACCCTCAGAATTCTCCAGATGCGTCCGCCCAGCGTTAAAGATCCAAGATTCAAATCCATAGCCGAAAGTCGAGAGTACAGTACTTAAATCTAGATTGTTCCAAATCTCATACGGCAGCAGATTTTCTCTCAGACGCGGGCGACAAATTTCATATATTTTATCACTCCCATTTTTTATATAAGGAGATTTTATCTCTCAGCATTTATTTCTTGTACTTGTTGTTCAGTACCATCATTTATAGCCAGTCATTCATAGGAGAAGGCGCGAATGTTTTCCGCCATGATGTTTCAAACCAAGTCATTAATTGTGCCTCGTTTTCCTCCTCCTCGGGAAGTTTCTGTCTTCTCTATAAATACTCAAAAATAAGACATTGTAGTGGTTCCAGATTTCTGTCAGCGAACTGTGCAGCGAGAAGACTATTGTATTCATCTTGTAACATTTCTGTATGAAGTTTCAGAGCCCATAGGGTCTCAGTGAGGAGGGGTTATGACTGTATTGAGGATTCTGATCTTTGGCATATTACAGTATGTAACTTTTCTTATGTGTTAATACATCATCCCTTTTCATGCAAATTTTCTTCTTGTATCATGTTCTAGAATGCGAGTGGCTCACTAGTTTACAGTAAGGATTCATCTTAAGTGGTGCCCTTTCTGGAATTAGTTAAGCACTTTAAATAGGCCTAGAAGTGATATGCTGTTCCATGTTCACCCTTTTCATAATTTCTGCTATATTAGTGGCTTGAGGATTCGTAAATTGGTGCGCCCTTCTGCCAGTAATATCTCCTTGTGCTTCCTCACTATCTGCACACTCTAATACTTGATTTCTGCGGTAAATCATTGAATCGGCCCTCTTTACAGTAAAGCGGTCTCTTAGCTGTCTGACACTTGCATGCTGAAGTTTTTACTTGATGTCTTTACATTACTCCTATCCTTGTATCAGCCTCTGAGAAAGAAATTGGACCAATTCAATCTAATTTAATTTCCTTGTTTAGAACAAGAGATAGTAGGTGAGTCCCTTGGACTGACAACCCAAACTATAAAGGACTCCTTGCTATATTAAGATGTCCTAGGCACTGGTCTATGGCAACTCTAGGCTGTCTCTAGGAGGGTGACAAAATCATCCACAACATCTTTCTGGCGCCGTTGCCGGGGAACAAATTCAAGAATATCTGTTTCCCTGGGTTCGACATCCTATATTCACTCTCTAATCAAATGAGCACAGAGAGGTGAAGATTTGTAGATTTCTCACCTTGGCGACTCCACTGGTCTTTATTTGAAAAATTTTCGGAAGCTCTGGCTTCCCGGAGGCCCCATTTGAGGTCAGATACCTCACCACCGAAAACACCCGTGTCTGACCCGGAGAAGATTATTCGTAAAAAGGGTTGGAAAGAGAAGAAGTCGGTTCGTTCCGAAAATTCTGAATATTCTGTTGAAGACTACCCACCCTCTTCTTCTCAAGAAGTTAGAACAGAAAAACTCGAGTTTCACTCAGAAACTCCACGTAGAGGAAACGCCTGGATTGAGGGAGGATCTCACCCTACTTTCGAGGCTGAAGAAATTAAAGAGGTCAAAGAAGTAGCTGCTGTCAACCGTGAGTTATTTCCTTCTACACCTCAGGCTTCTGTGCAATATATTCCCATTGTTATTCATACTTCAATTCCTCCTACTTCTCTCCCTTCATCTGCATCTCAAATTGTTGTGCAACCCCACCTCCCCCAATGGCCAATGTTCCTGCTTTTCTGTTGAATAAATATGCTCCACTGGCTTTACCCCCAGTTCTGCATGACATGCCACAAGATTACCTGAAGATCCTACCAAGGTTTAATGGAGAAAGTGACACTGATGCTCAGAAGCACCTCGAGACCTTCTGCTCTTTCGCGGAGAACTTAAATGTTGAACATCTGGATGTGGTTTTGAGGTTGTTTGTGCAGTCATTAGAAGGCGAAGCCAGGAAATGGTTTAAGACATTGGGGAATAATTCTGTGACTACCTGGGACCAAATGGAAACCGCTTTCCTCAGAAAGTGGGGGGAAAAGAAAGATTATGGAATGTGCCTTACTGAATTTAATACCATGAAGAAGAAACAGAATGAAGGAGTGTTCGAGTTCATCAAGAGGTTTAACAAGTTATACCTAAGCCTACCTCCCGAAATGAAGCCACATGAAGCTGCGGCCAAAGTTGTTTTCATAGCAGCTTTTGACTCCGATTTTGGTTTCTCGCTGCGGGAAAGAATGCCTGTCACCTTAGATGATGCTCAAACAGATGCTCTAGAGTTGGAGGCAAATTTTGCCGCCACTGGTAAGTCGAAGGGAAAAGCTGAGCAAGATACTAGAAGGAGAGGTAAAGAAGAGGTTTCCACCTCCAATCAAGACAAAGACTCTGACAAAATGGATGAGATAAACAAGATGATAAAGAAAATGGTCAAATTAGAGCTGGAAGCTAAGACTGCAGCTCCCAGGAACTATTATAATACTCCAAACAGAGGATATAATCCTCAGTACAGAAAGCCCCCGTTACAGATAATGCCAAGAGAACAGCAAGACCAGGTACCCCATCCCCTGTACCTGGAGGGACCAGCAGACGACTCCGTTAGAGATGCAGCTTATAAACTTGAAGATTCAAATCTGGCCTTCTCTAATAGTGATGATATGGAGTGCCCCTTACAAGAAGAAGACGAAGAGGCAGAGATTGACCATTACTGCAAGCAATTTTCTGATTTCATGGAAGCACAATTCAACGTCAAATATGATCTTAGATCCTCAAGGAAGAGGACCTGGACCTAGGAGCAAGAGGAAGAGCAGCCTCGAGAGGAAACATCGGCTCAGAAGGAATCAGCAGCAAAGAGGTGTATAGAAAAAGGTAAGAATCTTCTGAATACCCCCTTGCAGTCTAATGATCAAGTCCCCTCCTCTTCTATACCAGTTGGCCCCCCTAATGCTGAACCAGTGTCAAAAGAAGTCAAGTCTTCAGTTGAAAATAGGGAGTCCAAAGAAGTAGTGCTAGAAAAGCCCACATCTGCTTTCAATTTGCAAAAAGAACTTGAGAAGATTAAGATTCCTATTCCTCTGACTGAATTATTAAAACAGCCTGCCTATCAGTCTCAAGTTACCTCTTTCATTCTTCCTCCTGAACCACTCATCGCACCCGATAGTTTAAATCTGCAAGAAGAGAGACCAATGGTAGTCTTTGGCCCACATGTCGAGGAGATAGACCCTTCTACTCCTCCCTTTTACGTGTCCCTAGTCATCCATGATCTGCTGCTGCACAACTGTATGTTAGATTCTGGGGCTTCCCATAATCTTATGCCTTTTTCTGTCATGGAGCAACTAGGGCTGCAAATTACAAGACCATACAAAGATTTATATTCATTTGATTCTAAAAGGGTTAAATGCTTGGGGATGATTAAAGATTTAGTGGTCAATTTAGCCCAAATCCCAGCAAAAAGTGTGGTCATGGACATCGTGGTTGCTGATATCCCAGCCCGCTTTGGCATGTTGTTGTCAAGGTCCTGGGGTACCAAGATTGGGGGGTCAATTAAATTGGATCTAACATATGCTACTGTCCCAGTCTTTGGAGGTCAAGAACGGAGGTTATACAGGGAGACCAGATTTGTCAAAACGGTAACCAGGGCTGACTGCTCAGACAATTCTCCAATTTATAACAAAGAAGGGGACTTTTCATGTTTTATGTTGGAAGAAAATCAGGATTACGCACATGAGACCCTTTTTGGTCAAGTTCAGGCTGAGCAGCCTAAAGAAGAGCAGGAATCAGGAATATGGACCTTGCATTTTGATGGAGCTAATTCAAGGGAGGGTAATGGAGCAGGAGTGTTGTTGATTTCCCCTGCAGGAAAATGGGTGCCACTGTCTTTTAAATTGGAATATGAGGCTACGAACAATGTAGCTGAGTATGAGGCGTTATTGCTGGGGCTGCAGACAGCTAGAAACATGGTCATCCACTGTCTGAAGGTGTTTGGAGACTCTGAGCTGATCGTAAGGCAGATTAAAAATGAATGTCAAACTAAGCACCCCCGGCTCAGAGCATATAGAAATGAAGTATGGGACATGATAGAAAACTTCTTTTCAGCATTTAACATACAGTTCATGCCCCGGGAGCAAAACAGAATAGCAGATTCTCTTGCGGTAGCTGCCAGTACTTTCCGTCCTCCTCAGAACCCACTCCTAAGATATGAGGTGGAGGTACATTATAGACCATCCATTCCAGACAATATAAAGCATTGGCAGGTATTCGAAGATGATGAACAGATGAAAAGATTCATAGAGACTGTGGGAGAATTCTCCAATATAGAGATTGATGATAATGGAGAATAAGTAGAAAATATTGCTGAAAATAAATGGGAAGAAAGAATAGCAGGTAGTAAAGTGCTGCAGCTAAAGGGTAATGTCATACCCAGAGGGTTGGTGCTACTAGAGAATTTGTTCAATAAAGATGACGTACCCGTGCAGCCAAATAAAATAGTAGAAGATGATCAAGTAGAAGATTTGAATCTGGGTACTTCCACTGACCCCAAGATTGTTAAACTATCCAAAAAGGTCCCAGAAGAATACAAAGAAAGGTATTTGAAGTTATTTCAATCTTACAAAGATGTTTTTTCTTGGTCCTATGAGGACCTGAAAACTTTTGATGTAAATATTATACAGCATAAAATTCCGTTGAAGGAAGACGCAAAGCCATATAAACAGAAGCTCAGGCAAATAAATCCTTTGCTTCTTCCTTCTATTGAAAAAGAAATCAAGAAGCTGTTGAAAGCCAAGATAATCGTGCCACTAAGGTACTCAGAATGGGTAGCGAACCTTGTTCCTGTTAGAAAGAAAAATGGAGAAATAAGGCTGTGTGTGGACTTCAGAAATTTGAATAGAGCGTCCCTCAAAGACAATTACCCACTACCTAAAATGGATCATATCCTGCAGAAAGTGGTGGGAGCATCCAGAATGTCAATGATGGATGGATTTTCGGGCTACAATCAAGTAGTTGCTTTCCCAGAAGACCAGAAGAAGACTGCGTTTACCACGCCATGGGGAACCTTTATGTATGCGAGGATGCCATTCAGATTGATTAATGCAGGTGCTACTTTTCAAAGGGCAATGGACATAGCCTTTATTGGAGAACAGGACAAGTTTCTAGTGGTATATCTTGATGATATCATAGTATTCTCAAAGAATGATGATGACCATATTGTGCATTTGAAAAGAACTTTCGAAAAGTGCAGAAGGTATGGCCTTTCTCTTAATCCCCAAAAATCTTTGTTTGCATTAGATGAAGGAAAACTCTTAGGAGATATCGTGACTAAAGGTGGTGTAAAAATTAATCCTAAGAGAGTTGAAGTGATAAATAGCATTCCTTTACCAAGAAATAAGAAAGAAGTACAGGTGTTTTTGGGGCGAATAAATTTTTTAAGAAGATTTATCCCTAACTATGCAGAGATAGTTAGGCACATTACCAATATGCTGAAAAAGGAAAATGAAGTAAAATGGTCTCAGGAGTCTAGAGACGCCTTCACAAGGATAAAACAGGCATTTGCCGAAGCTCCTGTATTTGCAGGACCAGATTATAGTAAGCCATTTATGGTGTTCTCATTTGCCTCACCCCATACTGTTGCTGGAGTATTATTGCAGAAAAATGAAGAGGGATATGAACATCCAATAGCATTCTTCAGTCAGGTGCTATATGATGCCGAATTGAAATATAATATACCGGAAAAGCAGGCATACACCCTGGTAAAGTCCCTTAAAGCTTTTAGAGTTTATATTTTGCAATCTCGTGTTACTGCTTATGTTCCCACAGCAGTTGTAAAAGACATTCTAGTACAAGGGGATAGTGAAGGTAGGAGGGGAAGATGGATTGCAAGAATTCAGGAGTACGATCTGGATATAAAGCCTACCAAACTGATCAAAGGACAGGGACTTGCCAAGATGTTATCTGAATCAAATCATCAAGCTTTGGGGATTAACCTGTCTGTGATAGCAAATGAAGAATCATCAAACAAAGAAGAGCAACATGGACTAGGGAAAGCTACACAAAAGATACATGTAAAATATCTGACTAGTCCTTGGTATAAGAAAATAGTTGAATATCTGTTGACACTTAGCTGCCCTCCAGGATGTGACAAGGCTCAATACAGATCTGTAAGGATTAAATCTCAGAAATACGCAGTTGCTAATGGACAACTCTACTGGAAAGACCCTCTAGGCATATTACTTTTATGCCTTACCGAAAATGAAGAGCAAAATGTAATGATGGAATTTCATGAGGGGATATGTGGAGGACATTGCAGCTGGAGAGCAACAACCCATAAAATCTTGAAGGCCGGTTTTTACTGGCCAAAATTGTATTCAGATACTTTTTCCTGGGTCAGGTCGTGTGACAAATGCCAAAGGTTTGCAGAAAGACAGAAATTAGCAGCATTGCCCCTGATTCCTATTCATGTAAACGAACCATTTCAGAAATGGGGATTAGATTTTATAGGAGAGATACATCCCCCATCAAGTGGCCAGCATAAATGGATATTGACAGCCACAGACTATTTTACGAAATGGGTGGAAGCCATACCTACCAGAAATGCAACAGATGCTGTAATAATGAATTTTATAGAAGATAATATCATATCCAGGTTTGGCTGTCCTGCAAGAATCGTAACCGAAAATGCACAGGATTTCAAGTCTGCCAGGTTCGTAAAATTCTGCCAAAGATACAACATCATCCTTACTCATTCTACAACATATTATCCACAGGGAAACGGTCTAGCAGAGTCATCCAATAAAACCCTGGTAAGAGCCCTGAAGAAGTCAATAGCTGAAAATCAGAAGAACTGGGATTCTAAATTAAAGTTTGCCTTATGGGCAAATAGGATAACCAGCAAAAGAGCCACCGGAAAGTCACCCTATGAGCTGGTGTATGGGCGGGCTGCAGTGTTCCCTTTGCAATTAGCATTGCCAGTAGCACGTTTCATGCAGGAGAACCAGGAAGAACCAGACGACATGCTCCGAAGAATTAATCAGCTGGTAGAATTGGAGGAGACAAGGAACCAGGTAAATCAGAGACTAACAGAATACCAAGAAAAAATGAAGAATGTTTTCGATCAGCACGCCAAGGATAGAAATTTTCAAGTTGGAGACCTGGTTCTTAGATGGGATGTTCGCAGAGAAGAAAAGGGCAAACATGCTAAATTTGATCCATTATGGTTTGGACCATTCAAAATAGTGGAGCTGGGGAGAAACAACACCTTTAATTTAGAAAATCTACAAGGTGATTTGTTAGATGCGCCCGTGAATGGCCAGTTCCTCAAGCCTTATTTTCAGTTCTGATCCCGGCCAGGAATGCCTGTTTGTATATACTATATATAACTTGCTTTAGTTTTTATTTCTTCTTTTATAAAGCAAAAGAACTTTGATAATTACTTGAAGTAAAAGTGCAGGAGAATTCAAAATAAGATGAAATAATCAATGGTCTGCATGTTCTCGACATGTCCGGGGACGAACATGTCGCCCCCAGATGGAGCCGATGTTGTACATATGCATCCATGCCGTAGTCTAAAGCCCCCATGACCCTGCTTGACGCTGTTATCTCCGCCCGAAAACCTGCATTGTAATAGCTCAAAGTTCAGATTTAAGAAATCGGGCCGATCCTTTAAGATTTTGGCTCTCTCCCGCTTCGGCCTCCATATGACCCAGGTCAGAGAACCACACTTCAAAGCAAAAAGGGGGCATACTGTTTTAGCAATCGGGCGCAATAATGGCCATCCGATCTAGCTCAAATCGACGGTGCGGCAATTAACATATATGGTGGGTCCGCGCGTAGCCGATCGGCGATTTTCTTTGCTCCACCACTTTATTTCCTTCGATGCAAGCACAGCCGTTGATCTTGTTTCAAGATCGGACGGTCCTGGGTTGATCGCAGCCCTGTTTTCAATCGCAATCGGAATATAAATAATGTGCCACTCCCGCTCTACCCACTCTGCTTTCCGATTCCGATTGCCGACTCGAGTCCCACCTCTTGTGGCCATGTCATCATGTTTCACAAGTGTACGCCGCATCCTTCCTCCACCATTCGTGCGTCCTGATAACGTGTAGTGGTTTATGAACCCTTAGCCGGTTTATTCATTGTCGCGCCTTTGATTTCTGCCTCGTCACTCTCCGTTTCTCCATTGTGGTCATGTGTTTCCTGTCACCCTGCGCCCTCACAATGTCTCATCTAAAATGCATCACCGACTTCGTGGCCGCTGTTGTAATCACACTCCATATCGCCAAGTTGTTTTTCTCTAATGGTTTTCGGGGTTTTGCAGGTCTTCATTTGTCTTTGTTGGCGCCTTAACTTTCCGCCTCCATTGAAAAATTTAAAGCATATCAAAGGACAGATCATACTGGCAACAATTAAAGGATGGAGCCGAGAGTAGGTGGAAGAGGTGACCACCATTAAAGAAGACAGGGATATGAACCCTCAGAATTCTCTAGATGCGTCCGCCCCGCGTTAAAGATCCAAGATTCAAATCCATAGCCGAAAGCCGAGAGTACAGTACTTAAATCTAGATTGTTCCAAATCTCATACGGCAGCAGATTTTCTCTCAGACGCGGGCAACAAATTGCATATATTTTATCACTCCCATTTTGTATATAAGGCGATTTTATCTCTCAGCATTTATTTCTTGTACTTGTTGTTCAGTACCATCATTTATAGCCAGTCATTCATAGGAGAAGGCGCGAATGTTTTCCGCCATGATGTTTCGAACCAAGTCATTAATTGTGCCTCGTTTTCCTCCTCCTCGGGAAGTTTCTGTCTTCTCTATAAATTCTCAAAAATAAGACATTGTAGTGGTTCCAGATTTCTGTCAGCGAACTGTGCAGCGAGAAGACTATTGTATTCATCTTGTAACATTTCTGTATGAAGTTTCAGAGCCCATAGGGTCTCAGTGAGGAGGGGTTATGACTGTATTGAGGATTCTGATCTTTGGTATATTACAGTATGTAACTTTTCTTATGTGTTAATACATCATCCTTTTTCATGCAAATTTTCTTCTTGTATCATGTTCTAGAATGCGAGTGGCTCACTAGTTTACAGTAAGGATTCATCTTAAGTGGTGCCCTTTCTGGAATTAGTTAAGCACTTTAAATAGGCCTAGAAGTGATATGCTGTTCCATGTTCACCCTTTTCATAATTTCTGCTATATTAGTGGCTTGAGGATTCGTAAATTGGTGCGCCCTTCTGCCAGTAATATCTCCTTGTGCTTCCTCACTATCTGCACACTCTAATACTTGATTTCTGCGGTACATCATTGAATCGGCCCTCTTTACAGTAAAGCGGTCTCTTAGCTGTCTGACACTTGCATGCTGAAGTTTTTACTTGATGTCTTTACATTACTCCTATCCTTGTATCAGCCTCTGAGAAAGAAATTGGACCAATTCAATCTAATTTAATTTCCTTGTTTAGAACAAGAGATAGTAGGTGAGTCCCTTGGACTGACAACCCAAACTATAAAGCTCTCCTTGCTATATTAAGATGTCCTAGGCACTGGTCTATGGCAACTCTAGGCTGTCTCTAGGAGGGTGACAAAATCATCCACAACAGAACACAATCCAGAAATTAAACATTAAAGGAAATGATGTGAGCGTAATATGTAGCACCTAACAGAGGAAATGAAATGGTTGGGTGCTGGAAGAACCAATAAGCTCGTCTCGCAATACACAAAGTGGGAAACTGAGAATAGGAGGAAACACAGACTTCTCAAACGTTTTACCCATGCAAATAAAACCCACATCATTAAATTTCCAGACGACGATGTAAAAGGCAAGAAATAACAATTTGAGAGGTGAAGATAGCACAAAATGGTGAGATTCAAAGCACCAGTATTAAAATGTTGAATGGAAAACCTTACCTGGGGAGCGCAAGTAATCCTTCTCCCCAAGAATCATTTTACCGAGCACTCTGGAAATTTCGGGTCAAGAATTAAAACTTCAATAAAAAAGACACTGAGATTCATTACAAATTACTCTACATTTTATTAAAGGCATAATAGAAATTGTCAGGATGGAAACAGTGAAAATCGTGTGCCATGAAAAACCTGAATATATCAGTTATACACTTGAAGAAGCAAGGAATTGAGGATGTTGACGCACACATGGAAACGGGGAAGTTGTTCAATCTCCTTGTTATCACTTGTAAAATATGAGAGTATAGGTTAACCGACAAATAATAAGATCAAAGATGAGTTGAAGGGTTTAGGGTTTGAGAGGTAAGGAGAATTGTGGGATCACTTCGAGCCATCCTAGCCATCGGCGAAAACCAAGGTTGGAACCCTCCTCATTTGATAAGCACATGTGTGTGATGCGTTGGCCCGAGAGCATTGGCCACACAATCCTCGAGGTGCACAAACAACAGATTTCATGCACATAATCCAAACGACACAACATATTTCCACCATAAAACCCAGGAATTTCACATTATGGCACTATCAATTAAGGACCCGCAGAAGCAAATAACGTTGAAGTACCTGTATATGTGAACTGGGGAATATTAGAAAGCTTCTGAGCTCTAGTTCCATAATTAAAATTCATTGGAAGTGAAATGAGAATGGTGTACCTGGAAACACAACAAAAACAATGATTATAAACCCACTGAAACTCGACTATCATATTTGAAAACGAATAAGGTAGCCGCTAAAAGGAAGAGATAATCCACCTGAAGCTGCGAATAAATATCAAACTGCGCGAAGGAAGTGGGTGTTACTACCCTTTGATACAAAGCATCCAACCTTCTGCAGATAAGAAAAAGAGAGAGGCCGACACCTGCAAGCTTAACATATCCGCAGCCGAAAGGAAGGCAAGGAATGACTGTCGGACCACACTCTAACCTGAACCAACCACCCAGAAAAACCCTCAATAACCAGGCATATTGAATTCCGCTTCTCTTAAACGCTCGGCACATGAGTTGGACGCATGCATAAAGAACATCAACCCGCCACCTTAATCCGCAGATGAGTTGGACGCATGCATAAAGAACATCAACCGATCGAATCCTTCAGCGGTTTCCACGTTTATAGGTGGCGGACGTTTAATTGAGAATTTGAACAATCAAACAGGTGGCATTTTAGTTTGAGCCATCACTGGTTAATCTTGATAGGTGGCGGTCAACAAATGACACAGTAAATTTTTAATCATGTTTTGTAAAAAATTAATTTAAGTACTGTTTAAACACGTGATTTAGATATGCAAGGAAGTTAGTGGGGTAGATTTCATCCATGGATTGAGTGGCGACGACCAGAATATACCGGCATCTTTCAATCTAGACCATCAGATCGAAAAGATTAATTAACCTAATCACAAAAGAGCCTACCTCCGATAGGGGGATATGCCTATCGGCATAAATATTTGAAATTTGAAATTAAGAAGATTAAGAAGAAAATAGGAATAAAAACATTGTTCTTACCCATATATTACATAAAAAGAGCTATAATATCGACTTATTTTCGAATTGAAAGATTTTAATACGAATTTTTATCGTATCTTATGGAATTCGAATCCAAATCCGTAACTATGATTTGGAGTTTGTTCCAACTGGAGATGGTGATTATTTAGAACACATATTGGAGAAAGCGCGGTCACCAAATCTCAGATGGCTCCGCTGGTATAAGTGTCCATACGCTTGCCTGCCTGCGGGGATACCCATGGAGAACTTGAGAGTTTTAGAAGTAGTCAGGTACAACTTCAAATCGTTGGGGGAGGAGGATTCTCGGGTATGCTTATTTTTCTTTTGCAACTTAATTTCATTTTGTACGCAAAAATCATCATTTACGTCTTTCTGAAACCTGAAACGCCAAACATTGCAGTTTCCTCTTCAGTTGCGGGAACTACATATCTGGACTTTCAAACTTTTCCAAGTCCATAGGACAGCTCCAGTACGTTGAACATATTAGCATAAGGATGTACTCAAGCCTCAACAAATTCTCGTTCCAAAGTTTGCCGGAAGAATTTTGTGAACTGCACTCCTAATTGAAATACTTATGCTTAGATACCTGCATTAAAATGATCTCGCTGCCTGATTCTTTTGGACGTCTAACAAATCTCCAGCACATTAAATTGAGATGGGCCTTCAGTTTGCAGATGCTTCCAGAATCTTTTGGCGATTTAACTCGACTCAAAAGTCTAGATTTGAGTGCTTGCTCCAAGCTGACCTTCTCCAGCGCCACGCTTGGAAATATTATGACGCTGGAATACTTGAATATCACAAACTGTAGAAATGTGACAGAATTTAGATCGAACATCAACGGTCCTTGATAGAATTACACATCATTGGAGCGAACTTTAAAGTATTCCCCAACTGGATTGGGAATCTATGCAATTTATAAGCTCTCTCAATAGGTAACGGTTCCTTGGAAGTGTTTGCCTCCTCTTTTGTTGTCTAACCTCAGGAGCTTGAAATTTTTTTTTATCCTTGGAGCGCCTAGATTGAAATACTTGCCCAATCACTTTCCACCATTGTCTCAGTTGGAAGAGTTGCATATCGGGAATTGTGGGATAGAATACCTACCACAACACCTTTGAAGTTGAACAATCTTCTACTTTTAAAGGTGGTGTCTTGTCCTTTGCTGGAACTGCCATTTGGAAAGATTGAAGAAGAAAGAGAAAGGGGTAGAGAGTTGAAGTCCTTCCATGACTA
>JAXQQM020085983.1:0-284750 GCA_034641835.2 Pinus albicaulis
ATTGTTTGTGCTCAACCTAGTCTCCTAAATTGAGTTCATTTAATTGTCAACCAGGGTTGGTAAACTGCTGAAGTGAAGTGCACTGTATGTGCCTAAGTGTTTGTTTCTCAATGCGTTGTTTTTAGTGTTTTATGATTTTTTTGGTCTTTTGATGATTTTATGTTCACAAGGAAAAGAACTAAATGCTAGTGGAAGGAAGCTACTGGTCAAAAATAGAGTGAAGCCTAATTTATTGATGACAAATGACAAATGCAAATGCAAATACTGAAACAGAATCAAACCTAAACTATGACTAAGCAGAATACAAAGCTTGATAATGACTTCAAGAAAATGAATCAAAACATAAACTTAACTTCTCCAATTCTTTCATTAAAGGTATTTTGGAAGAGCTTGAGAAATGGTCAGCTAAGTATACAAGTTCTCCTAATTAAACAATTAAACAATCAGCTTATAATGATACAACATTTTATCCATGATTAAAGATTTGTTAAAACATATTTGGAGAAAAACATTGGTAACATCATAAGGTCTCTACTCTAAGACTAGCTCCTAATTCTATTCTGCAACTTAGTTTAACATCACTAAACCTTACTCAAAAATTATAGATTTCTTTTTAAAGTAGTCTTTTGAGGAAAGGATTTGTTTATGAAGTGGTAAAGAAGTTGCAAAAGTACTTCAGGCCTTGGGATGATATTGTCTTCTGTTCAGATGGTTATGAGTCAATTATAGATTTGGAACAAAAGAGGTTTTTGTAAATAATGAAGGCCGTATTGTTTAAGTTTAACAACTAATGTAATCTAATATGCAATGGATGACAACTAAATGTGGAATGTAAACACAATGAGCTAAGTTAAAACTGAACTAAGATGTCACTAGTCTACAATAAACAGTGCTGAACTAACAAGCCATTATCAAACTTAAAACAAAATAACAGAGCATGAATTGAATGCAATTTGACTCCGGAGTACCCTAACTAAGTTATCATGCATTAATATATGGGATTTTACAGCCTGTTTTGTCCATCATGAATGGTATTTTGGAAGAGCTTGCTAGAACAATCCTGGTTGTACAATTCAGTGCAAATGCAAACATAAAGACTGAAAGAAATTTAAAAACTAAGACATCACAACTATCTCCTACCCATTATTATGATATTTTGGAAGAGCGTTTTAAGAGTAAGATCAGCTATGCTACTTAGTGTAAACAAACAACTGAAACTTTCAGTATCACAGTCATGCCTTAGACATCATAAGGATTTTTTGGAAAAGTTTGCTTAGTATAAGTTCAACTGTGATAATGAACAAACGAAATTACAATAAATCCTACAACACTACAGCCATTTCTCATTCATTATCATGATCTTTTGGAAGAGTTTCTTAGAACAAGTATAGCTATAGTGACTAATGATATTAACTATGAACTCAAACTTCAAAAACGTGAAAACGACCAAGATACTTATCTAAATTACGAAAGTAAAGCCGTGCAGGAGGCAGGGGCCCTCTACCACCAGACGGAATCTAACTCAAAATCAACTCAACGCATTCAAAGCAATGCTGTCTTCTTCAGTAAAGGAAAATAACTTGAAACAGAGTATTCTCGGTCTTCAGAAATATAGCAGTCAATACATGAAATCTAAGAAAAATCTAGAGCTTGTCTCTCGGTTTCCCGAGTGCTTTTATAACAAATCTACATAATAGAACTTGCAACAATACGGGGATCATTGTATTTCCTTATCAAAATCGTACTAGGACTCTAAAGATGGCAGCGTAAAGGGACAAAGGACATCTGGACTAGGACAGTCCTATTAGAAGTCTGCCTCCTTGAATGAGTTCCCACGTACCAAAACCACGTCCAGAATTCGGTTCATTCTTCATGGTGAGCAACGAACGATGAGGACATAATGTGGAATATACCCATGTGTGGCTTTTCCTAAGAGGACACCTGGAACATGCTTGAACATGAAGACAGCTGCAAAATTGCCGATTAGCTACGGAATGTCTGCATTCTGCGGCTAGTTTCGGTCAAAATGCATTACAATGACAAAATCACAAAACTTAGCAAGTTAGCCATGTTAATCATTCTAAAAGTAATTTTAACTAATTTCATTGATCAATTGGGCCTGGGATAACAATGGACAAAGGAGAATGAGGTAAAGTAAGATGAAAGAAAGCACAATCTTGGGGCTCAACACATATGCTTTGTAATTTTATGTATATCAGTTTTGTATTTGTTTGGTGTGTCTGGATATTTTGGGTTTTGAGTGTTTTTTTCTCATAAAAACTTTTTTCTTCTTTACACAGATGCATTCTTCATCCTTATCATACGTTGGATATGAGGACGGTGCCAATTGTCATACTTGGCACATTGCGTCATCTGCTTGAGTCCTCTACACACCTGAGTCAGAACTCCTTGGTTCCAGGGGAATTTTCCTGGGCAATGCCACCAACAATATTGCTGAATACATGTCGGTGATAAAACTCCTCACGGAAGCTGCATCTCGCGATATCTCCAATATGGTGGTCGAGTTAGATTCCAAACTCGTTGTTATGCAGTTAAACAATCATTATCACGTCCGTCATCCAGTCTTATTATGTTATTAATTAAGGGTACAAATTCTAGAATTTCAATTTCAAACCATTGTGTTTGAGCACATTCGTAGAGAATTTAATACATTAGCTGATTCATTGGCGAATTATGTGTTAGATTGGAATTTGTCACATTTGTTATAGAAAGAGTCATACATAAGTGTATATTTTTTACCATAAAAATTAAAAAACACAAGGAATAAAAATCGCCAAAATATGTATATGTATATATATATGTCGTGTCCAGTCAAGTTACATTAAATTTTTTTTCAAAACTTGGGTTTTTTACAAAAAATTGGCTCTGCTAAGCCTCACTTTGACATTTACAAATCTATCCACTACTCCGCTTGAGCCTGCTGCTCGAAATATCAGATAACTGCTCTGGCTATCCTCCTTAGAAGAACCAAGAACTTCTCCGACACACCCACTGTTTGCCGTTGCAGATGAACCAGGATCTCTCTCATGGGAAGAGGCGGTACACCCATGCTTAAACCCTCAAGGTTCCTTGCAAGCTCATGAAAAATATGTGTGTCATCACCCTCTTCGGTGGATACTGTGGCCTCTACTGCTGCATCAGCCCTAGGTAGCTACATTCCTCGCCTTGCATAGCGAGGGGCTCTAGCTAGACGGACATGTGCCACATCTGTGTCAAGCAACAAGCTTCATGTAAAAAACATTTTCACCCATTAAAGAAAAAAGTTGCATAAACATTCAAAAGATAAAAAAATACTTCAAAACACTGATCAAGTTCTTTCTTACCATCTAGACCCCACTGAGTGCTTGGGGGAAATATCAACTCTGGATCTCCTGTATATTTCATCCCCGCATAGGGATAATCTTTGATCATCAGAATTTGGTCGTCCAGCCACTCGAAGAATGCTTCATAAAAACAATGACGGATTGGACCCTCTCGAGTCCACGGTATCAAAGATGACCAACGTGCCTGTCTTGTCAATCTATGTCCCAGAGCATCTGTGATCATTCTTAGCCTCATTGCGGGCACCCACTCTAGTATGAAAGACACAATCAGTGTGTCATACCCAAACTCTCTTTGGGTCCCGGTCTTACATTCCGTCAGTTCTTCTCGAACCCAGTGGACAACACCTTCACACAAGTCGAAAACCTGCAGCTACATGCAATCCAACACCAGCAATACCTGGGCCTTGGTGGCCACATGCTGACTCTTGGCTCCTGCCAAGAGAACTATCTTCCACAAGAGAGACCTCAACGGTCTCACTGCCACTCGTGTAATAGGCACCTGGTTACTTAATGCCACGATATTGTTTATGCAGTGAGTTCTGATCAAATCCACAGTAGTGTGGGGATCGACCCTAGAACCTATCAGATTGGGCCTTGGTCCTCTGCATGATCATACCCAAACTCTCTTTGGGTCCCGGTCTTACATGCCATCAGTTCTTCTCGAACCCAGCGGACAACACCTTCACACAAGTCGAAAACCTGCAGCTACATGCAATCCAACACCAGCAATACCTGGGCCTTGGTGGCCACATGCTGACTCTTGGCTCCTGCCAGGAGAACTATCTTCCACAAGAGAGACCTCAACGGTCTCACTGCCACTCGTGTAATAGGCACCTGGTTACTTAATGCCACGGTATTGTTTATGCAGTGAGTTCTGATCAAATCCACAGTAGTGTGGGGATCAACCCTAGAACCTGTCAGATTGGGCCTTGGTCCTCTGCATGACAGACTAGTCAAGAAGTAAATGTCATCTTTCTCGATCGAGAGTTCATTACCCCCGATGTGAAAGACGTGTTGCTGGTCATCCCACTGCTGGATGATCTATCTCATAAGGTCTTCCTGCCCTCTCATCAGCTCTAAACGAGCATACTTTAGTAATCTGCATCTACGTAGAACTAACAAAGTAGCTGCATCAGTAACCATTTCGTGTTATTCCTGTTCATGCTCTCTTTCGGGCCAAATACTCATGGTAAACAGCTTCACACCTGCACAAGCAACATTTTCAGTGGATTAGTTTTTGGCTAGACAACTTTAGAATGACAAAAAACAAGTTCGTAAATAAATTCCGCTTGTTAATGTGGGCCACAATGCGTTCTAAAGCTCTGTCTATTATCGGGCAGTGTGTTTAACGTGAACAAAACATTGGGCACTCGCGTTAGCCACTAAATCTATTTAGGGCCTGCTAAAATAGACATTTCCAGCCAGTAAAAAGAACTAAATTAATCATGAAATGCTAGAGGAAGGTTCAAACTCTTACCTGGATCTCGCGGAATCATAAACCGTTTCCCAGTTTACCCACAATCAACCGCTAAATTTTCACCACTTTTTTCACTCCAGAGCTCTATCACAACACTCAACACAATGAAAATGAAGGTCTGTTGCCTTCTTGTAACCATTCTAGAGGTAAGACTCACTCAGATAGTCTGTTAAAATTGGTAAATTCATGCTATATTTTGTTGCAACTATTGGTTTTCAAATGCTTACCGATGCTCTAATGGGTTGTTAATGTTCATGTGTAGATCCGACCGTGTTCGAACCGGTTTCGAGCTTTCTTTTTAGGGACTTTTTCTAACTGAAAAAACCCTGAGTTGCCTTCGTCGGGCTCGTTAAAATACTACGACGAAGAAATATGAGCCATTATTTTCCGTCTTTTTTAAAGCTCATTAAATAGAAAAAGTTTAATGAGCTATTCTTTTCCATCTTTTTCTTCGTGGGACTCGATAAAAATTCATGGAGAGTATAAAGTTTTTCTTCGTCAGACTTGTTAAAATTTCACAAAGAACATTGAGTTTACTCTGTCTCCTCATACTCATAACAAAATGAGGTAGATTTCCATTGAACATAAGTTTCTCACTTTTCCGAATTCAATGGACTAACTCACGGAAAATGAACTGTTTCAGGTTTACTATTCTCCCGTTGTCGCGCCCGATTATCAAACATGACAAAGGTACCCTGTTGCACTGAAAAATTGTTACCTTGACATTTCGTTGTCCGTATGAGCTCATTATCACTCATAATTTCCTCCTTTGCAAGTCTAAAAACATCAGTTCCTCATGTCAAGCCTTAAAAATAAGAGAAAAGCTCTCAAAAGTCTCTAAAACTCTGGTATCACACTTTCTCTTTGTCTTACCTGTAGTCCCGCACCTAATGGTCATGTCTCCTGCGTACCTGACCACACTTTATCTGCGTTAAGGGTGAGGACCCCTGTAAAAGATTAAAAGGGCACAAGTAAACTCAAAAATCTCACTTTCAGTCATTTTTAGAAGCTTCTGGAAGGAATCTTGCAGTGGCAAGTCCGCTCTTTTCAGGTTCATGTATCCCATGCCTTAAGGAGCTAACCCCTTGATGTGAGGAGCTTATCCCTTTGAAGGAGGATTCTATCCCTTCATAGGTGGAATTGTAACCTCCTCTTTTGCACTATATAAAGAGGCATTGGGCAGCCTTAAAGGGTTACAACTAGACAATTGAGGAGTTGAAGCTTTAGTGTTATTTGAGGTAAAGTGCTGTTGGAACTTAGAATCCTTTAGCTAAGATTTTATGAGGAAAGATTACATACATGTATGTATCTCAGTTGGAAGAGTGCAAGGCTTGTCGGACCCCAGGAAGACCTGTTCAACATCAAGGCTGAAAAGGTTGTAAGGTTCTTCTACTATTTCAAAGTTAATACAAATAAGTTTGTTTTTCTCAATAAGCTGTCAATTTATTGTTTATTTTATGGATTCCTTGATCACCATAATAGATATGATTTATGAATATATGTTATGCAGGTGCTATTTGATGTTTTTTTGTTTTTGATTGCAGATCTTCGAAGATAACTCTTTCATGCAAATGAAGGATGACTACTACAAACAAGTGTTGGATCAAGGTAGGATCGTAACACCTTTGTAGCATTTACTTATAAATCATGATATATCTAGAGAAAGATAGATTTAATTGTGCATTTGTTGCTAGACTATCTTACATAAACCAAGGGAGATCGATCTTATACGCAAGATTGATTTTATCTGACCAACATACCCCACAGGTTGTCTTTTACGATGTTCTTAGAGACTCTCTAAATATGAAAAATCCATAAGTTTACCCATCTCGACTCATTAAACTTAATTGAAATAGGGAAAAAATTTGAGACCAAAATGGATACTTATTCTTTTGGTTTTAATGAGTGGTTAGCAGCACAAAATCTTGAACATGGCACTTCCCAGAAAACTCTCTCGCATTTAGCCAAACCCTACCATCTATGATTTTAGCCTTCATATTCCAATGTTCCTACATTGGTGAACCCTAATACTCTTTGGTGTTCATTAAGCCTAAGTTGCCTGGTACCCTGTTAGAGTGCCTTCTATTGTTCAATAGGATCCCACTATCTACTGCTCCTTGTATCAACCAAGCCATCATATAACAGAACTTATTTGTCATCAGTTATTCCCATTTTCTCTTGATTAATTCCATAAACAAAATCATCTTTTCTCATTTCGTGTCGACTGATGTAGGATGCCTCAATGCCTACCTTTTGAAATATCTCTTCCTATCGACTTCAAAATCTTATCTAGGAAGTTAATCAAGAAACACATCAGTACCTGAGTACTTGAAAACATCAGTGGCAGGTCACCTTGTGTTTGGTTGGGGGTTCTCATTATTGGCTCTCGATCGAATGATTCTATGAGTGTTCGACATCAACTCTGTTGGCGAGGAAAAAGGTCTCTTAAGCAAGACCCATGTTTGGCTTAGAGGCCAACAAGGATTTCTGCTATATTCTAGCACCGTGCCGACATTTTCACCCTACTCTGAGGAACAGAGAGTCTCACCCAAGGCGTGCAACGACCTTACTAAGGTTGGGAGCAGATTGATATCAATATAGTGGATTAAATATATATAAGAACCAGAACTATCTAAGAGCTTAAGCAAACGCAACACTAACTGGATGATATTCTTCAGAAGTGCATTCAGAAAGACAATCCATAAAATTTTTAAAATACTACCATATCAATCAAACTGGATTACAACATATATTGAAAACTTCAATCTCTGACCATATTATAATTCGCTTATCAGCAACAGACCCTTACAATGCTCCTTAACATGAGTTTTAACTGAACAGATTACAAATAAGTCCTATCCAGTGGACTGGATCACACAGATACAAAGTGATAGAGAATGAAACAACATGAAGAGAGCTCCCCTACCGCTCCTATTCTCTCATTCCTCATGTGCCAACCCCCTTCTCTACTCGACCGACTTCCTATTTGTTTTGCTGCCAGTGCAACTGATAGTTCTTCCTTTCTTCTTGCTCGCCTATATTCTACCTCTCTATTCATCGGGAGTTCTACTGCTTGACTCCGGCCACATTCTTCTACCATATGTGCTTACTCTCGCAACAGTCGTGCCACCTGTTCTTCCTTCCTTCGCAACCTTGATAGCTCCCTACCTACCGTGGTTGCGTCCCGCCATGTACTATCCATAACTAAAAACTGTTTGATTTCAAAACAAGGGCCCCAACAGGCCCTGACCACAACCTATTGACTCGCCCCGAGTCAATCACTCTTCAATATCTCTATTTCCATCGGTCCGCTCGGCCCTGTGTCCAGCCCTACTTGTCCCCTTTCTCCCGACTGTCCAAACAAGGGCCCCAATTCTGGGACTTGTGTTAGAGCTGTTGCTTTGAGTTCTTGAAAGGTCGTCAAGGTTTGATGCCATCCTTGCATGAGCGTGTCAGTTTGCGTTGTGACTTGCACAACCTCTTCCTCCCTTAAAACAGCTGGTAGGCTACCAAAAATGTTTTGGATTTTCGTATCGACCTCGGAGACCAATCGTTGCATTGTTTGGGCACTGGTTTTTATCGACTATCTCAGTTCCCAGAGAGCTTGCTTTGCAACAGTTGAGTTTTCTTCAATCTGCTGTATCTGGACCTCCATAGCGTTCGCTTGGGCATATATTTGGTCAAGTCTAGTAGGGTCTGTGGCCTCCTGTATCTCCCTTGATACCTATTGTAGCTATAATGAAACCGATTGAGGCTTCAGTGTGACCGAGGTAGAACACTCTTGTAGACCCTTTAGTAGGTCATACGCTTCTTTAGCTGCAGTACTCATAACTTCCTGCATTTTTGTCACCTGGCTTTGTCTCTCTGAAATCTATTCCGTTTATAGAACCACTGGGTCTGGCAACGCGGGTTAGGCTGCCAATGCTGCTTTGAGTTCCTCATTTTCCTGATGGAGATTTGAACATGCCACCTTGATGTGGACCGCGCGTCCGAATATATCATTTTCCTGTATCCCTTCTGGTATTTGGTTGTTGTTGGTCGTTACTGTGGGCCAAACGTCTCGGAATATTCTTGTCACTGTCTCCATTTGTTCTTGTAAGTTCCCCTTTTCTATCCTGTTGTTCCTTGAGAAACAATTCCTTGCTATGTACAGGAATCTGTGCTCAAGACATTAAAGATTATATCACAAAAAGTGTATGTCTGTCTCTGTTTACTAAACCTTCAAATATTAATAATATATTTCCCAAATATCAAATCTTTACAAGTTTTGCAATGCCATGTTCCCTTTATATTGAAGTGAGCGAATGGAAGTTGAAGAAAGAAAAGGATTTTAAATTTCCATGCTGCTTAAAACAGAAACTACCATTGTAAAATCCTGAAGAAGTGAGTAACAATAAAGCTAAAATAGAGAAGTGCCCATTAAGGATATTTAACTCTTAGATACATAAATATCAAGAGACCTACTGCTCAAATCACTCTACTTTATTCACAGATATGGAAATGAAATGAAAACCAAGAAAACTTTTCAACACAGATGGAATAATGGAAACTTGCAAAACTTTTCATTCATTCAATATTTTTCAGTACAAAATTAGCCTTCAAGGTCCAAAACTCGGAACCTTCTTCCTTCTTTCAATTGTCTTTAAATACAATATGATCAAAATGGTTTCCAGTAATGAAACCAATTCTAACTAACTCTAACTGCTTAACTGATCACCTAGTGGAGGTACATGCCTCGTAAAGTTCTATTACATTTACATGACTTCATTTAAAACATGATAAAATGTGATAATCCCTAATCTAAGGGAGATGATGCTCCTGAAATATTGACTGTCTCAATGACTATTGGTGGCTGAACGGCTACTTGTGGCTGAGTGGCTCGAGTTCCCTTTTCTGTGTCCATAGAAAATCTTTTGCATTCTTTCCAGAGCTTATCCTGAGTCGTCGGAGCATTCTTATAACGATTATATTCCAGTGTAAATGAAACCACCTGACTGTGAGTAAGATTACCTGTGAACAATGTCTTCACCATCCATAGCAGAAGGAAATGCCTTTGTAAGAAATTAAATACCATTTCTCCTTTCAAAACCTGTGTCTTCTCATGCCGGCCATCTGCTCTGCTTTTTGCAAATATCAACTGATCTTCATAGAATTTCCAGGACATAATCTCCCCTCTCTCCGTCCAGCATGAGGGCAAACCTGTTCTCGTCAACTTGTCAAATGATATATCAAATTTCTTAATTATCTCTTTGATTCCTTGTAACCGCTTCTCTGAGGCCTTTAGAAGGTCGTTTTTGATGATCATTTTATTTACCTCTTCAGCATAGAAGTACCTATCTTGTATCCCCATATCTCTTAACTCTTCATCTGTCTTGGCATTAATAAAATTTATGAATTTTCTGGCCCAATTCGCTCTCTTAATAGCGGCCTGTTTCTCTGATAATAACTCCTTTTCATGCTCTGAAACAATGCTTTTCTCTCTGGAAATTACATTCATGGAATCCCATTTTGACTGCATTTTTGAAATAATTTCATTCCAGATGATATCCGTAGCTTTAATCAGAGAAATATTTCCCTTTAATTTCTCCTTGAGCTCTTTGATTTCATCCTCAGCTTTCTGTAGCTTCTGCTTGTTCTCTTGTGATTTTTCTTCCCATCCCTGCATCATCTTAGTAACTGTGACCAATTCTGATTGGGCTTGTTTGCAATCTCTTTCCGCCATCTTTAATTTTGTGTTTAGCTAAATAACCTGGGCTTGAGGGTCAGCTCCACCTGCAGAAAAATCAAAAGTACAAGTATGGTTCTTGATTTGATTCTGTAAGGTTATAGCAGTCTGCTTTACCTTAATGAGTTCTTCGTCCTTCTTCATCAACTGCTGTCGCAATTCCTCTTTCTTCTTTTCAACCTCAGCTACTTCGGCTGCCAATGAATGCTCTGTAGCTGGTAATTTCAACTTTTTCCTTAATGAAGATATTTCTGCTTCTGCACTTTTCATAAGTTTTTGAATTGTGGCCTTATCATTCGGATCCACACCGATTTTCATAATGATCTTCTTTAGCTCTTCATTTTGAGTTGTTAATGCCCTTGCATTAGCTTTCTCCATTTTGCATTGTTTGATGACCTTTGCCAGCATGTTTTCAGTCTTGAATGCTGTAGCATTGGTCTTGTTCAAATCATTTACAATCAGCTGACCTGTCTGCATGTGAAGATTCATTTTGTCCCACAAGGGTATCTTTTTAACATCCATGACTATGTTTAACTCCTTAAAGCTGCCCGAAGGTCCAAGGGACATTCCTGTCGGATGTGACAGAGCCATCTTAAACTGATCTTTCTCCAGATCCATCACAGTCAATAGTCTGGTTTGGTCAGCAGGTATATGGTGCTCTTCTTGTGCTTCTATATTGGCCTTTAGCCTCTGGTTCCTTTCCTCAATCTGTGTGAACACTTGCTTCATGGAAGGAGCCTTTTCCAAATGAAGTTCCTGTCTACTAGGAGATGAGGGGCAATCTTGTTCTTCATTGACCTGGAGAGTAAAACCAGGTGAATTTGAAGAATGGTCTTCGGCTAGTTTGGTCCTTTTTTCCTCTCGGGGCTCCTCATCATCGATTTCAATAACATCCTCTCTACCTCTTTTGCTCATTCTTTCCAAAATTGCAGGTGTTTGAATACTGGTCTTTGATGAACTTGACCCTCCTGGATTAGCCAGTTTCTCCAAATTAGGTTTACTTACATGAGTAAAAGCAACATACCCATTCTCAACCCTTTTCTGAGAAATTATCCCATGTGGATCATAGGGCCATTTTGCTCCCAACAACAACTGCGTCTCTTCCAATATTTTTGATACTTCTTCAAAAGCTTGTCTTGTGTTAACAACAAAAGGGCCTACACTCATAGGCAACTTGCACATTAATCCTTTCTTCATGGGCAGAAAATGAACTTGATCTACATTAAGACTTTGCCTTATAAATTCCAGGGCAAAAAGTCTCATGGGAACAAAGGTTGGGAGCCTATAGGGATCAATACTAACTCCATACAGCCTTATCTCAGAGTAATCTTCAAAAACAAACCAGTCTCCAAATTTACAATTGGGTCCTAACTGTAGGAATTCCTGGGCCTTTGGCAGAAAGCATGGAGGAAGAGTTCCATTCAGAATTTTATAAGCAGTAGACATGAAATGGTCAGCAAATTCAAACAACCTGGCTTCGTTCTCTTCTTTTCTAACCATATCAGTCCAGAGTAACACTGAATGCTTATTTTTATTACTATCCATTATATTTAAACCCACACTCATGAAATCTTCAACATTTTGATACAAAAATAAGTAAACTACCAATGATGGAAATCTGAAAAAACCTGTTAGAGGGAAGGCGATCAATTGGGAATTTACTACCTCCTGCCAAAAAGACGGGATGTCTAGCACCACCCCTGGTTTCATCATAAGAGCGAACATCCCCAAGACTGCTTTATCAATTTTGTGATCATCATCTCTTCCCAAAATCTCCATAATGCAGTTGAGAACTGGCCTATACTGAACACTGAACGCCTCCATACTGAACTTTCCTGCTTCAAATTGAGTTTTCTCTGGACTTGGTATCAAAAACGACATGCAACGATTAAACTCTTCATTTGAAAGATCTTCGAAATACTGAGCCAACGAATCTTCGAAGAACTGTAATGGAGACTCATATTCTGGAAAACATAATGCTTGACACATTAATTGTGTTGAAACCTGCAGGATATTTTCCCCCTGAGAATTCATAACGAAACACTTGCCAGGGTACATAGACGAAACTAACCAAGAAATGAATTCGAGGAAGAAGTGAGTTTTCGGAACACAAGCGGACAACACACCCGAACTTTTCATAGCAGAGAACATAGGGGACTTGTCAGTGTTCAAGGTTACTTGGTAATGCAATAGGGGGTGGTTGACGGACGACGCGGTATCATGAACATCCTTCTCGCTATCTAGGAGGGGACTGAGACTTGATGAACCAGACAACGATGTTCGCTTGGCCATAGCTGACAGGAATTCGAAAGCAATTCACAAAGCAATGGATAATGCAAAGGTGGCGGGACGCGGTTAAACAGGGCAAAAAGTCACATAAAAATCAAAACGGGACTGAAGAACCCCTTTTAGAGGCTATGGAAACCATAATAAAAGCAGGAGTGATGCATAGAAATAGTTGACAGTGGATGACAGCTGTCTTCCATCTCGGTTGATGATGTCATGCGGGGGGTCTGTGAGTACGGCGAAGAAATTTGATCCATACCCCCCGTAATCAACCTGAACCGTCGATCACAACATTTCCAAGATCTGACCGGTCAACTGCGGGGGTCGGGATTTGATAACCGACGGGCTAATTCACCCCCCACAATAGCTTATCCGTAAGCTTCTTTGTGTGATTGCGACTTCCGCTCAGGAAGTTGCTTGGGTCTTAACCTTGAAATACATATATATCAACCTAAGGTTGACGACCGCTTCATGTATAGAAAAAATTAGAAATACATTGCATTCCTCTTTTTTTAATGCTAAAGTATTAACAACTTCATACTATAGCATATTTTCGAATTCTTATTTTTTTATTTTTTCTTTTAAAATTTAAAAATGAAATATGAAAAAAGGATATGTAGATAATGATCCACAACATATCCTCAGTTGTTCACGCTCTTCAGTAAGCGCACTGATTTGTAATTGCTGTTGTTCGCATTTTTGCTAGAGCTCCGCGTGAAGCCCTTCCACTTGCTGTGCTTCTCTCTGAATTAATTGGTATATTTGGGCTGTTCCCCATGTCTCTACGCTCCCAACATCCAAGTTTCCCTGATATGGTCGTCGTGCTTGAAGTGGCTGTCCGCTGGTGATAGATTTTGTTGATTATGCTTGCGGTGACTAAGGTGGTGTTTGTTGCAGCAGCTTGTTACTAGAGTCGGCCATGTTTAGATCGGACATCAGTTCTTGGGCTGTTAGATTAGCTTGCTGGAGTGGATTCTGCTCGGGGAGATGAGCACCTAATTCTTCCATAGACTGTTCTATTTTATTTAAAAGCTTTGTGAACGTAGCTTGTTGAACCATGGTTTGGCTAACAAGGGGTACTTCTGGTGTACCTGAGTTAACTTCAGCCTCGGGGTCCTCATTTGGTCTTCCTCTGACAATTGGGTCTAATATGGTGGCTAATGAAGTGGAGGGCGTGGTAATGGGTGGTGTTTTAATGGTGGATGAGGCAGGGCCCGATGCTTGGTGGATGTGAGGTGGGGATATGTGAATATTTAAGAAATCGAGGGGGTTGAAGGGTGGTAGCCCCCTAGTCATTTGGGGCTCCACAACAGGATCTTCCCTGATTGGCACTCCTATACTTAGAGGTCGCGACTGATCATCCCCGGTGAGATCAACCATTGTACTAGATACTTTGACCTTGGCCATTTTTTTATTTTGGTGCCGCTATTGGGGTATTCCCAGCTTTAGTCTTCTGAACCAGCGCTGTAGTTGCTGGAGCCAGTGGGCTAAACAAAATGTTGGGTATTGGTGCTATTAGGGGGGCCGTGGTGGAAGATGGTCTGGAGTGAGATGCCTGAAATTCTAAAAATGTAGGAAATGCAGTGGAATCACTTGTTAGCACTAAAACTACTTTATTAAAATTCTGTGCCATTGTGTTTAACTGCTCAATGATCGGGGATAGCTACAACTGCACCATCCTAGTCACCGTCTGCTCTGAAGTCTCCCCCAGCAGTGGGTTTGGCAGCATCCCGTCGAAGATATAAGTGTAGACTCCACTTCTAACCTCCATCACTACTCCTAGACACGAGCAGACTTTTGTGTGGAAGGATGTTTCATCAATTTGGAACTTTAATGGCCTCATCTTGAAAGTAGATTCTGGTACGCACGTTGGCCTGATAAAGGTTTGCTTGTGGGTAACTCCAGACCATATCTGTGCGCTATAACCATCCAAAAAACTCCTTGGGATTCTTTGTTGACTCATCACAACATCAACCATTTGGCTGTACTATACCTTAAAAGCTTCTGCGTTTACCTCCTTCATGCTAGGATCCCCGAATACCTTCCAAGGCACAAACTTCATTGCCAATGGGTGTCCTGTTGCTATCTCCACAGGAAATCAAATGCCTGGAATCATCCATTTCCACATTGCTAGTGCCATAATTAGATATCCATAGATGAATCTGGTTTCCCTCTTGTAGTTTTCCTCGCAAGCCTCGAACAACTCGTTCATAAAAAATGAGCACCAGTTCAGTTGTGCCCCCTGGACACAATGCTTTGCAACCAAAATTGTATCTAGCGTGTATTCTCCTTTTGTATAGTGCCTCATCGTTTTACTTGCAATTAGGTAACAGGCGAACCTGACCTCTGGTTTGTTGATCAAGTTGATTTTGGCTCCTTTCCCCCTGTTGTGAAACTAGCTCCAAAAAGAGAAGAAAAGAGATATCAACACCTTAGAAATAAGCCACTTCGAGGGGGAAACCTCCAATACATTACATGAATGAAAAATGGTTGGATGATTCAAATTACAAAACCTCCTTTCTATATATAGGAGTCCATGGGGCCACAATGTAATCCTAGTGGGGCCACAATGTAATCCTAGCTGACCTAACAATAATAATTTAATAGCACAATAATAACAATATGGGGGTTACAAGGGTACAATAATAACAATAAGGGGGTTAAACTAACAACAATAAGGGACTATACTAGTAATATAGGGACCTAACATGCCCCACTCCTTCAAAAAAGTGTTGTCCTCAATGCTTGAGTAGCTCTAGGTGCTTCTGTATAAAATTCTCATCCTCCCATGTAGAACCTTTAGTGGGTAAGTTCTTCCACTTGATGAGATACTCTGAAATTGATTGATTCCGTAGCTGTCGAGTTCTTGTTTCCGTGATTGCTTCAGGTTCCAATATGATTTTTCCTTCCTCATCAAGTTCTGGCAATATTGTTTGAACTGGAATATTTTCACCTATAACCTTCTTTAAGCATGAAACATGGAAAATTGGATGCACTCGCGAAGAAGTAGGAAGCTCCAATTTGTATGCCATAGTACCAATATTTTGCAACACTTTGTAAGGACCATAGTACCTTGGCGATAATTTATTATCCTTCTTAGCTTGCTTGAGGGACATTTGTTTGTATGATTGTAGCTGTAAAAATACCCAGTCTCCTACATCAAAACTTCTCTTGCTGCGATGTTGATCTACTTGTTGTTTCATTCGATTTTGTGCCAAATTCAGGTTGTCCTTTAAGAGTTGGAGAACTTCTTGTTGATGCTCGATGTGATCTTCCACTGCTTTAACCTTCGAATTTTCTCTTAAAGATGATGTGATGGATGGTGGATGATATCCATAAAGTGCCATAAATGGGGTCATTTTTGCTGCAGTATGGAAGGAAGTGTTACACCACCATTCAGCTAGAGGTAACCACTTGACCCATTGTGTTTGTTTATCAGATACAAAACAACGAAGATATCCTTCCAAACATTTATTTACTATCTCAGTTTGACCATCAGATTGAGGATGATAAGATGAGCTATGAGCTAATTGAGTACCCAAAGAAGAAAATAACTCTGTCCAAAAATTTCCAGTAAAAATGGGATCTCTGTCGCTCACAATAACCCTTGGGCTTCCATGTAGCTTTTGAATTCTGTCCATAAATGTAGTAGCAATCGTACTTGCTTTAAATGGATGAGATAATGCACAAAAGTGTGCATACTTGGTAAGTCTATCAACTACCACCATGATGACACTCTTTCCTTCGGACTTAGGTAAACCCGTGATAAAATCCATTGAAATCTCCTCCCAACGTTGACTTGGAATGGATAAAGGTTGTAGAAGTCCCGGGGTCTTAATTGTTTCCACTTTATTCTGCTGGCAAACCAAACATTCCGCCACAAACTTTTGAATATCAGATTTAAGGCCATCCCAAAAAAATTCTTTCTTCACCCCCTGGTAAGTTTTTAAAAATCCCGAGTGTCCTCCTAAAGGAGAAGTGTGCAATTCCAGAAGAATCTTTTGTTTTAGTTGGGAATTCTTGCAAAGATATAAGCGATCTTTGTACCATAAGGAATCATTTTTCCAACTAAATGTATAAGATGTACTAGGATCTTGCTGCAACTTTTGAATGAGTGTCCATACATCTTTGTCCTTTTTCCATTCATCTCTTGCTTCGGTTATCCAATCTGGTTGGATAATAGAAATGGCACAAAGCAATGCTTCCACCTCTTCATTCTTTCTTGAGAGTGCATCTGCAACAACATTTAGCTTCTCTTTTTTGTATATTATTTCAAAGTCATAACCCAACATCTTTGTGACCCATTTTTGTTGCTCTTCTGAAGATAGTCTTTGTTCCAAAAAGTGTTTAAGACTATCATGATCAGTTTTTACCTTGAAGTGTCTTCCCATTAGGTAAGTTCGCCATTTCTTTAGTGCATGCAGTATTGCTAACATTTCCTTCTCATGAATAGGTTTCTGTAAATACTTTCCTTTGATTGGACGACTTTCAAAAGCAATGGGTCTTCCTTCCTGCATTAAAACTGCACCAATTCCATTTCCTGAGGCATCACATTCCACAATAAAGGTTTTTGTGAAGTCCGGCGTAGCTAAGACCGGTGCTAGGCACATTGCCTCTTTAAGATGTTCAAAGGCCTTAGTTGCTTCAGGAGTCCATGAAAATGCATCTTTCTTCAATAATGTTGTTAGAGGTGCTGCTATTCTCCCATAATTCTTAACAAACTTTCAATAATAGCCTGTTAACCCGAGAAATCCTCGCAACTGCTTTATTGTCTTGGGGACTTTCCATTCCTTAATGGCTTTAATTTTGTTAGGGTCTACTTTAACACCCTCGTGAGATATAATATGACCCAGATATTCCACCTCTTGTACTCCAAAGAAACATTTGGATGCTTTTGCATATAATTGTTTCTCCCGCAATAGTTTGAGCACCCTGTCAACATGTTCAACATGATCCTTCCAAGACCTGCTGTAGATTAGTATATCATCAAAAAATACTAGCACAAATTTTCTAAGGAAGGGTTTGAAAATGGAATTCATCAACCCTTGAAATGTAGAAGGTGCATTGGTAAGGCCAAAAGTAATGACCAAAAATTCATAATGACCCTCATGAGTTCGAAATGTTGTTTTCAGAATATCTTCAGTCTTCATTCTAATTTGATGATACCCTGAACGAAGATCCAATTTGGTGAAATAAATTGCTCCATGTAATTCATCCAATAATTCATCAATCACAGGAATGGGAAATTTATCTTTAATGGTGAGCTTATTGAGCTCCCTATAATTCAGACACATGCGCCATGATCCATCCTTCTTGTGTACCAATACTACAGGAGCAGAGAAAGAACTTTGACTAGGTTGAATTATACCCGCCTCTAACATTTCTGCAATCATACTTTCAATTTCGCTCTTTTGGAAGTAAGGATATCTATAAGGCCTGATGTTTGGAGGAACACTTCCTGGAATCAAATGAATAGCATGATCATGATCACGAATAGGGGGGAGTCCTTTGGGAGTTTCAAACACCTTGGAATGATTGTCCAAGACTTGTTGGAGATCTGCAGAAATAGATGATTTTGATGTTGGAACTTCTAGTGAGCATAATTGTGCAATTACGCCTCGCTGTTCTTTCTTTAGAAGCTTTGTCATGACATTAGAGCTTATTATCCTTCCTGGCTTCCCCGAAATACCCCGTAATTCGACTTCCTTTCCTTTTGAAAAAAATTTCAAGAAAAGTTCTTGAAAATTAAAAGCTACCGTCCCCAAAGATTGTAACCATTGTACTCCTAGTACAACATCAGCACCTCCCATAGGAATGGAAAGAATTGGAATATTCAATACTTATTCCCCCATGGTTAGCTTGATATTATGGCATTTTCCAGAGCAATTTATAGTTCCTCCATTTGCAACCATCACTTGACATTCTGGTGTTGGGTATAGGAAACAATTCAATTCCTTGGCTACCTTACAATGAATAAAATTATGGGTACTGTTAGAGTCGGTCTTTACATCCCTCCGTCAGAGATCATTTCTCTTACTGAATTTCATTGTTTAGGTGTCTCACTCCGCTCATTCATTTGCATTCCGTTAGGGGCATGCTATTGTCTAACGGAAGGGCTTGGTTTTCTCGTTTCCCTCATGTTTGTACCTGCTGGGTTGGTCAAAATTTCTCAAAATTCATCAAAGTTCATTTCACGTCATTTACAGTCATAGATGCTATTTTGGTCAAAAAAGAGTCATTTGAGTTTCTAGGTCTAGGGTTTGGTCTTCAGAAATATTAAACAATGCCTGCAAGCCATGAGGATGTTTTCAATTAGTTTTCGTTTCAATATTTTCATCGTCAAATATGCTCGAGGATGTTTCTTATTCAAAACTCTGTTTTGAAGAAGAAATTGTCAAATTTGTTTTTGTAATAAATATGTATCTTTCCGCCATGAAATACTTCACATGCAAACTCTGGTCATCCTTTGCCAAGTTTCAATGCCACCATCCCTGCAAAAATCAACCGAGAAAACATCATTTCAAGCTCAGAAAGTCAGTGAGGAAACAAAAAGACAGAGTTGTATTAAATGCAAAAAGTGCCAAAGTCAAAAACATTACAAAATGGGTTATTGAGAAGAAAAAATTAAAACCATGTCTATATAAGATATTTCTCCAATTTATTAATCCATTTGTATCGAGAGATTTCAGAAAATCCAAGAGAGAGGTCGATGTTGAAGTTTGGAGGGACGAAACTCTGAGTTTAAAGGGCCGACTGTGTGTTTGAAATCAGCGCGGCGCATTGGGATAGAGTGCGGCGCACCCACACAGCGCGGCGCATAGAGCCGAAATACACTATGCATTTTCCAAAGGGCACGACGCACTCATAGAGCGCGGCGCACAGAGCCTCCAAGCCCAAAATTTCATCAGTGCTTCTCAATTATTCAAACCGAATCAACTCTTTTGATCCAAGTAAGTTGTGCGCCTTTGCCATTCGATTTTAACTCCTGTTGGGTGCTATTTGGAAGGAGGAATTCAAGATTTTAAATGGAGAAAATATAATCCTATATCCATATCAAAATTTTCTCCTAGTGTTTGAAATTGGGTGTCAAAACTTGACTTTGGTGCCAAAACACTCTCATTCCATTTTCACTTGTGTTTCCCACCTCTGTTAAACTATTGTCAATATCCTTTCCCATTCCCGTTCATCCTAAGCTACTCATATCATTCCATTCCCATTTCACTATCCCAAATCCTCTTATTCCCTATACTTATCCCTTTCTCCACATCACTTATAAATCCCCAAATCCCTAAGTCCCCCAAACAGTGACTGTCCTCACACTTAAATCTCACTTGACAGTCCTTTTTTTTTTCCATTGTGATATTTCTCCACAGCACCTTATATATGTGGCACACTTGGTCTTGAAAAACAAACTCTTGTTTTCACCATACATATATCAGCACATACTTGTCAAACACCTTGTTTTCAGAATCATGTCAGAGACAAATTCATCATATGAGCAGGGATATGAGCAGGACAGTGATTCAACCACAGAGCTAAATGTACCGAGGAGGTCTCATAAAAGTGGCAGGCACGTCAGAGAGGAGCCCACTTCTTTGGCTCAATTGCAGGCCTGCCCGCTTGCAATGACATGCTTTCAGCAACATTCATGTTTTCGGTATTGTGAGCTGATATCTCAGATTCAACACCATCAGGAGTTGGTTCGCTTATTTGTCCTACATTTGTGTGATGGTCATGTAAACCTTGCTGGAGTGAACTTCACCTTGACACCAGAGACCATTTCTGAGGCAAACGGGATACCAAACATACGTGAGGAGTGGAATAAGAGACAACAGCTGGATAGAGCATATTATGAACCTTACATCAGGCCTGGATATTTGAGGCAGTTGAGCAGAGTATTTCCATTCCGGTTTCTGAAGGAGTCTTATGCGCCATTAATGAAACTCATCATTAGATACTTCAGTTGTGAGGGTAGATTCTCACGCCTTTATGCATACCATATCAGACTTTTGATGCATTTCACGAGAGTGAGACTGATGAATATTCCATACTTCATGTGCCGAAACATAGAGCGGATGACTACCATTGTGCAGAAGAAGACTCCAGAGCAGAAACATAACAACATTTATCATTATGCACTCATTAAAATCATTGTAGTACATTAGCTTGGGTTGCAGGGCATAGCATGGGAGGAGTTAATTTCCCGTGACTTCTTTATAGCCCCTCAACCTCCTCCAGAGATTGTTCACAATGTAGGTGAGCCTTCGCATCAGTTTGAGGTTCCTGAGACAGAGCCTATCAGTGTTCCAGTGTGTGTTACCTATCAGAGAGGTACTAGAGCCTTATTTGCAGCAGCACGACGAGTACTATCTCCACCCAGGGTGGAAGGGGTCTCGTTACCTTCGACAACAGCGCGAGTACTATCTCTACATGTCGTGGAAGGGGTCTCGCCTTCTACATTAGCATAGGTACAGGACAGAGGCAAGAGGCCTATGCACGATGAGTGCCCTTCAGGAGGCCAAGACATTGATTTTATACTCATCGATGTTGATTCGAGCTCTCCCAGCTCAAAGCTGAAAGAGATCATCCAGGAGCAGAAAGCTGAGATCAACACGCTGACTGAGAAATTGCAAAGAGCTCAGTGGGTTATAAATTACTTGGATTAACGGAATAAACAATTGGAGGATCAGCAGACACTCATAGAGTTGCGGCAAATCCGTGAAGACAGTGAATTGGCCCGAAAGAGACCAGGTGACATGACACCATTTGAGCGAGAGACTTGCCTTACTAGAGTCAAAATTCATCTGAAGAAGCTGTTGGCGAAGGCCAATAGGGACAAAGACATGCTCAGACACATGAATAATCACTATTGGGCCTGCACACATGTTTGCAAAGCAAAAATGAAGATCCTGAAGGCGAGGTTGAGAAAAGAACTGAAACGTTGGAAAAGGCCAGATCCACTCCGAATCTTGGCCGAAGCTTCCTTGGCTGAGCATGAGACATGATGGGAGACCTTCACTCCAAATTTCAGCAAATTTGGAGAATATTTTGTCATTTTTGAAAATTTTGGTTGCAAAACAGGTTTTTCCGCCCGACGCGTCGCGCCACCCGACGCGCGCTTATGATTGGGACATATTCTGGAGAAAAACTTGATATTTTTGGGTTTGTTATGGTAAATTATGCATGCTTAGTAATGGCTGAGATATTTCATGAAGTTCTGGGTTGTCTTAAAGGTCAAAAACACTCCAAAAATGGCCTTTCTGCCACTTTTTGCACCAGCAGGAACCAGTCTTGGGAGATTGTAGTTTTGGAGGGGAAAATGAACTCCAAATTGAAAAATTCCACTTGGGTTGGATAGTAGACAGATAGGGATTTCCAACGAGATATCATGAGCTCAATTTGAACTTCAGGAACTGCCCCAAAAACAGGCTCAAAGTGGCGTGGCGCATTGAGTTTTCTGGCGCGGCGCATAGAGGAATTTTGCCCAATTTTCACTTTTCAGCTCAGAAATTCGGCCAGTTTGACTAGTTTCACTTTTGGATGTAATTATTGATCTATCTTGATGTAATTTTGTAGATATGATGTAAATTTGGCATGTTTTTACTTTTTCTAGAGGATTCATTCACTAAAAAGTGAAAATTAAGTGAATGGATCAGTTTCCTAGCATATAGAGGCAAGTTGTTTGGCTGCCTAGATTTTAGCTCCATGTTTAGAATTGGTTGAAACAACTCCTAGAAGGATGAGCTTGACCCCTAGAGGCATGGGATGGGGTTAGGATGGTCTATATATTGTATTTTCTGAGACATTTTCAGGGTTGGATACTTGGGAAAAGTTTGGCACCTCATTGTACATTCATTTCAGATTTTTGGCAAAGGAAAGACCAGAGTTTTGCAACACTTGTTGGGATCCTTGTGGCTTCTGAGTTTTGATGATGTTTTTCTCCATGTTATTGTAAGTTTCATTAATGTTATATGTATTCCATTTCCCTTCTCTTTGTTTGTGAATTAGACAAATGAGTAACTAAGGTAGAATTCATTAGTTTGCTGATGCTCTGCCCTAAAATTTTGTTTAGTTTTATATGTTTTCCTCCGTTTGAAGAGGATCCTTGCACTTTCTTGCCCTCTTCAGCTTCTCAGCAGTATTTTCTATCCATTCATTGAAGCTAAGACATCAAAGTCATTTCTTACCCTGCCCCAACTTGAACTCTGCAAGAATTTGGCCTCATCCCCAAGCCCAAAAATTGTCTTTCCCCTTTTTCCAGCAAAAACCCTAAAAATCAAATCAAACTCCTTTATTAATATATCTAGCCTAAGATTAGTTGTTGTTTCAGTCATCTCAGACCCCATTGATTACTTATTGCTGAGATTGACCCAGAGAGAGCCCTCTCCTGTTCTGGTAGGGCTAGCTACCAGACTGAGCGTGGTATGATGTTACCCTGAACTCTGCCTTCCTTCGGCCTGAGGTGGATTTGGGAACTAACAGGTACTACCTGAATCAATCAACACTATTACCTTTTTATTCTTGATATGTCCTATCTTGAGAGTTTGAGGAGTGGTAATTCTTGCCAATGCATTACATGATATGGTCGGACTCATTTCTTCTGCTTCTTGGGTTGGTTCTTGGTGTATATCCTCTTCTTGTTCATTTTCTTCTTCCTCTTCACAATCTATGTAAAATAATTTCTTCTGAGCACAATTATGACATTTAGTGTATTTTCTATCACAACTGTAGCAAAGCCCTTTTGCTCTTTTTTCTTCCAACTGTTGTTGTGTCAACCTTGTAGGTTGTGGAAATCTAGGAGTAGCAACACTTCCCTCTTTATAGAAGTGAGTGGTAGGCTTCCTTTTCGCCATAATTTTACATTCAACTTTTCTTGCCAACCTGAATGCCTTCTCCAATGAATCAGGTTCCAAAATGCGAACTTCATGTTGGATGTTATCCTTTAAAGTACCTATGAAGAGATCAATCCTGTGTTCCTCTGGAATATAAGTTACCATTATATTCAATTTTTAGAAGTCCTCAATGTGCTCCCCCATTAAACCCTTTTGTTTGAGATTTGTCAATTGGCTAAAGAAGGTGTTTCTCTTTGTATCCTCATAATGTGCTATCATTTCCTCCGTAAAAATTGACCAAGTGACAATTTTTTTACGGGAGCAAAGCCATCGATACCATACAAATGTATTTTCTTCTAAATGTAAAGTTGCAATGCGTACCTTTTGTGTGTTTTGCACATTATGGAGATCAAAATATTGCTCCATCTGTAGTATCCATGTTACAGGATCCTTTCCATCAAACTTCCTCATATCCATTTTTGAAATATGGTGGTTCTTCCCGCCAACATTAGATTTTATGAAATCACGATTAACATTTATTTTGTTCTCATCATGAGTTTCCTCTACTATCTTTTCACCATTAGGAAAAAATTCTTGTATCAACTTTGTCAAAACTTCCATGTCTTTTTTTAGATCCTTCTTCATGTTTCCCATTTTCTCATCGATATTAGCTTCCATGTCATCCATCTTATATTCCATGCCAGCTTCCATGCCATCTATCTTATATTCCATGTCATTCTTCAAACCATCCATCTTAGATTCCACGCCATCTATCTTAGATTCCATGCCATTCTTCAAACCACCCATCTTAGATTCCATGCCTTTCTTCAAAACATCCATCTTAGTTTCCGTGCCTTTCTTCAAAACTTCCATGTCATTTTTTGTTGCTCTTTGCGAGAGCGAAATTTGTTGCACTTGCTCTTGTAATTTTGATATGTCATGTTGCCATTCTTCGTCTTCATGAGTCATTGTAGAGCTTTATAAAGGCTTAATAGGTGTTGAATTGTTTTTAGGGGCCATTTTAGAATCGAATAATGATATCTTTTCTACAATATGCCCTTGGAATCAATTCAACTTGATTCTTCAAACAAGACTTATGCAATTCAGAAAAAAATACACACCTTTTACTTGCTTTTGGGGAGCCAGAAATTGAAATTGAATTATATCTATAATTTTGGATCCTAAATATCTAAAATTGAGCCCTATAGTAGCCCTCTAAAGCTTCTTTCAAATGCCATAGGTCTGATTTGATTTGGGTTCTTCAAGGCAAAGTTATGTCCAATCTCCCACAATGACCCAATTTTGGACTGGTTCAGTAGAGAGAACTTGTACGACTTGACACATGTCACTGTTTCCTCCCTTGGATCTAAAATTGATAGACAAAAAACTACAATATGTGTACTTGCAGCCATATTTTACAGCATTCCAATACGATGCTCAAAGAGAGAGCTATGCATATTTTACCACGATCACCTCTTTGAGATGAAATTCAGAATCCTCAAAAAGCCCTAACTTCCACAGATCATATCTCCGAAAATATTTCGAACCAATATATGAAATTTTTTGATGCTATTCCTCAGGATTGAAGCTTCGCACTCTAAAAATTTCAGCTTCTGAACCTTCGTAGAAAAAAAGTTATTACGAAAATACCATGATGACCTGTCTAGGTTAAATTCAGGAGCCTGCAAAATGACCTAACTTGCGCAGATCATATCTTTGAAAATGTTGCGAACCAAGCTCTAAACTTTTGCGACGATGTTCCTCAGGATTTTGGCTTCGCACTCTAAAAATTTTAGATTCTGAACCTTCGTAGAAAAAAATTTATAAGGAAAATTCCACGATGACCTGTTTGGAGCAGCGAAACCCTAGAATCTCAAGGCTCTGATACCAAATGTTGTGAAACTAGCTCCAAAAAGAGAAGAAAAGAGATATCAACGGCTTAGAAATAAGCCACTTAGAGGGGGCAACCTCCAATGCATTACATGAATGAAAAATTCTTGGATGATTCAAATTACAAAACCTCCTTTCTATATATAGGAGTCCATGGGGCCATAATGTAATCCTAGTCGACCTAACAATAATAATTTAAGGGCACAATAATAACAATATGGGGGTTACAAGGGTATAATAATAATAATAAGGGGGTTACACTAACAACAATAAGGGACTATAATAGTAATATAGGGACCTAACACCCCCCCTCTTAGTGTCGTACTTGGTGTAGTAGTCGTTATCTCTGGTCTTCTTTGCCCTTTTGGATATAGTCTGGAATGCTGATGAAACATCCCTCCCTTCCATTGACAGTCCAGTTAGCATGTGGATGTCCTCTGCATGAATCGGGATTTATTTCCCTAGCCATAGTGAACCATTATGAATTTGGCTCAACAAGAACTTGGTGCACTGCATTGCAGCGCCTATAACACCAAACACCGGGAGATCTCTTAAGTTCAGTATAGTAGATTGTTGAATGCCCTGGAACTCTGGTCAGAATCTTGCTGCTTGCTACCCTGCTTTGGTGGCATAATTATCCATATATGCTTGTCTCTTTTTTTCTAGAAACTCGAAAAAGTCTATGAGGTCGGTGTCGATCAGTGAGGCACTCTCATATTTCCCCACTAACGGTTCCATATTTTGCACTCTGTTATCGAGCTCGTGTTCTACAACTGCTGGTGTTTCTCTTGTCATTTTGGCTCGTCTCTGATACACCTGTAGACCAACGCCTTCTCTTTTCCTCTGAATTCCTTCCTCTGCGTGTCTTCTCTGCTCCTCTTCTGGCTTTGCTTCTCTTGCTCCGTTGGATGTTTATGGTTCTATCTCGGATTTTTCCGGTATTCTCGCACTTCTTTGCATGCGGGTGATGTAATTAACCGGGACGGGTGAGGTTGATGAGACCCCATAACTAGTCAATTTCCCCCTGGCCTCATCCGTGGCTACGATCGTGTGATTAGTTATTGGCTGAGGTGGGTTCTGACAATGATGACTGTGGCTTCAGGAGTTTGGAAGACATGACGGTTGATGGTTATGCCTTATTATGGAAAATTTATTACGGTATGGGTGATGCTAATTATGGAAATTATTTCCAAATCTTGGTAATCCTACCGACTGACACTGGTACTACGCGTAATGATGATGGGTTGATATTCAACACGCTTTTCTATCTGACGTGGAATCCTATCTATGCCTGTCTCGGGTGCGAGACCCGAAAGGGTTATTGATACTATTCTACCCTACTGACTCCACTCGGTTGCGAGAGTTATTGGAATTGGAAATGAGTTACTTTACTCTTGGTAGGGCTTTAGGCATGCGCTGTTCACCCATCCTTGTAGAACTTGGCCATCCAGTTGTGCCAACCGAACTGTGCCTGAATCTTTGATTTCTATCACGCAGAATGGCCCTAGCCAATGCATCTGCAGTTTCCCTGGGAACTTCTGGTACTTACTATCGTAGAGTAAAAATTTTCCCTCGACCTGAAAATTCTTGCACTTTATGTGTCGGTAATGCCAAGCTTTTTGTCTATCCTTCTGTACCGTTTGGTGAAATTCTGCCAAAAATCATTCTTCTTCAAGGCCTTGTAATTCTTGCAGTTGTTCCTTTAGCGAGTCCTCCTTTGATAGTTGGAGTGACGTTGCAACTAGGACTCTGGGTATCATGAATTCTGCTGGGACTATTGCTTCTCTCCCATATACTAGCTAGAATGGTGTTTGGTTATTCAGTCGCTTTACCGTTGTTCGGTATGCCCATCAAGTTGTTGGTATCCGCTCATCCCAGTCATCCCGTTGCACATTGCATATTTTTTTAGGCCCTTCTCCAGTATTTTTTTGAATGCTTCTACCGTACTGTTGGCTTGCGGGTGATAAGGAATGCTTGTATGATGCTTTATCATGAAGCTTTCGAGTAGGGATTTAATGGTGTCATTGATGAAGTGTGTACCTTGGTCGCTGGTCAGGCTCTTTGGACAACCGAATCAGTTGATTATGTTTTGAAAGATAAAACCTGGCAGCAGTCTTTGGCATGTAATTTTTTACTGGCATTGCTTCTACCCACCTTGTCAAGTAGTCTGTCGTCGTTGCTATGTACCTTTCCTACGAGTGTCTTGCAACTGGTGTAATTGGTCCTACAAAATCGACTGCCCATTTTTTAAATGGCTGCAGTAATTTTATCGGATGAAGTGGAAGTTCATCTCTGTGGGATGGCCGTCCCGTCCACTGACATATATCACATTTCTTAACAAATGCTTTGCTGTCCATATGTACCGTCGACCACCACAATCCTGCTTGTAGTACTGTTCTTGCTATGGGTTTTGCTCCCACGTGTCCTCCCGCAACCCCACTGTGGCATTCCCATAGTACAACTTCCCTTTCATGGTCCATGACACATCTATGAAGAATATGGTCGAGTCCCATCTTATATAGATGTCATGCTATGAGTTGGTATTATGTAGCACAGACTACCAGGTGTCTTTTTTGGACTGATGTATATTCTTGTGGACACTTCCCTGTCATGAGATAGGTTTCTATTTGGTCTAAATATTTTGGGATGGCTTCTACTCTAAAAAGATCAACGTTCGGTAACTGATCATATAGAGATCCTCCATTTTCTCCATTCTCTAGTCGAGACAGGTGATCGGGTCCTACGTTCAATCTTCCAGGCTTTAAGATCACCTCGAATGTAAAATCCTGGAAGAGTAGGAGCCATCTGCAAATTCTTCCTTCTAGGACTGGTTTGTTTACCAAATATTTCAAAGTTGAGTGGTTTGTGAAAAATTTAAACGTACCTCCCAATAGGTAGTGGCAGAACTTCTGAAGGAAATACACCATTTCCAATTCCTCCTGCTCTGTTTTGGTGTAGTTCCGTTTTGCCGTGGAAAATTTCCTACTTGGAAAATATACCGGGTGGTCAACTGAAGTGTCCCCTGGTTGTGCCAAGACTGCTCTAAGTGCAATGCTGGAAGCATCGATGTGCACATGAAATTTTTTGTCCCAATTTGGGTGAACTAATATTGGCGCACTTACGAGTTTTTCCTTCAGGGTATCCAGGGTTGTTCTGCAATTATCTATCCAGTTAAATTGTTCACACTTTCGCAACAAATTCTCTAAAGGGGCTGTTATCTTTGCATAGTTGCGGATAAATCGCCGGTAGTAACCTGTGTGGCCCAACAGTGATCTAAGTTGTTTTACCGTTTTTGGTGCCTCCATGTTGACTATCACTGCTACCTTGGCTGGGTCCATGCAGACTCCCTGGGTACATACCACGTGTCCTAAGAGTGTTCCAAACGATACTGCAAAGATACACTTCTTTAGGTTCAATGAGATTTGAAGTTGCCTACACCTATCAAACATTATTCTCAATAACGTTGCATGGTATTTTAATAGGCTGTAGACTGTCCAGTCATCCATGTAGACTTCTAAGAACTTGTGGATGTAATCCTGGAAAGCAGCTATCATGATATGAGAAAAAACTGCAGGTGCATTTTTCAAGCCGAATGACATCACATTATATGCGAAAGAGCCCCATTCGGTGGTGAATGTAGTCTTTTTCTTATCTTCCTCTGCTATCCGTACCTGATGGTATCCTGAGAATGCATTAGTGAATGAATACACCTCATTTCCCAGAACATTGTCTAGGGCCTCATCACTAAACGAAGTGGGAAATGGGTCATGGATATAGGTATTGTTTAGGCTCCTATAATCGACACAGACTCGGATCTCAGAATTCTCCTTTTTTCTTTGTATAACTATGGAACTTACCCATTCTGCTTCCTCTACTGGGAATATTAATCCTGACTTTAAAATCTTGTCGATCTCTGCTTTAACTTTTTCCTTCACTCTTGGATTCATACGATATGGTCTATGTTTCACAGGCCTTGCGTCGGGCTTCAATATTATCCACATCTCCCCCATATCCCCTTTTATTCCCTTTCGATCTGCTACCAATGAAGGGAACAAGTCCTCATATTCCTGCAGCAGACTGTATATCTCCCTAGTTGTATGTTCATCCCAATAATCTCCAATTGTCGCTAGTTTTGGCTTATCTTTTGTTCAAATATTTAATTTCTTGGTTTTTAAAGGTAGCAAGTGAATCCCTTCTGTCGTTGGTTCTTCTTTAATTTCCCTCTCCCCTTCTGTTTCTTCAAAATAAAAATGCCTAAGATCTTCTAGATTATCATCATTCATTTCACTGTTTATCATTTGGCATGCTAAATTTTGTCTGACACCGAGGTTCGGAAGCGGTTGCTCATCCTCCTTTATACTTTCTAGGAAGAATAGTACCTTCCTTATAGCTTGCAAAGCTTGTGTGACCGGTTCCGTTTTTCCTTTGAACAAGAAGCATTGTGTGAAGTTATCCACAACTTCTCGCCATGTGTTGGTCCCCCTTTTCTTTTCTTCTGTTAGGTACCAGGCCTGTGGAATCAAGTCTAGAGAGTGGATAAATCTGTGTACCCATAGCTCTTCTAGATATCCTGCAGCTCTCCATTGATCCTCACATCCCTTTAGATGGTTTACGAGGTTTGTGTCCCCTTCGTATTTCTCTTTTACCTGAGGTCCTTCCTCTTCCTTAAATCTCTCTTTAAATGCTTGCAAAAATCTGTCCCATTGCGATTGTGAGTTGTGGTGGTTACTCCACCATCTTGTCGATGTGGACTGTAACGTCGTGTCCATGAGTGGTACCCTGTGTCCTTCTGGTACCCTATATTCTATTTTTGTTATGAAAATATCCGCATCATTCATATTGGATAAAGTTGGTTAATCCATTACCTCAGTCCCAATCCAATTGATTCTTCGGATGTTGGCACATCTCCTTGTATTGGTCTCATACCCTCCTTGCTTCCAATCATCTCAAGCTAACTATGAGCCTAATTCTGAGCTTTGGATACTTCTATAGCTTACAGAGCCACCTGCTGTTGGGTTGATGTAATCCTCCCTTTTCCCTATGGTCATTCGATAAAGATGGTCCATCAGCTGAACATCTTCTCTGTTGTCTACAGTTTATGTGTACCTTGGACCTTGATATGGGTCGCATGGCTGAGTGACTCTAACCTCCCCATCCTCAAAGATCATCAATTCCTTCTTTATATCTATTATTGCATAATTTTCATAGGCCCAGTCAATTCCCAACAATGCAGGATAAGGATCTTTATCCCCCATGATGTCGATGACCTTAAAGTCCGTATATGTTTTTAATCCCGCAATATCAACCTCAACTTCCTCCAGTCTGCCTATGGGCACAATGCAGTACTGGTTCACCATCCTAAGTTGGATTGGTGAGTAGGTTAACCTTGGCTTTCCTATTGCTTCCTAGGTTTTTCTTGGTAAAATATTGACATCAGATCCCAAATCAAGCATGGTGTCTTTAATTTGGTAACCGAAAAGTTGGGTGTTTACTCGGAACTCTTTTCCTGTTCTTCTTTTATTTCTTTTCACCCTCTGTACATACTTCTAGGTTGCATCAGATGATTCTCTTGATCCAGTGTTCTTCTGCACCATTACTTCCAGGTTCTACTTTAGCTGCTCTAACATTGGTGCGTTGTTAACAATCTTCAGGAATAGATGGAAACATTCTTGAATGATAGCACTTGAATCCATTTGGATTTTGTTGTTTTCCTATGTTTGCTGTAACTCAATACCTTTTTTTCCTCCCAGTTGGGCAAATGTCTCTACTACCTCTTGAAAAAATTGCTTCTGTCTTTCTAGTTTGAACAACGGTTTTGGGGATTCTAGCTTGATCAATTTTATCGGGTCCACTGTACGTGCATCTTCCCCCATTCTCTTGCCTCCTCGTGTCACTATTGCCACGTTCTACATTGTCTGAGTCTCCATTATCTTGGGCTCTGCATTTACTAGATTTGTTCCTCTTTGTCTAGTTCTTTCCTCCCATCTTTTAATGAGCTTAGGGCAAACTTCGGTTGCGTGCGTGTTAACCCGGCACTTGGAACACCAGGGTATTATAGGAAGTGGAAATTCCCTCGATATGTGTCCTTCTTGGTCGCAGTTGTAACATCTTACGGGACCTCTACCCGTTGCTCGACCTCCTCTCATGCCTCCTCCTCTTCCTCGGGGGGTCTCATTCACCCGGTATGAAGGCTAGACCAATCGTTCCGCCAATGCATCCAAAGCTCTACATTGCTCTGTGTTGTGTGTTGTTGAAGCACATAACTCACAGTATGTGTTATTCGAAGCGGTGGAATACTTTTTCAAAATAAGGCATAGGCGAGGTGGATGACCCATGTTCTTGCATATTTCACAATATTTTGTAGTGGTTGGATTTTGTTGCGCATGGAACCCCGTGTATTGTTGGTGCAGTGGATATATTCACTGGGTGTTTATCTGCACCACTCCTCCCATTGGTGGAGCCCCTTGGGCCTCTGTGGCCGATGCCCGCCCATTCTGACCTTGAAACCGAGGGCATTCAGTTACCACATGTCCTTCCATTAGACAGTGTGTGCACCATACATTCGGTCTTGCTGACCGCATTGGTTGAATTTCCTTGAGTTTCTCTGTCAAGCTCACTATTTGATGCTGCAACCGCATTATAGAGGGGTCCTGTACTCCTGCTACTACCATAAACTCTTGCGGGTAACCTGCCATAGCTTCTATCTTCATAACTTGCTCCAGTGCGTCTTGCAATGTCTTGATCCTCTGTTGAGTTAATGGAGTTTTGGTCAAGGGTAGTAGAGCTTTGATGAACCAATCCCTTTGATGGTTTTGATCAATTGGATAGATGAGTTTTCCAATCGCGTCCTTGAATATCCGCATCAAATCCCAAGCAGTCTCTCCTTCCTGCTGCTTGATTTCCCACATTTCTGACAGACCCTGCTGGTTTGTTTGGGGCAGTTTGAACTCCTTAATGAAGTCCCTCTTCACATCTGCCATCGTAGGATTCTGATGAGCTTCAAACACTTCATAAACCAGCATAGAGCTCTTTCCCTAAGGATGGTTTGAAATTCTATCAACTTCCCCACATCTGGTGTCTGCCATGCCCTCCATATGGCCTCACAGAGGTACCAGTGCTGTTCAACATCGTCGTTACCCCTCCCAGAGAACTATGGGTACCGGGGAAGTGATCCCACCATGTTAACTTGAGTATGCATTACTAAAATGAAGCCGTTGGTTCCTGGTTGTGAGATGGTACCACTAGCAATTCTACTACCAGTGCATATTACTACTGGAGACTCAATACTATGCAACTTACTTAATTCACGCAACTTAACAAAAATTTCACTTAGTGGTTGGTAAATCACTAGGGGAAGTTTGGGACTAGAGCTTCTTAAACTTTGGGGAATAGGAGTACCTTGAGATATGAACGCCGACCTTTCTTGGAATAGTTCCTCCATTGCAGCGTGCAACTCCACATCGAACATCTCCTTGGGACGCGCGTCTGCATCTTCTCCGCCAGACTTCTTTCCTTTCTCCTTCTGGGCTAGGTTCCTACACACCTGCCGAACTTCTTTAGTGATCCCTTCTATATCCTGGGGACCCACCTGAATTTCCACTTCCTTCATCATCTGAGGCGCCTCCTCTTTGTCCTTTCAACTACTTTCCTGTCTCTTCAACTCCTTTATTACCCTTTCTCACCACCTCTCAGCAATCTGCGCCCTCCGTTGTGCTCGTCGCTCCCTTAGATTATTAGAGGTCTTGACATCCATACTCCTACTCCCCTTTTTTCACTGTTCTTGTAGCATCTCTCCCCCAGTCCCTTCCCCTAGCACTGGAGTTTTACGCTTCCATCTCATATTTTTGGAACCCCATTAGTCCTTCATCTACCATCAAGGCTTTAATCCACAACGGAATCTCCTTTAACAGTTTCCCTCGTAACCCGGATTTGAATATATCCTCTGCTCTCGAAAAGGACTTGTAGCACTCCATTGCAAACTCCACTATGTATCCATCCAAGGTAGATTCCACCCAATAATCTACAGCTCGGGTCAACTCGGTATTTAACCGATGAAGGGAAACCAGATCTCCGTGCACCCACTTGCGGCAGACCTTCTGCAACTTTCTTTTGGTTACTTTGGTCTGGAGTCTTCGCAACCAGTTGTAGATTTCTTCTGGGAACTTTCCCCAAAAGATCTCATAAACGTCGCTGGCAGATTCAGAAAATAGAACCAGATCTTTGACCGTTTTCTCCCTCCCTTGTCTCAGCTCGGCTTGCTGAGTGATGAACTGATCTAAGTGGTTATCCCACCAACTTCGTATTTCTCTTTCGAAGATTCGAGATACCATTGTCTAGCTCCCAAATGAAATTTCGGGTCTCAGCAATGGAACCATTTATTGGCGAGGAAAAAGGTCTCTTAAGAAAGACCCATGTTTGGCTTAAAGGCCAACAAGGATTTCTGCTATATTCTAGCACCGTGCCGACATTTTCACCCTACTCCGAGGAACAGAGAGTCTCACCCAAGGCGTGCATCAAACTTACTAAGGTTGGGAGCATATTGATATCAATATAGTGGATTAAATATATATACGAACCAGAACTATCTAAGAGCTTAAGAAAACGCAACACTAAGTGGATGATATCTTCAGAAGTGAATTCAGAAAGACAATCCATAAAATTTTTAAAATACTACCATATCAATCAAACTGGATTACAACATATATTGGGAACTTCAATCTCTGATCATATTATAATTCGCTTATCAGCAACAGACCCTTACAATGCTCCTTAACATGAGTTTTAACTGAACATATTACAAAGAAGTCCTATCCAGTGGACTGGATCACAGAGATATAGAGAGATAGAGAACAGAACAACATGAACAGAGCTCTCCTACGGCTCCTGTTCTCTCATTCCTCCTGTGCCAACCCCCTTCTCTGCTCGGCCGGCTGCCTATTTGTTCTGCTGCCAGTGCAACTAACAATTCTTCCTTTCTTCTCACTCGAATGTCTTCTACTTCTCTCTGTTCATCGAGAGTTCTACTGCTTGTCTCCTTCCACATTCTTCTACCATCTGTGCTTACTCCCGCAATAGCCGTGCCACCTGTTCTTCCTTCCTTCACAACCTTGACAATTCCTTGCCTACTGTGGTTGCGTCCAGCCAAGTACTATCCGCAACTCAAAACTGTTTGATTTCAAAACAAGGGCCCCAAAAACTCCTTTTATTCACACTCGCTAGATTGTATTGTGCATCTTGGGGACCATCATCATTATCAATGGCCGCCCTTGCGTCCGTTAACAATTTTTTCTATTTACTAGTAATCAAACAATTTCCCGTATGTTCGACTATGACTCATTTATTCACATGTTCAGAAATATGCAGTTTAGTGAAGTGGCGACCAAGACCTTGGGTTGAGGCTTACACCATTACAACTGTGTTTCCTCTCCCAAGTTGCGATATTGTTTTTTGGAGACATCTTATCAGTTTTATTATGTTATGAAAGACACTTCGACGTTATGCTTATTAGTGGACACACTGTTCATATCTCTGTTATAGAGAAATAATTTCTTGATTAGCTACTGAGCATGGGAATTCCTGAATTAAGACAAATACTATATTTTCTGACATATGTTGTTGTTTTCAGGTTTTCCTCGGTCCTCCAATTCCTCTCATTTTACTACTACACTTGTTATAAAGTATTTCAGCCATCGTCTTCATCTCTGACCTCACACTTTAGGGGGCATCTGTTACAAGACAAATGACCTCTTCAATAGCTCAGAGGAGAAGGTAACATGGAAGGAAGAAAATGACCTAGACAATACCCATTTTTTTCAAGGTAACGCACCCCAGAGACAGCTCGACTAAGTTATAACGCACCTAAGCCATGCAAAGGTAGCGTTAATTCCTAGTGCAATGCTCTGTCTTTACTAAAGGGAAACATTATCCATGTTTGAGTGTGAAAAGGAAAAAATCTTGCGGAAAAGTGACTGGCAATTCCAGCTTTTTCTCATAAAGAGCCAGTTCAAAATAGAAAATAAAAGGCAAAAACCTTTTATTAGGCCTTGCCAAATGCAACTAGATAGTCCTAAAAAAGGAAAAAGCAAAGAAAAGCGAGGAAACATCTTGATCTTTCCCATTTAAAACTGGTTGAAATAATTGGCAAGCTTTTCCCTCTCCTTCTACTATAAAATGGAGCTGTGGGCTTTTGGTCTAAGGTCGAAGGTTTGAATATTTGTAGAGAAGAATTTCATTGTTTTAGTGAGAAGCTTGAAGATTGGCAGAGTTCATTGAAGACTTTCTGCCTTGAGCATCATCACTCGGAGATAGAGGAATTGGGAGATCGAGGAGGGCTTGGTGCAACTGACAGTTGCAATCCTCCTTTTCATAAATCAATAGAACTATATCTGTTTTTTCCACTAGATGCATCAGTGTCACAACTGTTGTTCAATCATCTATGTAGCATGATATGAGTGGCTTAGATCTGCATTATTGTATGCTTCTTATATGCTAGTTTAATTGATAGAAAGTTATACTATTGTAGAGATTACACAGGTTCTTTTATTAATTACAAGATCTAGATTTGGAGCCGGTGAAGAGGGGTTCCTACTTCACCGCTCAGTGTTCTCCGTAGGATTTTTCATCTACAAAGAGGTAATCACCTAAAATTTGTTTTGTCAATTATAGATATTAACATGAACATGCATGCAGTACCTTTGGAACTTTACAACTAATCTTACAGTCTGCCTCGGACACCGGAAAGTGTGAGAGGGATACCCAATAACTACCACCCATGCATATTACCCTGTAGCAGCTGGAAAAGCTGGATTGGAGAAATATTTGAGATATTTAGTAAAGACTCATAGGCAATGGCTTTGTCTCACAGATACATCCTCCTACATGCTTCCTCCACTTTCTGATGCTGGTTTCACTGGACAACTGTGCATTAGGCCAGTATAACCTCCAGAGGTTAAGCCTATGCTTAACATCCTTCAACTGAAGGAACAAATGGCTAAGGAGACATCAGTACAGTCATCAAGCAAGTCGCCCCCTTAATTTATGTTTATATTTAAATTCCACTTTAAGGAGTTTTGTTTTAAACCTCCTCAACTTTTTATTGTAATAACTATTTTAAGACTTTTTATTTTTATATTTAAACACCTTCATGTCTTTGAAGAAGGGGTCCTGAAATTTTGAAAGGAAGACTTTACAGATGTTTCACTTTTGTACTCTTGAAGTTTTATGAATAGAAAATTCTGGACCAAGTAATTTTTCTCAAATGAGCAGAGTGAACATATACATGGTACTTTTATCCTATGTGTTATATTTTTGCTTCAAATGAGAAATGGTTATTTATCTTATGATGTTTTGTTTCATGTATCTGTTTGAATACAGTTTGGAATTAACTCACTTCTGAACATGTTACACTGTTATCACTTGATACATATGAAATACATGCATTTAAAAGGTTCGATATAAGCTTTATCCAATTGATTTAGTTATCTATTTAGTTGAATCAATTATCTCAAACTTTTTCATATCTCTAAGTGAATGTATGATCTTTATTTGCATCCACTGAAAGGTCATTTTTGTAGATCGCACATAGAATAAACTTCATCCTGGGACACATAGTAGATAGATATATTATTTATTTCAAGCATACATAGTGATAAATCCATCCATTCACCACAATTATATTAAATTGGGAAACTGGTCCCATAAATCCGATCAGAGTCACCATTCCAAACGGAAAAAGGGACAATTTTTAAGTCCCTGACTCGGTGTTTTCCCCGATGTTGTTGCACCGATTTTCAGGGCCTCAACATAGCTGTTGTGCAGGTAAATCCCCTTTGTGGATAGAGGCGATCCCTCTAGCCCTAGGGTGGGTCTAGCAACATGGGAACATGCTAATCCTTCAGACTCCTAGTTTATGAATGAAACTGATTTGGGATAGATGACCTACCTTTATTCCAGCGCTCTTGTCGTAGTTGTGGCAGCAGTCTCTGAATCTTCGTCTTTACATGTCGCGGTCCTTCAGCAGTAATAATTGGGTGCCTGCATAAGGATTAGAGAACGATGACAACATATGAAAACACACTTGCATTCATAACTATTTAATTGGTCAAGGAGAATCAAACGTATTGCATAAGATTAAACATATCAAACGCAAAATAAGAACCAAAAAACCAGTCATGTATTAATAAGTAGAGAGAAGAAGTTTACAACAAAAAGAGCCTTGATGTTGTAGCCTCTTTCGACGGGTTCATTCAAACACGTCTCAAGAATTCGTTGGGGAATTAGACTTGGTGAGGCAAAGGGCCTAGACTCTCTCTCGACAATGGATTCCTTTCTGATCTATCTCACACCAGCTATAGTAAGGATTGTTCAACTATTTGAAACCATGTGAGAATGATGTATTTATAGGAAATGAGGAGGTGGTTTGGGATCCCTCATAAGGTGGAAGGGATACCTTATCCTTTGGGAAGTTTCTCAAATGTAGGAAACAAGGAGCCAAAGGAAGGTATTCGACGTTATTTAGTCGAACAAACCGTGATGACTCCGCTCACGAAGTGGCTGGGCATGGAAAATTCGTTTCTATTTTAAAAATACTTTCCAAAAACAACTCGGCGTGGGCAGTCCACTGAGACAGAGTGCCAATGGTCATGAGTCCCAATGCTAATTTCTCTATGGGTGCGAGGCCATAATTTCCTACCAGCGCCGATCCAAAATCATGTTTTTTTGAGAGTCTGCTCCAGGAATAGTGAACATAGAAAATGTTATTCACATGCCAAGGGATGCAATGATACTTTTTGCAAGGTATGAAAATACACAAAAGTCACTGAAATGGTCCTCCAATATCCAGGATGGGGATTGTAGGGACGATGATAAAATACTGTGTAACAAATTCCCCCTAAAGCATGAGGTTGGAGAGATAAGGAGGAGTGAAATGATTTACGAGAACGTATTCAAACCAAAAAACACTGTCGGAAGACCTGCAAGTACAAGTAAAACTGATATCTTTTATACATGAACATGTGGCATGGGTGAAGCCATCCATAATAGAGTACATATATTAAAAAAATATCTGAGGTTTGGACGCAACCATCTAGCAAGAAGGATCAAGAAATAGACTCAGGTATGGTCGCATCCATCCAATCAAAAGAGTCACGCATATAGTCATGATAATCCAAATTGTCTCGCTTCCTGGATTTTATTAGACAAAACCCAGGGTCTTATGGTCCATATCGACCCAAAAAAGTACATATTCAAGCATGTGAATGAGTGAGCTAACGTCGAACATGCAAGAAAGTCGCCTGATTACCAACTAATGATGAAATTTGTTAACAAGTGCGAGAGAAACCATTAATAATGATAATGGCTCTCAAGGTACAACTAGTACAATCCACGAAATGTGAACATTGAGTTGGCGTCGAACACCCATGGAATCACTCAATCGAAGGCCAATGATGAGGACCTGTCATCGAATGCGAAGAACTTTCCATTGAGGCATGTAAGCTCCAAGGCACTAGAAGGGAGTCTCTTAGATCAACTTCCTGGAGAATGAGCTGAAGTCGACAGGAAGTGACCGAGTCGAAGGAGGGACATAATGTTTCCCATATCAACGACACGAGATAGAGGAACAAGATGAATGGCACCAAGATAGACCCATAGCCGAACTGTTTCAGCTTACCATTCTTGCATTTCGTTAGTTGGCGCTTCATATTGATTGTTACCAATTATGCCCATTTGTTGAGAGTGGGAACCATGCAATCTACTGCAAGAAGTAATTGTGTTTTTGTGGCCTCGTGTGGAGCTTGAAATCTAGCAGCTCACATGATGGTGTGCATCACTACTTTTAGTGCCAGGTTGAGAATAGTTTGGATATCCACTTTCCCGCTTTTGGATCCTTTCCTTGCCCCTCAGCACACTTTGTCAATGACCATGCTCATGTTTTCCATTGTGGGGCGGGTACCTATTAGGATTGGTACTGCCCCCTCTGTGACAATCCAGTTATGAAGTAAACATCTGAGACCTCAATCTCTAGCTCCTGATCATGAATTATGAATATTTCCCGATCAATGTCCCAGACACTGATCAAGTACTATAATAGCTCTTGTTGAGCTCAGAGACATGGCACCATGAAGAATTTTTTAATATCGCAGTCCCTAAGAATGTATATGCATCTTACATTGCCCAAGGCTTTCTCATCTTCTTCACCATGTTCTATTTCCTTCCATTCGATCACCATTTTTCTTTTTTCACAACTACAAAACATCAATGTGGTTGTCATTAGTCAAATTATTTGCTATTGAAGCGTTTGAAATGGGCTAATTAGTTGAATTCTAAGCTTAAATTTGTGGTTGCAGTTGGCGCGAGTCCGTGCCTGATACCCACGCGGACCGTCGCACCCTAATTTGAAAAAAACTCCGCCCATAGATCTAAAAATTGGGTTGTAGGAAATGGAATTTACATCAAAATGAAGGCAAGGATATGAGATCTTACCTGGAAAAGATGAATTCACGATTGGCTTTCTAGATTTTCCACTGTCAGCTCTGCAAAATCACAGTGAAAAAAGGGTAAAAAGGGCGCACAAGAGGTAAAAAGTGAAAATTAATTTGTTTTTACTATTTTTGGCATTTTATAAACTTTTCAGAACCCTAATTAGGTTTTTGAGCATATTTTTCAATCATTTTGCTATTTTATCTCGAAAAATGGGCTTTACGTGCATTTCTTGTGCAGCAACAGGTCCTCAACATGACGACGATGAAGTAACGAGTTGTATTTTATACTTTTTAAGATTCGGTAAAAACACGAAAAAGTCACCTTCGGAGTCATCTTTCAGCTCTTTTCTGACTCTCGAAAATTGATAAGATTGCCGAGACTCTTGTCATTTTGAACTCATTAAAGGCTATGAAACGATATCTACCTAGTATACCTTTACCCCTTTTTTAGGCTGGGATAGATTATTTACGAAAAACGAATACCTTAGCCTATTGCGACTAAGAGGTTCTCTCAGAAATACTTTTCTACCTTTTTGGATCTATGAGACTACCTACGAAAAAGGGACTAGTTGGATTTTTCGTTTTCGCTTCTTTTCAAACTCTCTAAACATTAAAAGATGCCAAGTTCTTCCTTTGTTAGACTCGTTAAAACCTAAATGACATCAGAAACCGTCACCATGATGTAACCAAGTTCCTCCTTCCTAGGGCTCGTAAAATTTACTAGGATGGATTTGTTGTACTCGAGTATTACCGCTGAAGGACCACCGTGTGTAAAGACGAAGATACAGAGACTGATGCCACAACTACGACAAGAGCGTTGGAATAAAGGTAGGTCATCTATCCCAACTTAGTTTCATTCATAAACTAGGAGTTCGAAGGATTAGCATGTTCCCTTGTTGCTAGAAAAACCCTAGGGCTAAAGGGATCACCTCTGTCCGTAGAGGGGATTTACCTGCACAACAAGTTGGCGACTCCGCTGGGGAAGTGGTTGGGCATGGAAAAATAGTTTCTATTTTAAAAAAATTTCAAAACACAGCTCAGTGCGGGCAGTCCACTGAGATAGAGCGCCAATGGGCATGAGGCCCAATGCTAATTTCTCTATGGGTGCGAGGCCATAACTGCTTACCAACGCCAACCTAAAATCATGTGTTTTTGAGAGTCTGCTTCAGGAATAGTCAACAGAGAAAATGTTCTTCACATTCCAAGGGATGCAATGACACTTTTTGCAAGGTAGGACAATATATAGAAGTCACTAAAATGGTCCTCCAATATCCGGGATGGGGATTTCAGGGACAGTGATAAAAAATTGTGTAACAATAGCCCTAAAAAGGTGGCTCATATCTCGCGCTCACAAGGAAAAAATTAGGTGAAAAATACTACAGTCACTCCCTTGCAGGTGTATGTGTGTGACTGGAGGGTTACAATCAAAATTAGGCAGCATTGTGATAGTGCCTGGGAGTCTAGGTCACTGTAAAAGAGGTTTAACTTAGGTTTTGGGAACTTGGAAGGGCGGTTTAGCCCTTGGGGGTCCTGTAACACTTAAAGGAATCCAATAAAGTTTTGGTTGGATGATTCCACTTCCTTAACTGCACCTAGGAGGTTGATTCATGGATAAGTCTTCATCACATATTTTCCTTGGTGGACTGGTGAACTTGGGTAAGTGAGGGAAGAGGGTGTTACAGAGTGGTATCGTAGTGTATCAGAGAGTGGTATTGAGTCAGTGTTACAATTTATGACATCATGCATGGTAACTGGATAATGATTGATATGATGTTGATATAATGTTATGATTATTATTATTCATGTATCATGCTAATCTGGTTGATCTTTCAGACAAGATATCCTCCCCTAAACTATACTGCAGCATGTTGGTTATGTTTAGGTTTGGTTACCTGACATAGTATGTTTGTAAAAAGACGATCAAATATGACTACAAAAATGGTAGATTTTAAATCATGAGAATCTCCCTACATATCAGATGAGCAATATGGTGATGAGTATTCCCCTCACATAACATACACTTTGAGAAGTTTGAAGGCAAAAATCAGAAGTTCCAAAGCATATAATGACAAAATCATTCAATCAAAAGAGAGAATTTCCAAGGCACACGAGAAACAAGTAGAGGTAAATGGATTTATCCTTTAGATTTTTTCAGCCTTGCAAAGACATGGAAAGCCACGGGTCAGTTATGGATAGGAGGATAGGACTAATGGAGCATATGGTAGTAGATCTCATGATGGGAATAGGTCAAACAAGGATGATGTTGTCAGGGATAGCAGATTCTTGGATACAATGATAGGAGAGGCAGTGGACATGGAATTTTTTCTAGTTCTAGTTCGGACAAGTACAATAATCATCATCACTATCATCCTTATAAGAGGAATGATAGGGGATATTTTATAGATTAGTTCAAGAAAACCAAGTCACCTACATTTGATGGGGAATTGAAGAAACTAGAATATGCAGAGGCATGGTTACTTGGGATGAAGAAATTGTTTGAGTTGCAAGACTATACAGAGAACATGAAGGCTAGGATAACTATTTTTAGTCTAAAAGGGAAGGCATGCATCTGTTGGGAAGATGTGAAGCGATTCTAATACATTAGGACAAAGGTGTTGAGTTGTTATGAATTCAAGAGACATTTTAGGAATACGTACATGTCAGAGAGGTACTATGATAATAAAGCTAAGGAGTTCCATGAGCTAAAGATGGGATCGATGAAAAATGAAGAGTACATGACTAAGTTATTAGAGTTATTGAGGCATGTACCATATCTTAAGGATGATAAGGAAAAATTTCAAAGATTTTTTAGTGGATCACCATTAGCATTTAAAGATTTGATTGAGTATGGCGAGCCTAGTTCACTCAAAGAAGTAATTGGAAAGTTGAAGCACTGTTATGAACAATCAAAGTGTAAGATAGAGTCTCAACAAGGTGGGAAAGAGAAAGACAATACTAAGGTTAGATTGACACCAAATAAAACAAGGCCTCAAGATGGTAGTAAAAAAGAGAATGTTGTTCCTTACAAGAAGTTTAATGTAGCTGGAAAGGGATATGGGTCACAAATTGGAGGGAAACTGAATAAAGGTGAGGGTAAGGGACATTTTCAATGTTGGATATGTGGAAAGGAGCATCTCAAGAAGGATTTACTATCATATCATGGTGCTATGGCTCAGATATACAGTACACAAGAAGCACAAATAGTTAGGGATGCTAGACAAAGAATTCCTCGTATTTATGCAACGTTGGATAACAGGTAGAGAGAACACCAGGAATCTATTATCAAGATGGACGGTAAGCTTTGTGATCAATTTGTTTCTATTTTTATTGACCATATATTTAATTATAGTTATGTTAATCCTAATCTGGTGGATAAGTGTGGTTTGAGAAAATAAGTGCACACAGAGTCTTGGATAGTGTTGTTGGCTACATATACTAAGAAAAAAGTTCATCATTGGGAAAGGGCTTGTGCATTTGAGTTGAATGGTATGCCTACATCATCGCATTTGAATGTCATACCGTTGGGATCATACTATATGCTTCTAGATATGGATTGGTCATATCTTCACAGGACTAAGGTGGATCATTATGAGAAGGCTATTGAGTCCTTGGATGGCAATGTGGAATAGAGAACCTTACATGATAATAAGAAGGCCACATCAATAAAAATGGTTACAAATATGCAAGAAAAGAGAAATCATAGGAAAGGGTGTGTGTTATTTGCAGTACATGTTTCCAGTGATAAAGGTAAGGATGTTGAGGATGCAAAAGTATTGAAGATATATCCAGTTTTGTAGCAATTTCAGGATGTATTTCCAAAAAATATTTTAGAGTTGTCCTCCTTTCTTGTAAGCTCCAATAATAGCTCCAAGTTCTATAATTAGAACCTGCACACACGAATAAAAAGACCAAGGATCTACAACATCTACATATCATAATTCAATTAATTTATTCAATGAATTAGTAAGGCATTGAAATGCATGAATGTAAACATAAAACACCACATATAGGAAAACAAGATACTCTTTGTATTAATAGAAATATGAGAGATTTTAAAACCATAAATAGAAGTTTATCTTGTAGAGATATCCCCAAGTTGAATTTTCCTTCCTTGTCACAAATCACACCTCAATGTCACCCTAATGCATGAAGTTAAGTCTCCTTTAGGTTCAATACAACAACATGAGGGAATAATCAATCTCCAAAATCGAACCCTGATGCTATGGATGGAAGTAAATTTATAGGGGAGGTGAGGTAGTTTAGGATTTATCATAATAGGCTTGAGATCCACATATGATGGGAGTATGAGCTCAAGGGATAAAAGGTGAAGTCTCCAAGATAGGACCAGATAGGATTCATGCTTCTTATCCATGGTAAATGGTTACAAAAACCCCTGGAAGCTTCTGGAAGAGGAAGCTTTGTAAATATTTTTAATTTTCTCGAATTTGTAGAATCAACACACCTGCAGAAGGGAGAAACCAACTCTGATCAATGTTGGTATAGGAAGGAGAAACCAACGTTGAACGCAAATGACTAAAGGAAAAATATGCGCGGGCTAAAAAAATTGATTTTGCGTAGTTAATACTGAAAACTCAGACTTTTTGGAATGGTCATGTTTAAGGCTTTCTGAAGGGATGATGACAACATGTTCACGAATATTAATTGATCCAGTTTGCAAGCCTATTGACAAGGTGAAAAAATAACCGATAACAAGTGGAACTGAAGTTGTAGTTGAAGGAAATGCTTGACAATGGATTCATTGGGCCAAGTGTATCACCTTGGGCTACACTGATATTTTTTGTGAAGAATAAGGATGGTACTCTAAATTTGTATATTGATTACAGACAAATGAACAAGGTAATGATTAAGAATAGGTATCCATTGCTGAGGATTGATGACCTGTTTGATCAATTGAAGGGAGAAATAATGCTATCTAGGATTGATTTGATATCTAGTTATCATCAGTTACACATCAAAGAAGAGGAAATTTACAAGACTACTTTACGGACTAGGTATGGGCATTATGAGCTTGCTATGGTTCCTTTTGATTTGACTAATGCTCCAAATACTTTTATGTGCTTGATGAATAGTGTGTTGCATCCTTATCTGGACAAGTTTTTTATTGTATTCATTGATGATGTACTCATATATTCTAAGAATGAGGAAGAGCATGCCAAACACTTAGCAATATCATTGCGATTTCTAAGAGAATAAACTGTATGAAAATCTTAGAAAATGTAGTTTCTTTCAACCAAAGGTACATTAATTGGGGCATGTTGTTCCCAAGGAGGGCATAGCAGTAGATACACAAAAGGTATGATATATCATGGAATGGGAAACTCCTGGGAATGTGGATGAGGTCAGATCATTCATGGGAATAGCAGGTTATCATAAGAGGTTCATCAGGAAATTCTCACGGATTTCCTATCTTATTACATTATTGCATAGGAAAGGGAAGAAATTTGAATAGACAAAGGAGTGTGTTGCACATTATTTTGTCACCATGACATTTTACTGTCTATATGGGTTCCTAAATACATATATAATGCTCCCTTAGAAGTCTACAACCCTAAAGTTCCTAAACCAAGTTCTGAATTTGGAGAAAAGCTTGTAAAAATCATAAAAAATACTTGTACCGCACTTTTCCTTAGTCTTACCTACGACATTGCACTCTTTTGCTCCAAAAACTACAGAGCCGACCGCACGTTTTCTTCATTAAAGGTGTGGACCCGTGTAAAAGGTAAATTGAAGGTGAAATTAAATTCTAGAAGCCCACCTGGTCGAATATTCTCCCAGCTAGAAGCTTCTAGAAGGCGTTATCCAGTCGAAGCATTACTCCCTCCATTATCATGAACATTCATTCCTTCATTAAAGGAGCCTATTCCTTGGTATTTGGAACTTAATACCTTGATAAGGGGAATCTATTCCTTCCATTTTGGAGCTGCAACCACTTTCCTTCTCCTATAAATTGAAGCTTTGGTTCAGTCTCAAGGGTACATGCTCACATATGTAAAACTTCTCTATGCATTTTGTATACACTTAGTAGCTGCAATAGAGAAGGGAATTGCTAAATAAACATACTCTATTTGCTAACTGTGAGAAAGATTACATACTTGTAGTTAGGCTGGTTCGAAGAGTGGAAGGACTTGTCAGACTAAAGGAAAACGCTTGTTCCGGACCCCCGGAAGGACCTGCACGACATCAAGGCGAACGTGGTTGTAAGACTCCTTATTTTATTTAAAGATAATACAATTGGATCCTGTTTTCTCAATAAGTTGTTTATGTATTTAGTTAAATAACTTATTTCTTAAATTCCTTGATCATTAAGATAGATTTTTGATTTTTGAATTAGTATATGTTGCAGGTGTTGCTGATCCTCTTCTATGTCTTTGTTTGCAGATCTTAGGAGGTGACTTCTTGGAGCAACCGGAAAGAAGAATTCAACTAGCATTGGATCACAGGTAGGTCCTTTATTCATCATAGAAAATTCTAAATCATATGTAATCTAGAGAAAATAGTTTACAAATTGTCATGTTTGTTTCTAGCTATCCTTGTGATACTAGGGAGATCCTTCTTGTCCGCAAGAACGATTTATCCGCCTAAAAAAATGGCGACCATATTAGGGATAAATTTTGATTTGAATTTAGTTTTCTTTGATTTTGAATTTTGAAACCATTTTTTCTGATTTTTATTAGTCTGTACTGGTTTGGGAAAATTATCCTTAGAATCCCTGAAAAGTATATTTAGAGTTTTTTATTTTTCTTTAAGTTTACTGGTCTCCGCACTTTTTCTTTGATAACAGTGTGGTCACCTTTGTAGTTTCTTTGTGTGAACAGTGTGTCACCACACCTTTGTACCTTGCAACCTGCAGACCTTGAGAAAATAAAAAAAAAAAACCAAAAATTCTCTTTTCTGGTACCAGCTTACAAGATTATCTGTGATTACCCAGATTTGTATTCACTATCAAAAGCCTCTTGTGAAAGTTTCTTCTAGCATTTCTAAGTTTTGAGTGATTTTCTAAAAGTTTGCATTTTACAAGTGATTTTTGTTTTGTCTTTGTGTTGCTCAAAGATCAGGAACTTTTAGATACCTTAGATCACTGGTATCTCATTGTTTTCTTACTGAGACTTTGACTTTATGGCAGAAATTGCTTCTATAAAAAATTAGATTTATTTTTTATTTGCAAATATTAAGAGATTTGTAGTTCAATAAGCCTTTAATCTCACTTCAAAACCACCATTGGATGATTTTGATTCCTTGCTAGGATAAGCAAAGAATTCTTGGTTAGATTACAAACTGAGCAAAACATCCTCAAAATTTTTAGAGTTTTTAATCTTAAAATTTAGATCTTTAGAGTTTTAAAGTTCGAAATTAGTGTTTTTAGTTTTGAATTTTGTTTTAAGTAATCATATTTTCTTTTGGAAACTTTTTTATTTGTAGTTTCAGACTTGAATGATAAAAGGGATTTCTTTTTGAGAAATTAATCATTGAGTTCTCATAGAAAAGATTTCTTTTCATATATTCTTGTTTTAAAAAAGAAGGATTGAAGTTTTAAAGCAATTTCATTTCTCAACTCTTTCTTTTAGATAGATTTCATTGAAAAGGAATGAATTTTTTCTCATATAGATGCATTTTAGTGTTTTTTGGAGTCGTGTCATTATACACCATTGAAGTTTCATTTTCATACCCATTGTCCTAAGAAACAACCAATTAAAATTAACGCTTAATTAAAATCAACCTAGCAATTTCTATTTTTATAGGGCTCTTTCCAACAACTTAGATTAGGATAGTGTCTTGGAATAGGTTTTAGTTAACTCTCCAAGAAAGTAAAAACAAACAAGTAGTCGATCTTGCGATAGGGAAATTCCAATAGTAGCATGTATGCTCTGGGAAGCTCCTCTTAAAGGAGTCAAGCACGAGATCATATCTGAACCAGTGGGTAAATCAATCCTTCCTCATTGGGAACGATAGAAGATATACATGTATTAACAAGAGTAAACCTCAGATTGACCATTGTCGAGGAGCCTGGGGTCACTTGTCGGTAAACCTTGGATTATGTCAAGGAGCCTTCAAGGGGATTGAGCTTTGTTACTCTACCCTTGCGTGTGTATCGAATCGTAGACTGTTCCCCTAGGTATATTTGTTCTTGTTGGTGACCTTACAGGCCATAAAATCTAAGATTATTTCTCAAGGTGACGGTGGAGGGAAGATCCCACTGTACCTGGAATAGATGTCAGCTAGACTCACTTGGACTCTCCGAAGGGTTATCTTCGCTCGAGATGGGTTAAGTGGAGAAAATTGCACCGGTATGTTTCATTAAGCAGGTTGTCGGGGTAACTGTTCCAACCGCCATTTCTTCATTAAAATACTATGATGTTGGATTTTATCACCAACTAGTGTTTTTAGTGCGGGAATATACTGTTTGTGTGTGGTTTGATCTCTTAGATCATACATGCATGTGATCATTTTTTTGTTTCTTAGCGACTTTAGGTATTTTTATTGAAATTTTCTTTGATTGCATGTGTTAAAATTTTTAATCGTGGCTGAATTATCGAGACGATCACGTAGAACTCAGGGGAAACCCCGTGAGTACATACCTAGCCAGCTAGAAGGACTTAAATCTCTGATACCAAATGTTATTAGTAGAACTGGATTAACAGAACAAGGAGAATCATCTATTATCCCTCATCCTAATTTCGAAGTAGATCAATCGCAAGTAGCAGAAAATCCTCCACAAATGGTTTCCATTTCCGAATTAACCAAAGTTGCTTCTACAACAAGTGAATTATCACCTAAAGAACCTGAAATTTCTGAACCGGAAACTGAACCTGCTACATTAGAACCTACTTTATAATTCACTGATTATCCTGATTCACCCAAAGTAAAGAATCGAATTACAGAAGGTCTTCCTCTTGGTCTTATTAGTATTGAGGAAATAACTGATACAAAAGAAGAAGTCCTTCTCCTTTCAATTCAAGAAAATTTAGAACTTAGACAACGTGAATCAATTTTTTACAGTCCTTTTAGACAAGATGATTGGTATTCTTCATTGACAGATTTTCTACAAAACGTAGTTCTTCAGTATTCACCACCTCGAATACCTTTTTACACTACACCAATAGGTCATAAACCTTAGTTAAACATGTCACGCGAGTCATCTATGTTTTCTGAATCACCAGAAACATTCCTCTATGGTGGTCCGTTTGTTCGTACAGGCTATCAGTCACTCTCTGGTACATTTTCAGGAGCATCTCCTTTTCCAAGAAAACTAATGTCATCATCTAATTTGAATGAATCAAATACTAGAACTTTGAACAATGAGCAAGTTTATGTGATGTCTGGAAATATTTCAAACCCCACATATCATGTTAGTAGTATAAAGCCTGGGGGGAATCCTCAAAATAGCCAGATACAGCCTGGGGGGCAACCCCAAGGACAATACATACCTCAAGGTCAATCTCAACCCCAAGGACAGTACATACCTCAAGGTCAATATCAACCTCAGGGATAGTACATACCTCAAGGTCAATATCAACCCTAGGGATAGTACATACCTCAAGGTCAATATCAACCTCACGGGCAGTATATTGCTTAAGGATTGCAACCTCCTTCAACACAACAATTCTATACAGAGCAACAAATGTTACAAGGAGGTGGAAATTATCCAGTTAATTATCAACCATCTGTCCAACCCAGTTATGGGCCGTCTTATGTACAAACTTCAATGGGACCCTCATATCCCGGAATGGTGTGGGATCCATCCCAAGTCCAATAGAATTTACAACCAAATATGCAAGTACCTTATTATCAAGCAGGACAACCTGTTGGTCATAATCAACCCCAACAACCAGTCCAACCTTCAATTCCAACACCTGCATCTGGTTCTGTTCAGCAACCTGGTCTGAGTTCACCTAGTACCCCACCACAAACAACTGTTCAAACTTCTGTTCAACCTATCACACCTATTCCTGCAGTGTCTACAGTTCCTGTTACATCTACCCCTCAAAATTCGATACAGATTCCTCAGGTTTCTATTCCACAATCTGGACCGAAAATTCAGGCTACTGTTCAGATACCTATAGGAAAATCTAGTACAAGTATAGTTATAATGAGTCAACCTCAATTTACTTATCAAATTTATTAGGGGCGGTATCAATATGGACCTATTTCACAAACTCCAGTCTACCCGAAGCAACCGTACCCTAGATATACATATCAAACACTGGTTCAACCTCAGTATGGTCCAGTTATTCTTGGTTATTCGAGGGGTAATATGATTCCTAATGCACATCCTATTCCAGGTTATCCTGGATATCCTCCTCCTGGGTTATCCTGGATATCCCAAAATTTGAAGGAAAAACAGGGGAGGATCCTTCCAACCATGTTATGACTTACCACCTTTGGTGCACATCTAATTTATTAATTGACGATTCTATTCGACTTCGACTTTTTCAGAGAACGTTAATAGGATTAGCTGCTAAGTGGTATATTGAACTGCCACGAGGCTCGTTTAACAATTTCAATGCCCTAGAAAATGCCTTCTTAACTCATTTTCAGTTGCCCGTCAGATATGACAATGGCAAGGAATTATTAACTTCACTAAAACAATCTACGTCTACCTATATATCAGATCATATTCATGAATGGAGACGTAGAAGACATTTGGTAAAAGTTTTTATCCTGGATCAAATATTGGCAGGATGGTTTGTTAAATCATTATTAAAAAAAATCAATGAAGATGTAGCCAAAGCAGGAGTTGTTATGGAAGAAGAAGTTATTGCTCAAGCTCAATATCTAGACTTGGTATATACCCAGTCCGGAACTTTGTACGAGAAAATCCCCGATTTACCACGACTTGGTCAGTTAACTACAACTCCTTCAGGCTCTCATGCCGCTGATGGTGTATTCGGTTCAGTTACTACAACTAAAAATAAGAATAAATCTTCAAATATTACTTCTCCTATAATAACTTTACCTGATTCACCAAAAGGAAAATCTTCCTTGGAAACTACTACTGATATTCACATTGTAGATTCATCTACTAAGTCAAAATTTGGAAAAAATAAAAAGGGGAAGAAAAATAATAAACAGACCTCACCTCCTAAAGAAAAAACTGATAAAACTGAATCAACTGATGAAAAATGGAAACCTCGTTATCCTTGTCTTATCTGTGACAAAAATCATTTCACCAAGGAATGTCCGCATAAGGAAAAAGTTTCTAAGTTTGTCAAAGGTTCACCCACTTTTGCTGTCTTGAAGGATCCCTTTCCAATTCAAGATAGTAAAATGATTGCATCTTCTTCTAATCCTTTAGCAGATATTTTGAGGGTTACAACTTGATCACAAGATTATGGTAGTAAAAATCCTGTTAGTAGTAAAAATCCTGTTACTGGTAAAGAAGTAGAAAATTCTAATTCTTCACCAGCTGCTTCTACTTCGGTTTCCAATCTACTTCACATCGAGAAACCAAATCCTGACTTAGTAATCAAACCGCCTTCTAAAGGTGTACTTCATAAATCAACTTTCAATCCACATGCGAGAGCTGCTCAGAATTACAAAATCGTCGAAGATTTGGAAATTTCCCCTTCGATAATGTCAGCTTTGGAAGTGCTGCAATCATGTCCAGCACAAAGGAAATTACTATTGTCAGTTTTAGGAGCCGTAGATCTGCAAGATTCGAATCTTATGATATTCGATCTAGAAAATTTTACACCTCACCTACCCCATAAAATGACTTTCCATATTCCAGTGTTAGTCAAAAACACACGTTGCTTTCGTACTATGATTGATGAAGGGGCCTCTACGTGTATCATGTCGTTGAGTTGTTGGAAATCACTTGGTTCTCCGACGCTTAACCGATCTTCGACCAACCTCAAAGCTTTTGATAGAAGAGGATTCCATCCCTATGGTATTTTACAGGATCTACCTATAGAGGTCGAAGGAAAAATTGTTAATCTAGATGTGGAAGTAGTTGATGCCCCTCTAGATTGGTCTTATGCTATGACTGTTGTCGTATCTTCCATCTTTCGAATAATCATTTTTCCTCATTAAGGAAAGATTGTGAGAGTTGATCAGCTCTCATATTATTTGTCTGATCCAGCTTCTACGGATAACATTCAACATGTTGGGAAAACAACTATCCCTTATAAGGATGTAGGAGTAGGCTTAATTAAAGATTCCGCTTTGTTGGGAAATTTTTCTTTGCCTCCACCTAACATACCACGTGCTATAGCTAATATCAATATGATTACATCAAGCACTGTTCCATTTGATGATACTTGGATAGTGCCTTTAGAGTTAAAGTTGGATTCGTTTGAAGGCACGATGCCTTTGAGTCCATTTGAGTTGGCGTATGAAGCAGTACAGTCATTTTCCAATTTACCTTCAGCTGATTTAGACCCTATGAATGTGGTCAATGAAAAATTATTTTCCCCTTCAAGCTTAGCTATAACATCAATTTCGGATCCTTTTAAAGAAGTCTTTTATATTGACGAAAACATTCATGAATTTTTGTCCATAGATGACCTTCCCTGGGATGATCTGCATCATAGATCATCATTTTTACCTGAGCTTGATAAATTCGAAGATAATTTTTCATCAATTTTCACCACTGATTATGTCAAGGAACCCCAGAATCTGATATCAAGCATACATTCAACCTATGAAGTGAATTTGGGGAATATTTCTTCCACAATTCCTATTGACATATCGGTAAAACCAAGAATTCTTGAAAACATTCATATATGCGCTTCTTGTACAAAAGATGAAATTGATATATGCAAAGCCCTATTTCAAGAATTCCGCGACATTTTTGCCTGGTCTTATGAAGAAATGCCAGGAATCGATCCTAAAATTTTTGTTCATGAAATCAAAACATACCCGGATGCTAAACCTATCAGACAAAAATTACGTCAGATACATCCACGAAAAGCTGCTGTAATCAAAACTAAAGTTGAAAAATTACTTTGCGCGGGATTTATTTATCCAATCCCTTTAACAGATTGGGTATCTAATATTGTTCCTGTTAATAAAAAACAAAGAACAATTAGAGTATGTATCGATTATAGGGATATATATAGAGCTTGTCCCAAAGACAATTATCCAACCCCTTATATCGATCAAATCATTAACGATTGTGCCAGAAGTGAAATGTTTTCATTTATGGATGGGTTTTCTAGTTATAATAAAATAAACATACTCCCTGCTGATCAACCAAAGACATCATTCATTTGTCCATGGGGAAATTTCGCTTACCGTAAACTACCATTTGGACTTAAGAATGCTGGGGAAACTTTTCAAAGGGCTATGTCCTATGATTTTCATGACATTAAACACATTGTGCAACCTTATATCGATGATCTACCTGCTCATTCCTTACATAGAGAATATCATCGAACCCACTTACGAGAAATTTTTCTGAGATGTAGGTATTATAAGATTTGCTTGAATCTGCACAAATGTGTTTTTTGTGTATAATATAGTCGATTACTAGGATTTATTGTTTTGAAACAAGGCATTCGTGTCGATCCTTCGAAGGTTGAGGCTATTATCAATTTACCTCCTCCTTCTACACTTCGCCAACTCCAAAGTTTGCAAGGGAAAGAAAACTTTCTGCGTAGATTCATTCCTAACTATGCCTAGTTAACTAAAGGTTTTACCAGGTTGTTGATACATAATATTCTTTTCAATTGGGACAAGATCACTGATAGATCTTTTGATGCTCTAAAACACGCGTTGACCCATGCATCGTTATTGCATCCACCCAATTACAACCTAGATTACTTTTTATACTTAGCAGCCTCTAATTCCATGATTGGAATGGTATTAGTTTAGGAAGATGAATTTCACAACGAACATGTGATTTACTATCTCAGTCGCAATTTAAATCCGATTGAAATCAAATACTCACATGTGGAGAAATTTGCCTTGGCAGTAGTTCAAGCTGTCCAACGATTTCGTCATTACATCTTGTTACGAAAAACAACAATGATCTCTGATTGCAACCCTATGATGTATAATTTGACCAAACAATTTCTAGGGGGAAAATAATCTAAATGGATCGTAATCCTTCAAGAGTTTGATTTAGAATTTGAAAAATCTAAATCAAAGAAATCACTAGTGTTTGCCGAACTGATGTGTGACTTCCCAAATATTGAGACAGAAACTGTGGTAGAACATCCGATCGCTGATGAATCTTTGTTTCTTATCAGTACCATTGATCCATGGTATGGAGATATCATCATTTATCTCCAAACCAAAATTTTTCGGCTTGAACTCTCACATTCACAACGACAAAAGATCAGTTACCAGTCTCAGCAATACAATATTGTTGGAGACGCGCTTTATCGTCGTGGTGTGGATTCTGTATTTTGACGATGTTTAATACACAAAGTGGCTGAAAAGGATTTAAATGACTGTCACTCTATGGCATGTGGCGATCATATGTCTGGGTATGCCACAACCCAAAAGATATTGTGCGCTGGTTATTTTTGGCCTTCGTTATTTAAAGATTGCATTCTAGCTGTTCGAAAATGCCACAATTGTCAGATCTTTGATCGTAAGATGCGTGCACCACCAGATCCTCTTCACCCAATAGTTGCTGTCGGTCCTTTTGAAAAATGGGGCATTGAATTCATTACATGTAACCCTCACTTGGCCGGGGGGCATGGGTATATTATTCTTGCAGTGGATTATTTTACCAAATGGGCTGAGGCAATGCCTACATTTGCGGCAGATGGAAAAAATGTAGCTACTTTTGTATTCAATCATGTGATTGCTCGATTTTGTGTACCCCAAGCTATCATTACTGATCATGGGAGCCATTTTTGAAACATTATGATGACCAAAATTTTCGACTACCTTGGCTTGCGCCATGATAGTTCTACACCATATTATCCACAGGCTAATGGTCAGGTTGAAGCTGTAAATAAAGTATTAACCACTATGATTAAAAGGATAATCGAAATTCATAAATCGAATTGGCATACTATGATTTTCTCAACACTTTGGGCATATCGAACCTTAGTGAAAACTACAATAGGTTTCACTCCTTTTCAGCTAGTTTATGGTTTAGAAGATATGTTACCAATTGAATGCGAAATATCGTCACTCAAATTAGCCATAGAATTATTACTAGCTACCTCCGAAGAGGAAAAACAATTTTTATACTCAGCTCAACTAGATGAGACTCACCGCACCGCTACATTAGCTACCAAGGCTCATAAAAAACGAATGAAAGCTTAGTATGATAGGAATGTTACACCTCGTGTTTTTTCAGAGTGTGACCTAGCATTGGTATACGACCAAGATAATTATAAGCTAGGAGCTGGGAAATTTGAACCCATGTGGCACGGTCCTTATATTGTCAAGCGAGTGCTTGCAAAAGGGGCCTATGAATTTACTGATTATGACGGGGTCTCTTTAGACAAACCCAAAAATGGGCTTTATCTGAAGAGATATTATGATTAAATCTTGTGTGGAGATTTTATTTGTATATTAGTTCTTTTCGTAGCTAGTGTGCCTTAGATTAGAAGAGTGTGTCTAGTTAAGTGTTAAGCCCCTATATTAATAGTGTAGTCCCTTATTATGTTAGTCTAACCCCACTTATTGTTATTGTTGTACCCCTATAACCCCCATATTGTTATTTTTGTGCCCTTACATTATTATTGTTAGGTCGGCTAAGATTACATTGTGGTCCACTAGGATTACATTATGGCCCCATGGACTCCTATATATAGAAAGGAGGTTTTGTAAATTGTATCATCCAAGAATTGTTCATTTATGTAATGTATTGGAGGTTGCCCCCTCGAAGTGGCTCATTTCTAAGGCGTTGATATCTCTTTTCTTCTATTTTTGGAGCTGGTTACACAACATTTGGTATCAGAGGCTTTGGATTCTAGGGTTTCGCTGCTCCAAACAGGTCATCGTGGCATTTTCGCTATAAATTTTTTTCTACGAAGTTTCAGAAGCTGAAATTTTTAGGGTGCGAAGCCAAAATCCTGAGGAATATTTTCTAAAAATTTCAGAGCTTGGTTCGCAATATTTTCGGAGATATCATCTGTGGAAGTTAGGTCTTTTTTCAAGCTCCTAAACAGGTCATCGTGGAATTTTCGCTATAAATTTGTTTCTACGAAGGTTCAGAATCTGAAATTCATATGGTGCGAATATGAAATCCTGAGGAAATTCCTCAAAAAAATTCAGAGCTTGGTTCACAATATTTTTGGAGATATGATCTGCGGAAGGTAGTGCTTTTTCAGGCTCCTGAATTTCATCTCAAAGAGGTGATCGTGGGAAAAGTTCAATAACTCTCTCTCTGGGTGTCGGATTGGAGTGCCGTAAAAAGTGTTCACGATTTCACAGACTGTAGTTTCTTGGCTATCAATTTCAGAGACAAAGGACGAAACAGTGACACGTGGCAAGTCGTACAAGTTAGCTCTACTGAACCAGTCCAGAATTAGGTCATTGTGGGAGATTGGACACAACTTTGTCTTGGAGATCCAAATCAGGTCATAGCTGTGGCATTCAAAAGAAAATTCAGAGGGATACTACATTGTTGAATCTCAGATATTGAAGATCTGCAATCACAGAGATAATACAATTTCAATATCGAGCTCCTCAAAGCAAGAAAAAGGTGTGTATTTTTTTCAAATTGCACAAGTCTTGTTTGAATAATCAAGTTAAATTGATCCCAAGGGCATATTGTAGAATAGATATCAGTATTGGATTCTAAAATGGCCCCTAAAAAGAATTCAACACCCATTAAGCCTTCAAAAAGCTATACTATGACGCATGAGGAGGAAGAATTGCAATATGAGATATCAAAATTACGGTACCAAGTGCAACAAGTTTCAATCTTACGAAGAGCAATTGAAGATGAAATAGATGGTTTAAAAGCAGAAATGGAGGCTAATTTGGATGGTTTGAAGGATTAAATAAAATCTACTATGGATGATAAAGTAGTGGAATATCACATCAAGCATCAACAACAAGTTCTCCTACTCTCAAAGGATAACCTAACTTTGGTGCAAAATCAAATGAAACAACCGGAAGATCAATATCACATCGAAATAAGTTCTAAAGGAGTCACAGAAACAAGAATGCGACAAGAAAAATCAATTTCAGATTATCTCAGCAAGTGGAAGAACTTTCCTGTAGAAGATTCCACATGGGAGGATGAGAATTTTATACAGAAGCATCAGGAAATAATCAAGCGTTGAGGACAACACTTGTTTGAAGGAGAGGGGCATGTTAAGCCCCTATATTAATTGTGTAGTCCCTTATTATGTTAGTCTAACCCCACTTATTTTTATTGTTGTACCCCTATAACCCCCATATTGTTATTTTTGTGCCCTTACATTATTATTGTTAGGTCGGCTAAGATTACATTGTGGTCCACTAGGATTACATTATGGCCCCATGGACTCCTATATATAGAAAGGAGGTTTTGTAAATTGTATCATCCAAGAATTGTTCATTTATGTAATGTATTGGAGGTTTCCCCCTCGAAGAGGCTCATTTCTAAGGCGTTGATATCTCTTTTATTCTCTTTTTGGAGCTGGTTACACAACATTAAGTTTGTTTTTATCCCTGCTTATCTGGATTACTCTTGATATTTCATATGTCGACATCCCTTCAAACATATATTAGTTTTGCTGATGGGCTTGTCGTAGTACACGAAACACTTCTTCTGCAACTTGGGTTATTTATTCACCCACTCATGAGTTAATATCTATGCACGGGGTAAGCCTCGGCCAAACAACGAATAATATTGCAGAATATAGCACAGTGATTGAGTTATTATCTAAATCCATTTCATTTGGAATTCGACGTTTGATCGTTAGGTTAGATTCTAAACTCATTGTATTACATTTAAATCGAGTATACGCAATTAAAAACCCAGTATTATTGAGATTATTTTTGAAGGTACGTCTTTTGGAACGAGAGTTTGATTACATTGAATATAAACACATTCCAAGAAATTTAAACACATTAGCTGATGCATTAGCTACTAGTGTTATAAATAGACATTTGCAACATTAAAATCAGTAATTAAAAGCAAAATTTGATAAAAATGTTGAAAAGATAGCTGGAAATAGTAGAAATATCATAGAGTAGAGTAATGTTTTCAAAAATATTACATCGTCCTCGATTATAGGTTTAAAACACCTTATAATCGACAAAAATAGTGATACAAAAAACAAAATGTCATAGTCTGCACAATCATCCACTATCCGTGGTGATGATCATGATAGTACACGACAGCTTGCGCTACTCTGTTCAGGAATCTCCTGAACTGACCAGGAACACCAATAACATGTATATGAAGACGGAGAGGAACATCGTCTATCAAAGTCTCCGAGATATCCAAAGTCAACTACTCTAGGTTATGATCCAAGTCAGTTAGAATCTCAGCTACCTGATCCTGTGGTGGTGCGACGGGCTCTCTTTGCTTCCTATCATAGCAATGGAGCGTGGATGGCCTGCATGGACCAACATCTGCATTTTAAATTTTTGTCATCAGTATTGGACGATTTAAACAAAAAAAAATAAAAATTAGAATTTAGAACATGTCAAAATGTTTCTTACTTGAGTCATCCAATTGTGTTCCCAGAGGAAGAGACATCTATCAATCGCCACGAAAGTCTATCCTGACATATGGGAAATCTTCTATGGTGAAGGTTTGGTTCTCCAACCAATGGAAATAAGCTAGGGTAAAACAAACAATCTCGCCGCCCTCACTATGACGGGCCATCAGTGCAACCCATCGGACCATCCGAGGCTCCTTGACTCTACCATGATCAACTGAGATAAGCTGTGGGGAAAGTGAAGGAATTCTCTCTAGAGAAAATGTGACAACAATAGCTCCACACCAAAAGTTTTTGAACTTTGCGTTCTTTGCCCTGGTCAATTGGCCTTTTACATTGGCCAATACTTCCTCACACTAATTGAAAATGGTGCCTCTGAAACAATCGACAACAGTCTGCATCTGGGATCTAGTAGCAACATGCAGAGCTGTGCTCCCACACAACTGGGTTATAGTAAATGCGACCACTTTAAGTTCAGGGTGAATGATTGTTTTTATATCAATCCGTTTATCTTTGGGATCTGCCTCCTCATTTCAAAACTCTTGCTGAAGGCTGGTGACAGATTGGCCACCTGCCCTAGCCCCAAACAAAGAGATTGGTTCACCTCTCTTTGATAAAACAGTGAGAAAATATATGTCTTCCAGCTCAATGTCAAGCTTGTGATCCCCAATTATGAAGCATTGTTCTTGGAAATCCCGTTTGTTTACAAACCAGGTAAGTAAATCTAATTGGGCTCTCATGCCCTGAATAGCCCAGAATTTATACAAACCACATTCCCTCAATACACGTAATGTGGGCGGATGTACCATGGCAGCCTCGTCAACCTCTTCATGTTCACGTTCTCTCCACTTAAGCATTGTATATATCCTGCAATGAACAAATTGAAAGATTAGGAACAATTTGAGTGAGAAAATTTTGTTTATTTTGGAGAGAATCAATCATTTTATTTTCTTTATGGCGCCGCCGCACTTTTTGCACAAAAAAAGTGCGTGGAACCACATGCGTCTTATTCATAAAATGCGGGACCACGACAATTTTCTCTTTGAAAATTTTTCGGGGTCTGCAAGTGTCATGTGTATTACCTGCGGACCCCCATGAGCGAATTTTTGAACATATTTTTCTCCTTAAAAATAAATTTAAGCCCTAAATTAAGAAAATGAATGGACACAAATGAAGGCAAGGATGATGTGGATTACCTGAAGCTGACAATTTTTGATTCTGACAAGCGAATTTTACGTAATCTCCTCTAGAATGTTTTTCACCAAAAGCTCTCAAATTTCACTCTGGAATCAAATGGTAAAAATGATTTAGAAAAACTCCTTTTTATAAGATTTTTTGAATAAATGAAATATAATTTTGTTTATTTTTCACTTTGAAAAGTTGTTTTCTGAATTATTTTTATTAATCATAAACATGTATGTTTAATTTTTGAGTTTTTTGTGCAGAATACAGGATTTTTTGGGTAAAATGATCATTTTGGACAAAGGAGTATACTTTTTATCCCTTTTCTGAACTCGGTAAAAATTATGAAAAAGAAAAAACTTGAGTTCTCTTTTAAGCCCTTTTCAGACTCTCTAAATATGAAAAGATTGCCGAGTACTTGACTATTCGAACTCGCTAAAGGAAATGAACAGTCGTCCCTTCAGTGTAAGTTTACCCCTTTTCCGAACTGAAATGGAATATTTACGAAAAAGGTATACGTTGACTAATCATGGTCAATAGAGTTTTCTCTTGTATTATTTTATCCTTTTTTGGGCTTGAGATACTAAATTTACGAAAAAGTACACCCACAGAGTTTCCTTAAGTTTTTCTTCTGACTCCCTAAAATTGAAAAACACCAAGTTTCTCCTATATTGGACTCGTTAAAATTTTAACAGTAAAGGACTTGTCAATTATAAACAGGAATGAACCACTCCTTCTTAGGGTTTGATTTTTAAACTAAGTTGGATTCATCCAAAGGATGAGCTTATATAACAAGAAAATGTTATCCTCCTCAAGCTTGTCAAAAATAAAGAGGTAATTGCCAGAAATGGTGGGGGAAAAAGAGAAAATCGATCCAGTTGTTAATTTTTTTTTAAAAGTAGTATACCACTCTTGAACATGACACTTATACCTGGGTTGGGAAAATCCTTTTGCTATTAGTTAATCAAACCATATTGAACGTCTTCAGCCGGTTTTGGGGTATTATCTTTAGGTCAATTGTCACCAAACCATCTACAGTGTCATTGTGTGTTCAAGAGGACAGTTCAAACAAACCATTCACCTGCAAACATGTGTCTCCATTCGCGTTGACCATCCCTGAGTCAGTCCTTGCAAAATATTTCTACAAAACTTGATTTAATGGTTTCGTGTCATAGGATTTCCTACGACAAATCACTTTCTATCAACGACAGCATATCATCTAGGAAGTTGATCTAGAATCCTTTAGTACCTTGAAATCTTCATGCCCTAATGGCATATTTATCGCCTTCGACGACAGATTGCATCATTGATCTTTGATCGAATGATTCCGTGAAGTGTTTGACTTCAAATCATTTATTCACACTTCATGGATTGTGCTGAGTACTTTGAGATCCATTTTCATTATTGGTGGTTTCTCTCACACTTGTTAACAGTTCACATCATTGACTAGTAATCAAGTGGTTTATACCATGTTCGACTTTGACACAATCAATCGCATGGATAGAATCGTACTAGTTCGGGTAGCGGAAATCAAGACCCTGGATCTAGTTTCCACCATCCAGGCTGCGAGGAATTTTATTATTAATTATGCAGTAGACTATTCATGATAGATAGCTGCGTCCATAATGTGTCTACTATTGATGTAATATTAGAATCATTTCTATACTAGAACATATTAGTTAAGATTTGATTTAATTAGTTTTTTCTATGAGTATGGGAATGCCTACCTCAGCAATGATATATATATATACATATATGTTTGCATTGAATGTCTTTACAGGTTCCAACTAGAATTCCACAAGCCAATCCTTGGAATGATAAAGCACTTCACTCTTTGAATTATCTCAGATTTCGTGCTTTAGGGGGGAATCTGTTACACATTATTTTGTCACCATGACATTGTAATGTCTATATGGGTTCATCAATACCTATATAATACTCCCTTATAAGTCTACAAACCTAAAGTTCCTAAACCAAGTTCTGAATTTGGATAAAAGATTGTAAAAATCATAAAAATACTTGTATCGCACTTTTCCTTAGTTTTACCTGTGACACCGCACTCTTTTGCTTCAAAAACTGCGGAGCCAACCACACATTTTCTTCATTAAAGGTGCGGACCCCTGTAAAAGGTAAATTGAAGGTGAAATTAAATTCTAGAAGCCCAACTGGTCGAATATTATCCCAACTGGAAGCTTCTAGAAGGTGTTATCCAGTCGAAGCCTTACTCCCTCCATTATCATGAACATTCATTCCTTCGTTAAAGGAACCTATTCCTTGGTCTTTGGAACTTAATCCCTTGATAAGGGGACTCTATCCCTTCCATTTTGGAGCTGCAACCACTTTCCTTCTCCTATAAATTGAAGCTTTGGTTCAGTCTCAAGGGTACATGCTCACATATGTAAAACTTCTCTATGCATTTTGTATACACTTAGTACTTGATTTGTACTTAGTAGCTGCAATAGAGAAGGGAATTGCTAAAGAAACATAATCCGTTTGCTAACTGCGAGAACGATTACATACTCGTAGTTAGGTTGGTTCGAAGAGTGGAAGGGCTTGTCGGACTAAAGGAAAACGCTTGTTCCGGACCCCCGGAAGGACCTGTACGACATCAAGGTGAATGCGGTTGTAAGATTCCTTCTTTTATTTAAAGATAATACAATTGGATCCTGTTTTCTCAATAAGCTATTTATGTATTTACTTAAATAGCCTATTTCTTAAATTCCTTGATCATTAAGATAGATTTGTGATTTCTAAATTAGTATATGTTGCAGGTGCTGCTGATCCTCTTCTATGTATTTGTTTTCAGATCTTAGGAGGTGAATTCTTGGAGCAACGGGAAAGAAGAATTCAACTAGAATTGGATCACAGGTAGGTCCTTTCTTCATCATAGAAAATTCTAAATCATATGTAATCTAGGGAAAATAGTTTACAAATTGTCCTGTTTGTTTCTAGCTATCCTTGTGATAATAGGGAGATCCTTCTTGTCCACAAGAACGATTTATCTTCCTAATAGAATGTGCAGCCAATTTTGAGCAATTGAAGCAGTTGGTTACGAACGCTCCAATTCTAAAGATTACATATCCAGACAAAGGTTTTGAGGTGTGTACAAATGCTTGCAAAAGAGGACTTGGTGGAGTCCTGATGCAGAAGGAACATGTAGTATGCTATGAGTCAAAGAAACTGAATGAGCATGAGAAGAATTATGTGATGCATGACCTTGAGTTGGAAATGATTGTCCATGCTTTGAATATGTGGAGGCATTATCTTATTCGCAGGAGGTTCATCTTGATGAGTGATAAAAGTGGGTTGAGATACTTGTTTGACCAACCAAATTTGAATGCTAGGAAAGCTATATGGTTGGCTATGATTAATGAGTTTGACTTCGAGATCAAGTATATTAAGGGCAAAGAGAACAGGGTTGCAAATGCTCTTAGCAGAAAGGTACATGAAAATCACACAAAAACTATGAGTTCATATGGGACAAATTTACATGATAATATCTTATAGGCATGACAACAAGATGACAAGTACATGGAGCTTAAGCACATGTTACATCAACAGGGTACAGGTTAAATGGATGTGGACTATCATCTCAAGATAGATGGTTTGGTGAGATTTAAGGACAAGATCTATGTGCCAGACAATAGTGAGCTCAAGAATCTTATCTTGCAGGAATTTCATGTCAAGCCCTATTCAGGTCATCCAGGCTATCAGAAAACGTTGACAGTGGTTAATAATTTCTACCATTGGTTGAATTTGAAGAAAAATGTTCCAGAGTTTGTTGCAAGATGTTTGGATTTTCAACAGGTAAAAGAAGAGTGCAAGCATCCAAGTGGTTTACTACAATCGATTTTGATTCGGGAGTGGAAATGGGAGGTTATTTCCATGGATTTCATTACAATTTTTCCAAGGACATCTAGAAAAAATTATTATATTATGGTTGTGGTTGATAGGTTGACCAAGGTAACTCAATTCGATCAAGCGAAGTCTACTTATTCAACTAGTGATGTGGCACAACTCTTCATTACAGAAATAATGATATTACATGGTATTCCAAAGAATATTGTGTTAGACAAAGATGCCAAGTTTAGTTCCAGGTTTCAGAAAGAGTTTGAAAGTTTGTGTAAAAAATTGGCCTTCAGTAAAACTTATCATCCATAGACAGATGGAAAGATAAAGAGGGTGAACAAGATTTTAGAGGACATGTTGAGAATTTATGTTATGCATCAATAACGAAAGTGGGAAGAGTATATTCCAATGCTGGAGTTTTCTTACCACAATGGGTATCAGGATTCACTATGGATGAGTTCGTTTGAGGCACTCTATGGACAAAGTTTCAATATTTCTATCAGTTGGAGTGAGCCAGTGAATAGGGTGTTGATTGGACCGTACATGTTGGAAGATATGGAATAGGAAATGCAGGTTATCAAGAAGAATCTAAAGGAAATACAAGATATGATTTTTTTTTTTTTTGCAGATCAACATAGGGTATTTAAGAAGTTTCAGGTTGGAGAATAGGTGTACTTGCGCATCAAGCCCAAGAAGTGCTCCTTGAGGATTGGGTCATGTGCCAATGATCAAAGGCTCAATATTTACCTCAAAAATTAAAGTGCTTATAAATGCTCCAAACTAGAATGACCACATAGAGCTCGTCGCCAGGATTCCAGCTCAATTTGTTTCATCCAAATCCGACTTCGTATGAGTAAGTTATGACCTGCTGTCTGTTTTCCCAAATAGGTAAAAAATGTGCAAAACAGTGATAGACTGATGACTTGGCAGTCTAGTCAACATCTAAGGAATATCTAGGGAATATTCTCCATTTTTCAGCTAATGACACTGTGACAAGTGTCACAGTCAGATTCACCAATGTTTCTTGGGAATTGAAAATTTTCTTCCTATTATAAGGTTGAAATTTTAATTATTGGGTGCATTATTATTTTTTATATATATTGGAAATTGGGCCAATGGAGAAGGGACACGTGGAGTAGCCAAGGGCTACCACGTGCCCTCCCCCATGGAAATGAAGGATGTCACATTATTTATAACCAAATTTAAGATTCAAAGGTTTCATATGGTAAAATTATATCACAGAGGAAGGGGCGAAGGTCGGGGTCGACCTCGCGACCTCCCACATACAAGTGCCCGCCAAAACCACTATACCACACACCAAGTCTTAATAAACAAGGGCACTCACTTATATTTAAACCTTATGCAATTCATTGTTGGGCAGAGGATGGGGCCACCCCCGTGAGCCAGCCCCCTCATAATAGGACCTCTACCCTGTGACCGTGCCGGAGGGCTGATGCGTTAAATGCACTTAGCGCTAACCACTATAGTTAATGACATTTAAAATATTCTTATCTCCAGTTAATGACGCGGTTAATCTAGCGACAGAGTTGGAGGAGTCCGCCAAATTCGGCAGAGCTCCATATTTAGTGGACTTATCTGGACAGTTTCTAGATTTGGAGGCAAAATTGTAGGAAAATTGGTTTTTGCCATAACTGAGGAAATTTTTGACCAATTTTGGCTCAAGAAGAGTCATTATTGGTATATTTTGATGTTTTGGAGCCATTGGAGTAGGTTGCAGAGGAAAAAATAGTAAAAAACATTTTTTCACAATTAAAGCTAATACAAAGGCCCATGCCATGGAAGCTAGACCAAGGAGATGTAGCCCAGGAGGGGTGAAATCCTTCATCAAAACCATGTGTATTTTTCTGAGTTGTCTGTATTTGCTGTGTGTTTATATGATATTTTTCAACATTTAGTTTCCATGCTTTTATGTTCATTAATTCCACTTAATCTCATCAAGTTTGTTTGTTTATCAATCATAAACACATCTATAAACCCTTGTACAAGAAGAAAACTTAAGCACTTTCATTACAAATTTGAAACTGATATTAGCACAAAAATAACTAACAATCAATTTCAGATCAAGTTGGTATTAGAGCAAAGGTTATTTATTGCTTTGCTTGAGATTATGCAAGAAGGGTTTTAATAGTTGTAATTTTGTGATGCTTACAAGGTTGAAGTTACAGAGAGGAGAAGGGAAGCTATTGTTTGCTAGTCCTGAGGTTAGTACAAGAAGAAAGAGATCTGAGAGAGCATCATCTTCACCCAAAGTTCCACTCATAGCTGCACTTGAAGCACCTCAAGTTCTATCTCCATAAGTTGAGATTGAAGAGGTACAAATTGCACAAGAAGCTGAGGTGATTGAAAAGGTACAAGTATCAGAAGTTGAGCTTGAATCCTTGGCCATTATGTTAGGTGTTGGAGAGACTCAAGGAAATTCAGAAGAGGAAGATGTCAAGAGAGAATTCAATGAAATTAAGATAATGGTTAAAATAATGTTTGATGCATTCACTGCAAAAAGAGCAGGAGAAGGTTCTAAGCCTCCACATTGAGAAGGAACTTCAGAGGATAAGAAGGATGAAGAGAAGAGTTCGAAGGGAAGTGGAGGAAATCCACCTCCATCTCGACCATCCTCATCCTCATCATCTTCATCATCATCATCTTCCACTTCCACCACAAAAACCACCCACATTCGTTCAAAAACCCCAAAATGAAAAAATCCATTACTCAAGTTGGAGATCAAGTTTGAACTTCCCATGTACAATGGTGAAGTAAATGCAGAGAAGTTGAACAATTGGATCCATCAATTGGAAGTATACTGCAAAATTCAGAATCTACAAGAGGATGACATAAAGATCCAGTTGGATTCATTAAGACTAGAAAGAGAAACACTAGTTTGGTGGGAGTAAAAGACTCAAGAAGAAATGCGACTCCATGGTAAGATATCCATTTCTTGGGTTGAATTTATTTCTTCCATTAAAAGACAGTTTTATCCATTAGCCTATATGCAAAAATAGATTATGAGTTGGCAAAAATTTAGGCAACTCAAGGGCCAAACAATTCAAGAATATACCTAGGAGTTTAGAGAGAGGGCTTTTTTGTTAGGAGTAAACTTGAATTCCCAAGACACACTCTTGAAATACATTGGGGTTTACATTCCTATTTGAAACATACTATTCTAATGTTTAACCCAAGAAATTTAGATGAATTATGTGTGCAAGCCACACATCTTGAAGCAAGGGGAAAGAAAATTCAGGAAGAGGGTATTAAGAAGAAGCCATTCAAGGGTAAGGAAAAAGAGAAGGGAGGAAAATGGAAGGGAAAGAAGAATTCAAGAATCAAGAAAGAAGGGGAGAAAACTACATTCAAATGTTGTTCCAAAGAGGCATGATGAAGCCCACTTTTGGAAACGACATTCAAACATTGTTCCAAATAGGCATGATGAAGCCCACTGTTGGAAACTACATCCCGAAATAAGGCCTAAGAAATCAAATAACAAAGGGAAACAAAAGATGACTGCCACCACACAACATGATCTTGGATCCGATTCTGGAGATGAGACCAAGATCGTAGCCATGGCCAACAAGGGAAAGAAAGCCATAGCAAGTACTAGTTCCTCAAATAGTCACAAAAACACTCCAAATGAAGACACAAGGACAAATTTTTTCCATGTGAGAGTGATTTCAAATCATACAAAGATTGATGCATTGTTTGATAGTGGGTCACATGCAAACCTGATTTCTGAATACTTGGTCAAAAATCTTAACCTTGAAACCGTATCACATCGCAAACCATACCTTTTGGGTTGGATAGTTAAGAATTCCAATTTACAAGTTACAAGGTAATGCATATTTTGATTTTATATTACTCCAAACTTTGTTGATGAAGTTGAGTTAGATGTGGTTTACGATTATCTTGAGAAGTCCATATTTGTATGACAGGAATGCGGTGTTTTATCGCCACGAGATTAAATATCATTTGATTAAGGATGGACTGGAGTATATTGTGAGAGATCATCGCAAAAAGCTGAATATTTCTTTAGTTAATGCAGGGCAAATGAAGAGGCTAGTTAATGCAAGTAAAATTTTTGTGCTTCTCATGATCAAGAAAAAGGATGATGTTGACTATGAATATTTTGAAGGATGTTATGAAAAATTAAAATATGATTTTTTTGATGTGGTAAGTCAGCACGACGAGATGTTTCAAGAACCAAGTGGGTTACCTCCTAAGAGGGGAATTCAACATGATATTCAGCTACAGGAGGATGTTCCACTTCCAAATATTGGTATGTATCGCGTGTCAATTATGGAGAGTTTGGAAATCAAGAAGCAAATCCAAGAATTTCTAAACAAAGGTATCATAGGCCCATCTAATTCACCAAGTGGTTCACCGATTGTTTTGGTACCAAAGAAGGATGGGACTTGGCGCATGTGCATAGATTTTCGTGCACTGAATAAAATCATGGTAAAGAATCGCTATCCACTCCCACACATTGATGATTTTCTTGATCAATTAAAGCATGCAAAGTATTTTAGTGAGCTAGACTTACGAAGTGATTCTCATCAAGTTAGAATAGCTGAGGAGGACATTTGGAAAACTACATTTAAAACTAGACAAGGATTGTTTGAGTGGCTAGTTATGCCATTCAGTCTAACAAAAGCTCCAGCTACTTTCATGTGAGTTATGAATGATGTACTAAGACCATTTCTAGATGAATTTGTCATTGTTTACTTAGATGATATTTTGATATTCAGAAAATGAAGAGATGAACATGTCATGCATGTGAACAATGTACTTGATGCGTTGAAATAAGAGTAGTAATTTTCAAAGATGTCAAAGTGTGAGTTTGGCAAGACTTCTTTAGTGTATTTGGGACACATTTTTGGAGGAGGTGAGTTGAAGATAGAACCTTCCAAAGTAGAGGTATTTCTAAATTGGCCCAAGCCCAATAAAGTTACAGAGGTAAGAAGCTTTCTTGGGGCAGCACAATATTGGAGGAAATTCATTGCTATTTTTTCTTCCATTGCAGCTCTGTTACATGCATTGACAAGTGTCAAAAAAGTCTTCCATTGGGGAGATATGCAAAAAAAATAATTTGATGCTTTAAAACAAAAGATCAGTTCAGCACTGGTATTGGCTCTTCCAGATCTTGGACAACCATTTGAGATCTAAACAGATGCAAATGATTACGCCATGGGAGCAGTTCTCATGCAGCATGGTAAGCCTATTTCATTTTATTCTAAAATTTTTAATGGAACTGTGGCTAACTATCCCACCTATGACAAAGAGTTATATGCATTGGTAAAAAGTGTAAAGAAATGGAAGCAGTATTTGATGGGGAAAGAGACCATTACCCATACTGACCATCAACCATTGTAGTACTTACAATCACAGTAATAGTTGCAACAATCAAGACATTTCAGATGGATGGGATTTCTACAACAATTTCATTTGATTATCAGGTGTAAAAATGGAATCTACAATAAGGTAGCCAATATGATCTCTAGGCCTATTGTAAATTCATCTATTATACTCAAGCACAATTCAGTTATGCATGAAAGTTACATTGAACAATATGCATATGATAGTGATTTTCAAGATGTGTATGAAAGATTGAGTTAAGGAAACGAAAATGAAGAGTTAGATTATCATGTGCATAATAGTTTGTTGTATCACTTGGGAAAGTTATGTAGACCACAAGGAGAAAGAAACAATATCATAAGGGAGGCACACACTTCATTGATTGCTGGACATTTCGGTGTAGGCAAGGCAATAGCGAATATCCAAAGGTATTGTTATTGGCCACACATAGTTGATAGTGTATCCCATTTTATTAGAGGATGTTCTTTATGTGAAATAAGTAAGCCTAGTAATAGGAAAATTTGATTGTACACTCCACTTCCGGTTCCTTCACATCCTTGGGAGAGTATCTCAATGGATTTTGTAGATGTTCTTCCAATGTCAAAAAAAGGTCATGATTACTTGTATGGTTGTAAATAGGTTCAGAAAAAATGTGTCTTTTGATGCCATGTAAAAAAATAATTAAAGTTGAACAAACAACTCATATTTTCTTTCAAAATGTATGGGTTCATTTTGGTCTTCCTACTTCTATTGTAAGTGATCGAGATTCCCATTTTGTTGGGAATTTTTGGTCAAAATTATGGGACATTATGGACACAAGATTAAAGAAGAGTACAACATTTCATCCGCAAACAAATGGTCAGACCGAGGTGGTTAACAAGAAAATCATTCATCTTTTTAGAGGTTATTGCAGCAAACATCTCAAGTTGTGGGATGAACAGTTGCATTACATTCAACATGCATACAATAGGGCAAAGCATTCTTCCACAAACACATTGCCATTTGGGGCATGTCCTGGGTACTTTCCAAGATCACCTTTGGACTTCATATTTGAGAAAGATGTTGCTATAGATGGTCATAGTGACATAGATGCAAGAACAACTTGAAAGGAGTCAAGGCAGATACAAGGAAAGGCAAATTAAACACCATGTTGATCACAAATTCCAGTTTGGAGATGAAGTTTGGTTATATATCAACAAATAAATATTGCAAGGGGAAGGTAAAAATATTAATCCAATCCTTTATGGTCCATTTAAAATTCTGGAAAAGATTGGTAGCAATGCATTTAAACTAGATTTGCCTCCTTATATGAAAATATATTCTGTCGTTAATGTTGAGAATTTGAGATTGTTTGAGTCTCCTTTGATTGATGATCAAGGAGAGCATGTTCAACTGCCATCAATAGATTATTTCTCACCAGAATATCTTGATGAACTTCAACAAGATCTCATACTTGACATAAGAACCAAAACTTCAAGGAGAGGGAATGTCAAATACCTTAGAGTGGGACTTAAGGGACAAAATCCTTCCAAGACCAAATGGATGGAGAGTGAAAGGGTGAGGGAGATGTACCCTCACCTACTGAACAATTGATAGTATATTATAGGGTCCAAAAGGCTTCTAGTGGGCAGGAATGATCAGCGACTCAATATTTAGCTCAAAAATTGAAGTGCTCAGAAATGATCCAAACCAGAACGAGTTCGTAGAGATCATCTCTAGAATTCTGACACAATTCGTTTCATCCAAGTCTGGCTCCGTATGAGTAAGTTATGACCTGCTGTCCATTTTCCCAAACACGTAAAAAAATGTGCAGAACAGTGACACATTGATGACTTGGAAGTCCAGTCAGCATCTCAAGAATATCCAGGGAATATTCTCCAATTTTCAGCCAATGACACTGTGACAAGTGTCACAGTCATATTCACCAATGTTGCTTGGGAAATTGAAATTTTTCTTCCTATTCTAAGGTTGAAATTTTAATTATTGGGTGCATTTTTTTTTTATATATTGGAAATTGGGCCAATGGAGAAGGGACACGTGGAGTAGCTAGGGGCTGCCACGTTCCCTCCCCCATGGCAATGAAAGTTGGTGCATTATTTATAATAAAAGTTAAGATTCAAATGTTTCATATGGTAAAATTATATCACGGAGGAAGGGGCGGAGGTCAGGGTCGATCCCGTGACCTCCCCCATAAAAGCGCCCGCTAGAACCACTATACCACACATCAAGTCTTAATATACAGGGGTAACCTCTTATATTTAAACCTTATGCAATTCACTGTTGGGCGGAGGAGGGTGTTAGTCTCGCGGGCCAGCCCCCTCATAATACAACCTCTACCCTGTGACCATGCCAGAGGGTTAACACGTTAAATGCATTTAGGGCTAACCACTACAGTTAATGACATTTAAACCACACTTATCTCCAGTTAATGATGCAGTTAATCTGGCGACAGAGTTGGCAGAGTCCGCCAAATGCGGTAGAGCTCCAGATTTAGTGGACTTATCTGGACAGTTTCCAAATTTGGAGGAAAAATTGTAGGAAAATTGGTTTTTTCCATAACTGATATAATTTTAGACCAATTTTGGCTCATGAAGAGTCATTCTTGGTATATTTTGATGTTTTGGAGCCATTGGAGCAAGTTTTAGAGGTAACAGGAGACTGTAAACAACATTTTTGCATAATTGAAGCTAATACAAAGGCCCATGCCATGGAAGTTGGACCAAGGAGATGTAGCCCAGGAGGGGTGAACTCCTTCATCAAAACCATGTGTATTTGACTCAGTTGTCTATGTTTGCTGTGTTTTTATATGCTACTATTCAAAATTTAGTTTCCATGCTTTTATGTTCATGAAATCTACTTAATATCATGAAGTTTATTTGTTTATAAATCATAAACACATTTATAAACCCTTGTACAAGAAGCAAACTTAAGCACTTTCATTACAAATCTAAAATTGATATTAGCACAACAATAACTAATAATTAATTTCAGATCAACCAAGTTGGCACCTCGATATTGCGGGCCTTTCAAGATTCTTAAGAGGGTTGGACCAATGGCTTACCGACTTTCATTGCATACGATTGTGAAAGTCCATGATGTTTTACATGTGTCATTACTTAAGATGTATGTGAAAGATGTTGATCATGTGATTGATTGGTTTGTATTGCAGGTGGATCCAAAAGGAGAATTCTAGCCTGAACCTCACTTCATTTTGTAGTGAAATATGCTCATGCTCTGGAATTGGGAAATCAAGCAAGTTAAAGTGCAGTGGAAGCAATTGTGGCTCGATGAATCTACATGGTAGTTGGTTGATCAAATGTGGGATACATATCCTTCTCTGTTAACTGATTGAGAATATGTATTTTGGTATATGTTTTGGTGTTGTATTTTGGTTATGTCTATATATGGATATTTATTATGTAAATATTGCATCGAGTTGTGTTATAAAGATCCAATAAGTGATATGATTGTCATGTTAGTTTTTATTTTCAACATTTTTTTCATGTAAATACTGCATCGAGTTAATTTATAAAGCTCCATGGGTAGTATGTTTTGGGTTTTAGCGGTTTGCTGCCTATAAGTTTCATTGAACACTGAGGATGGTGTCCCCCTTAGGGGGAGGGTTCTGTAATAGACCTGGTCAAAAATCCATGTAATAAAGTTAATAAAGGTAAAATAAGACCAAGGTCATGGACACATAATCCAAGCTGAATGTTGGGAAAAAAAATCCTAGTGGGTGTTCATTTGGTTTCTTATGGCTAAGGGGAAATTAGCAAAGGAAATGAAAAAGGATTTGAAAAGGAAAAGAGGCATTAATTGGAATTTTATTTATGAAAATAAAGGAAAATAGGAGAAAAGTAAGGTGAAAGGTCACAAGTTGCATGTGAGGATGAAATTGAAGGAAAATAATGGAAATTGAAGAGAATATAAGCCTCATTAATAAAAAGGCTTATGAGGATCAATTCACAAACTTTTGTTAGTTTAGTTTTGTAACTCTCTCTCTATTATTTCTCTCATACTTTTGCACACTTAGAGAATTTTTGCAGCACTCTAACATTGGAGAAAGGAAGGCAACAAAAGGACAAGAAGTAAAGGGAAGAAAAAATCAAGCGAGGAAGAGTTAGATCAAGCAGCCACAACACAATTACTTGTAGGTATTGAGTTGTATGTATGATTTCCTTGCTAGATTTTGAATGCATGGTATATGAATGTGTATATTTGATTCTCTTGCTATCATGGGCATGGGTTTTGCTAGGTGTGATAGTGGTTTTTAGCCTTGACTTTCCATTTTTGGATAGCCATGGTATGATGGGGTTCTTTAGTTTGGCTGAGCTAGATTTCCAGATGGTTTTGGAACAGGGTGAGGTGGTATCAGAAAAATTACCAAGGGCCTAGGAATCCCTTGAATACTAATGGAGGGATACACAGTAAATCCTACGGGTGGAGACAGGAGAATTCCTCAAGGTATTGGTGAATAAATATGGAAGCAACTATGCTTGTTTAGGGTCTAGTGATCCCTTAACTGGTTTGGCGGGATTGTGGTAAAGCCTCGTAGTGTATTTTTATTTTGGCCTAGGAATCCCTTAACCAGTAATGAAAATATTGTAGTAAAGCTTGGTTGTATAGATGAGGGTTTCATACATATAAACCCTTGATCGGTAATGGCAGGATATGTGCTAAAGCTTAAGGAATCCCTAATTGTTTTGTTGTGAGTCCCATATTCATTCTTGGAATAAGGCACAAGGGTGATTGGATGAAAGAAAGGTTTGGTTCAACACAATATATGGTTGGGTGTTACGTGGAAGTCCTTAAATTGGTTGGATTTTGAATATGTTTATAAGAGATCTTTTCCCCTTGTATTTAATGAGTATTTATACTTGTTATGTTGTGGTTTTGATGGTTGCTCTATTAATGTTATTATTATGGTTATATGCTGTTTATAAGCATGGTTTTATGACAGATTATAGTTATGGATCTTATCATGTTTTGATTAGTAAAGGAATGGTTAATGAATGTATGACCTAATAGATGATAATGCAACTATTGTGAGACAGAATTATATCTTCTTGACGATTCTCAGATAAGTATGAGATCCCTATATTCGTATATGTAATTATGATATGTATATTATATTTTCATGATGTGTTTGACAGAATGACTTTCATGGTTAAGCCTTGATAGGTCATGTTCTTGTCTAAATTTTGTATGGAAGGCTTTGTATTGGTGTCAATTATTGTTTTGGAAAGTTTCATCAAGTTTTGGGCAGTGGTCTAGAGACTAGCTCTGAAAAATTGGCTCAGATATTGTGGTTATAGGTAGAGAACTGGGTGAAAAATACTGTAGTCGCCCTCTTGCAGGATTATGCATGTGACTGGAGGGTTAGAGTCAAAATTAGGTAGCGTTGTGACAAATTCTACGAGTACAGGTCATTGGAAAGAGGCTTAACTCAGAGTTTGGGAACCTAGAAGGGTGGTTTAGCCCTTTGGGGTCCTGTAGCACCTAAGGGAAGTCAATAAAGTTTTGGTTGGACGATTCCACTTCCTTAATTGCACCTATGAGGTTGAGTCATATCATAGTAACTCTTCATCACATATTTACCCCGGTGGACTGGTAAACTTGGCTAAGTGTGGGAGGAGGGTGCTACACCTTGTTTTGTCGGATATTGTGTTGCCACTCCAAGCCAATTTGTGCGCTTGGAAACACTGAATTCTAGTGCTATTGGCAGTTTTAATGGCTTGTTATATTATAGTGCTTAAACCCTCTCTAAAATTGTGACTAGGGGTGGTGATCAAGCGCTTAAACAAGATGTATATCTATACCATCTATGGTTAAGCGCTCTTGGCCGTCGGATAACCTTGAAAATTTCTCCCCAAAGGATTCAAGGGGAGCCCCAAGGGAAAATCCATGTATTTTATTCTCGAGGTGACTTGGCACAATGGGGTCAGTTGAACACCTCTACACAAAGAAACAAATGGAAAACCATAGTTAAATAATACGAGAAATATTTGTGTTGCAAAGGGTTGGAACTTGTGGTGGGCCCCAGGGTGATGAGGTTCATGACATGACAGGGAGGGTGACATGGTTCCCTTGTGGTGTGCCACATGGCACCTTTTTTTAGCCTTTTCACGGGTCCAAGAGGCCTAAAATCACGTGACACATGGCACTCTTGTGGGAGGTCACGTGGATAGTACGAAATCATCTAATTGTTGAAGTTGTAACTAGTGTTAATTTTCATAATGTAATGTAAAAATGTCACTCATGTATTTATAATTTTCATAATCATATTTATTTTTGGTAAAAGCATGTTCTTCATGCTTATAGAGTAAAAAATATTCAAAAATAATTTATTATGAGTCAATGAAAAATGTACTTGAGTCATGTCCCATTTGGACATTTGTAAGAAAATAATTTTTAATTTTATGTTGATTAAATAAGTCCACAAAATGTCAAGTCGTCCCTCAGAATAAGTGGGCCTAAGCCTCCAAGAGACACTCATTCGACCTCCTGGAAAACTATATATAAGAAGAAAATTCGACCCTCTTGGAGATCATCTAATCACACAAGAAGTGCATATAAATAATGAAAAGGAGGATGATAAGCATAAGTGAAAGGAAATAAAAATGAAGTCAAATAATATAGAAGAATAATTTTGCTTGACCAAATTTCAGACTTGAAGGCCAAATTTTTCCATGCTACTGCAGGCTCGAAATTTCAGGGGCTAAAATTTGAGGACCGAAATTTTAGGAGCTGACCAAATTTGGAATAGTTTGACCATCATTGACTTTGACCTTGGAGATAGCTTAGAGGAGGTTCGATTTGGAAATTTTGGTGGCAGTCTTGGTCTTGGTCTTGGATATCTCTTTTTGATCCGATTGTATAAGAGAAGGATTGTTGGATTTTTCCCCTTGTGGGGTTTTTCCCTAGATTGAAGACTAATTTTGGTGTCTCTTGTCTCTTTGTTTTTCTTTAAATATTGAGAATTTGTATAATTGGTTGATGAATAACACATAAGAAGTAACAATAAGGGATTTAACATTGACAATTAATTATCAAGAAAGAGAAATCAAGGTTAATCTCTACTACACTCAGTTTCTCAACATGGTATCAATGATCCAGATTTATGTAGGAACGCAATAGAATAAACATATAACCATAAATACAGAGATGCAACAGAAATAACACTTCATTTCATCAATATAAAAGAACTGAAATGTGCTTACAGACAGAATGGAAATAAAACTAGCTAGGGCGCTGGTAGCTATCTCTGAGAAGAGATGTGGCGGCTAAAGGCCTCTGAACTGATTTACAATGAGGCTCGAGGGCCTATTTATTATTAAGAAACAATGGAGAACTCTAAACATCCAAAAACCTAACCCTAGGAGATGAAGCACCAAAACTATGGGCCCCGTTTGGGTAAATTTGTGTTTCAACTTCCCAGGGACGTAACTTTGGCATACTATCTCCATTTGACGCACATGGTACATCATTAGAAAGATCTATCCGATGACTACAACTTTTTCCACAAATATCCATTCCAGAATAGAATGATATTTTCTAGAAGCGCGATGCCAAAAAAATGTCGTTTAGGGCCTCAAAAAGGCTCCGGAAGTTCAGGTTCCGAAAAAATGCAAAAATTTAGTAAGTTGTGCCGAAACTGAAAAAATAAAAGAGGCAATGGTGGGGCCCCAAGTGGAATAGGCGGGTGGCCACCAATATCCACCTGGATCATTCCTCCCCCCTTAGGAAGCAATGGTCCCCATTGCGTTGAGTTCATCCATGAGATGAGGAAACTTCTGCTGAACTTGGTCCCTGGTGAACCACTTGCCTTGGTGCAGGAGTTGGCCAGCTTTGACAACACGATACAGTTGGATCTGCTGTTGACGAGTGTTCTTGATTTGCATGTCCATGATACAATCTGTGGTGGCCTGTTCCATGCAGTCTGGGTTTAACTCTGTTGGTGTGAGTTGTTCTGCAATGTCCGAGGTGTCTAGTAGAGGTGGAAAGTAGGGACGAAGGCGATCCACATTGAAGACTGGGTGCAGACCAAGGAATGGTGGAATACTAAGCTCGAAGGCATTGTTACCTACAGCCTTGGTGATGGTGTACGGCCCGTATCGGAGCGGGCGAAGCTTGCGGTGAGGTCCAGTGAGGCGCTCCTTCTGCAAATGTAGCCATACTCTGTCGCCCACCTGGAAGTGGTGTGGCACCCGGTGTTGATCATGGCGCTGCTTGTACTTCGCATTGGCTCTGTCCAATATATCATGAACCTGTTGGCGGATGTGTTGAATGCGCTCGATGAAGCTACTTGCTTTGTCAACTTCAGACTAGACATGAGCTGAATCGGCCTGAGCAGCTGCAAATGGCATGGCTACGTCAATGGGACATAGTGGCTGGAATCCCAAGCCCACCTGAAAGGGGCTATGGCCGATTGAACTGTGGAGAGCTCGATTATAACTATGTTGTACATAAGGGAGGCTCTCGTCCCATGTGCGTGGATGCTTTGAATTGTACATGCGCAGAATGTGTACAATCATTCTATTGACGACCTCTGTCTGGCCATCTGTTTGGGGATGGAAAGCCGTGGACTTGGTGAGCTTGGTATCCAACATCGACCAGAGGCTGGACCAAAATGTGCTGAGGAACCTGCTATCCCGATCTGATATGATAGACTGTGGGATCCCAAATTGCACCCACACTCGTTCAAAGAAGAGTTTAGCAGTGGCTTCTGCTGTGATATTCTTCTTGCAGGCCGCCATAATGGCCATCTTCGAGAATCTGTCAACGACCACAAAAACACAGTCATTTCCCTGCTTAGTAGAAGGCAGGCCCGACATGTAATCCATGGAGATGGATTCCTAAGGTCGACTAGGGGTAGGTAGAGGAGTATATAGGCCTTGCTTCTTGATGGTCGGTTTGGCAATGGCACAAGCAGTGCAGGATCTGATGTGCTTCTCGACATCCTTTCAAAGGTTCGACCAATAGAAATACTTCTGTAGTATTGCTACTGTTTTCTCGACCCCGAAATTCCCAGCGACTCGACTGTAGTGTGCTTCCCATATCATCTTGGCACGCTCGCCTGAAGGAACACAAAGGTGTCCCAGGTGACATAAAAGTGCATCTTGGAGGTGAAAATTTGGAACTTGCGTGCCCCCCAAGAGTGCCTTGTAAGTGTGGCCGAATTCTGGGTCACTCTCATAGAGAAGCGGCCAATCAGAAGTCTCGTGCCCACAAGAGTTGAGCACGGTGGTGAGCGCCACGATCGTTGGTCGGCTGAGGCAGTCTGCAACATTATTGGTGCTACCCTTCTTGTACTTGATGTTCAAATGAAACTGTTGCAGATATGTGGACCACTTCTGATGGCGATCATTCTGCAACTTCCCTTGTGTCTGTATGAACTGCAGGGGCCGGTGGTCTGTGTGGATGATTGTTTCCTTCCCCAAAATGTAATGCTTCCATTGTCGACAAGCTTGCACAATGGACTACATTTCTTTGTCATAAGTGGGATACTTGCGAACTGTGTCAGACAATGTCTCACTGTGATATGCCACTGGATGTCCCTGTTGAGTAACAACTGCCCCAATAGCATAGTCAGAGGCATCTGTCTCGATCTCAAATGGATGTTGCAAGTCTGGTAAAGTGAGCACTGGGGCAGAACAGAGGCGATTTTTCAATTCAGTGAACACATTATGTTGAGGTTCTGACCAAAATAATTTTGCTCTCGCTCCTCCCTTGGTGACTTGACTCAAGGGCCAAGTGATATGAGAGAATCCCAACACGAACCTCCAGTAGAAATTAGCAAGACCCAGAAATCTGCGAAGCTCTGTTATAGTAGTTGGGGCTGGCCAATCCAGAATGACTTGGATCTTGGCTGGATCCACATGCACCCCCCTTTCATCAATAATTTATCCCAGATATTGAACCTGGGTCATGCCAAAAGTACACTTCTCCAGATTGGCACACAACTTGTGTTGCTGCAGTGTTTGGAGGACTTGTCGGATGTGGTGAAGGTGCTCTTCCCAAGTCTGGCTGAAGATAAGAATGTCATCCAAGTACATCACTACAAATGAGTTGGTGAATGCCCGCAAGATGTCGTACATCATCCTCATGAAGGTTGCGAGAGCATTTGTCAACCCGAAAGGCATGACCAGCCATTCGAAAAGGCCTTCCTTGGCTTTGAAGGCAGTCTTCCACACATCGGAGGGTTCAATCGGTACCTGGTGATACCCCGACTTCAAGTCGATATTGCTGAAATATTTTGCACCTTTGAGTTGGTCCAGAAGGTCATCAATCCATGGGATTGGGTACCTATTCCGGACAGTGATCTTGTTCAGCGCCCGATAGTCAATACAGAGCCTCCACGTCCCATCCTTCTCCTGTACCAACACGATCGAGCTCCCACAGGGTAATGAACTTGGTCGGATGTGACCTTTCTGCAGCAGCTCCTATATCTGCCTCTTGATTTCATCGTTCTCCAGAACAAAGTGTCGATAGATTGGTCCATTGGGTAGCGACGCTCTTGGGGTTAGATCAATCGGGTGCTTGACCTGACAGTGCAGAGGAACCCCTATGGGTGAGGTGAAGATGTCCCCGTACTCCACCACAACCTTATCCATTTGTTGTTGTCGTGCAGAGGAGCCTTGTCTGGAGGTCGTGGCCGCAGTCTTCTTCTTGCCCTGGGGGCGGATCATCAGGAAAATGAATTTCCTGGTTTGGGAAATGAGCTTACTGCATTGTTTTGCAGTAACCAAAGAGATAGCGGCAGGAGGTGGTACCTCTGGTATCCTGTACAACTTATTTCCCAAGGTAACAATAACAGCACGAGGTCGAGACTCATACACAGCATGACGCTTCCACAAGTATGGTTGTCCTAATAATACATCAGAAACATCAATAGGAGCAACTTCACATAATACCTCATCCGTGAAGGGCTTGATGCTATAGGGAAGGCGACACTGCCGGCTGACGCGGAGATCTCGTCCTTGGTGAAGCCACCCGATGGTGTATGGATGTGGATGAGCTATGGTCGGCAAGCCCAACCGCTTCACGGCGTCTGCTGAAATGAGGTTCTTTTGGCTCCCATTGTCGACAATGAACTGTACCGGGGAGCCCTTTACCCACATCCGGGAGTGGAAGAGACGTTCCTCCTCCTCTGGATCTTCCGGTTCCTCCTTTTGGATCTTTGTAGTGGCAACAATGGCATTGGGCTCCGCATCAATAATCTGTTTCCCTTTTTCATTCGCCTTTTCAGGTTCTGATTCGGAGTCAGAGCATGCATCTGACTCAGAAGCCCTCATCTCGGCCACTAGCGACTGCTTGGCCCGACACTCACTCGTGTTGTGAGTGGAGCTCTTATGGAACTCACACCACTTTCCCGTGTCCTTCTTTGGCTTTACGGTGTTGTTCTTGTCTTGTGGCTTTGATGGGTTGTCTTTAGCCGCCATGCTCTGTCCTTTGTTTTGCGGTTTGGAAGCACCCTTTCCTTGCTTTTGATTCGCAGATCCAAAGTCTCGCTTCTTCTGTTTGAATTTCTGCTCAATCTTGGCAGCATACCGGTATGCCGTACCAAGCGAGGAGATGTCGAGGAACTCCATTTCCTCCTGAATGTATCTGTGCAGACAGCTGCGATACTTTAGCACCAAATGTTTCTCCGAATCTTTGATACCCAACTTTGTGCGTAGGGTATGGAACAGATTCGTCAGCTCGTGCACATCTTGATCCCTTTGTTGTCGCAGCGTGGTCCATTGTATGTACTTGTCCTCATAGCTCCCCACGGGATAGTACTGTTCCTTGACGGCGTCTCGGAAAGAATTCCAAGTTGGTACCGCCGAGAACAGAGAGGGTTCTGTCTGGTCCTTGTTCTCACAGTAGGTTTCCCACCAGTCCTTAACATGGGGGGTAGCTTTGAGGAGTGCAAAAATAATCTTCTCCCGGTCTGAAAAGTCATGAATAGAGAAATATCCTTCTAATAGATTCAACCATCTATCTACGGAATCTGCGTCTATTTGACCCTCAAATATGGGAATGTCAAAATTTACTTGTACCTTAAAGGGAGTCGCAACTCCAGAGTGGCTACTGGATGCAGATGCGCCGCCGGTGGGCAGTCATTGAAGGATCTGAGCAAAGTTATCCATCATCGCGTTCCTTTGTTTTTCGAGAGCCTCCTCGAGCAATATTTTGATAGGATCTCTTGCTCCCTCATCTTTCTTTTCGTCCCCCATGGGTGTCCGTCGAGGTTTGTGAGGCTGATCTTGCAAAGGTTCCACCAGATCAAGCCCTAGCTCCTTATACCCCGACCTCGTTGGGGACATGGAAAGAAGCATCGAGAAAAAGCAGACCGCTCTGATACCACTGATCTGGATTTATGCAGGAACACAACATAATAAACACATAACCATAAATACAGAGATGCAGCGGAAATAACACTTCATTTCATTAATATCAAAGAACTGAAATTTGCTTACAAACAGAATGGAAATAAAACTAGCTAGGGCACTGGTAGCTATCTCTGAGAAGAGATGTGGCGGCTACAGGCCTCTGAACTCAGTTACAATGAGGCTCGAGGGCCTATTTATTATTGAGAAACAATGGAGAACTCTAAACATCCAAAAACCTAACCCTAGGAGATGAAGCGCCAAAACTATGGGCCCCGTTTGGGTAAATTGGTGTTTCAACTTCCCAGGGACGTAACTTTGGCAACTATCTCTGTTTGACGCACATGGTACATCATTAGAAATATCTATCCGAGGACTAAAAATTTCACCATGAATATCCATTTTGGAACGGAATGATATTCGCTAGAAGCGCGACATGCCCAAAAAACGTCGTTTAGGGCCTAAAAACGGCTCCGGAAGTTCAGGACCCGAAAAATTGCTAAAAATAGTAAGTTGTGCATAAACTGAAAAACTGAAAGAGGCAATGGTGGGGCCCCAAGTGGAATAGGCGGGTGGCCACCAATATCCACCTGGATCAATCAGAGCTAGGGAAGATCTAAGAAGCATGAAAATCAACATGGAGCATTGACACCTGTAGTAGTGATGAAAAATCTTGATCTAAATTTATATAAGTTTTGTGGATTTATCAAGGTTTGTGATTCCTATTTTAGCTTTGTGGTAAGAATTTGTTGAATAGATTTGATATTGAGAAAATGGTATGAAATCTGTAGCATCTAAGGTATGTCAAGAAGTTATGAAGCAAAAACATTGTTATATATCCATATAAAAGATGAATTTATAAGACAAAAGTATGAAGAAAAAAGATTGAAGCATGGGTAACCTATTAATTGATCTATGCTAGCTCAAGTAGAAGGCCAAAATTTTGCATTTGACATTTTCTTAAGTTTATATGAATTTCATATGGTATGCAAAGTCTATACAAAATTGTAACATAACACTGTGGAATTCGAAGCCTCTTTGGAACTATGGTATGTGAAAATTTTGTGAGACTGTGGCAATATAATATGTGAGTTTCTTGAAGAAATTTTCTATGGCATCTTGTGAACAATCCTAATTCTATAATTCATGTGAAAAATTGTTGGTGAAGAGTTGATTTGGCACTTAAGTAATAGGTATACAATGCATACCTGTGGCTTTATACCTGTGCAACTTGGATCGAGTCCTATGACACTTCTTTATGGTTCATGGGAGACATTTATGACATTATATATCAGGATACCTGAGATCAAATATCGGAGGCACTACATGAGTCAAAGAACTATAATATGATCCAAAGAACTTCGAATTTTGTACCATATTTTGCCTCATCCTTGTTCAAGTAACATTCAAATTTGTAACTAGTATATGAATATACATGACAAATTAAAGGCATCTATAATGAAACTAAGTAATAAAAACTCCTATCCAAGATCCAAAGTATACAAGGCATTCAATTTTTTTGTATTGTCAAGTCCAAGAATAAATATAATGAATTTCTCCGTGGAAGAATCCAAGACTCCATTCTATGGTAACTCGAGAGAAATTTTGTGGCACTATATGTGAGGTCATAAGGGACATTGTTTTGCGGTTATATATCTTCGTAGAGGACAAGCCTATGAAATTTTATCTCATTGGAAGAAAGAGACCCAAATTATATATATAATCTTTGTAATCAAAGTCCAAGACTTTGAGAACTATGTGGAAGAGGTGTGACAAGATATATGAAGTTTTATAAAGCTCATCTTTGTGACACAACTTAAAGAAATATTTTTGGTTCAATGACTAAAAGTATAAGGAATATCTATTGGAGAAATATGATACATGTCAACTGAAGAAAAGTCAAAGGATAAGGTCTCTACTAGGATGAATGAGGTGATATTAAAAATGTATGTATAAAATGTGTTCATATACAATCAATGACCTATGCCAATTGTAGTGAATATAATGCTAATATGGTGATCTAATGGTCTCTTGAAAGATAATAATGCATCATAATAAGGGTTTGTGTAGATATATTTTAGAGATCATTGATATGTTAGTGTTGAGGAGGTAAATCCCCTCTGCGGACAGAGGCGATCCCTACTAGCCCAGCAGGGGTCTAGCAACAAACAAACAATGCTATGACGCAAGCTCCTAGTTACGAATGAAAGACTTGGGATAAGAGCCTACCCGGATTCCAACGCTAGATCTGAAGAAGAGATGTCCCCGTCCTTCAGCCCTGGCAGATCACAATCCTTCCACGATCCCCGCGGATGAACACCTGCACACAGAAGAAACGAACATATACAAGCATAGGAACCAGCATACGTAACTAAACATCGGTCAGAAAAGATATTACTCGCATTAACATGATGGAAAAAGGAGTGGAACCATAATCATAGTCATATATTAAAATGATAAACGAATAGAAGTTACAACCAAGTTCTGACGTCGCAGCTTCCTTCGAACGGGTCTCCGGTCGTCCACGTCTCGCAAAGTTTGCCAAGGAAAGGGAAACCTCTCCAGAGTCTCGTAACAATGGTCTCCTCGCTTGAATGGGCCTTAAGGGAAAGAAGGGATTCTTTACAGCACAAAGGCACTTGGGAATAGGGAGATGCAAAGCTTCAGCACTTCAAGACTAGCTTGCCATGGATCCGAGCAAGCTTTTATAGATGGGGAAGGAGGGAGTTGGGATCCCTATTATTATGGGATTGGCCCTATCAACAAGGAAGGTTCCATAGAAGGTGGCAAAACTACTTCCCTTCCATAGAACTCCCGCAGCCAAACCTCCCAACTCAAGATAGGCAATGGTTGTGAGTTTGTTTGAACTCAACTTTCGCCATCCATATTTAAAAAACAGTCCCTAAAATGGGTGGCGCGATTGCTGCTCTATGACAGAGCGCCAAGTGGCGCGACCTCTTTACAGGATTTCCCTGATTGGCGCGAGCACTGAACTGTCTACCCGCGCCAATGCAAAAGAGCTGTTTTTCATGAGTTTTGCAAGGAGATGTCTCAAGGGAAAATGAAGCTCATACTCAGAGGGATGCATTGATGATGTTTTCAAGGCATGATAGTGTTCACAGGTCACATAATGGGTCCCCCATTGTGCGGGACGGGGAATGGTAGCGACGGTGACAAATTACTGTGTAACAGATGCCCCCTAAAGCATGAGGCCCGAGAGAGAGAGGGGTGAAATGCTTTACGAGAACATGTCCAACTGAAGGCCCGCCGTCGGAAAACCTGCACAGAAAGATACAACTGATATCTCAAGTACATGATATATATCTATGGTATGGACGCAGCCATCCGAACAGAGTATGCTATAATCCGGATCCAGGGTATGGGCGCAGCCATCCAACTAAGATCAAACAAATAGACTCAGGTATGGTCGAAGCCATCCAATCATTGAGTCATGTACATAATGACAATAATCCACAATCGCAGCCTGGATTACAACAGACACAATCCAGGGTCTTGCGCTCCATCTCGACCCAAACAAGTACAAGTTCTAGCATGCGAATGTGTGAGCCGATGTCGAACATGCAAGAACATCGTCTGATTACCAGCCAATGATGAAAGCCGTTAACAGACGCGAGAGAAACCACCAATAATGACAATGGTCCTCAAGGTACTACAGGTACAATCTACGGCGTGTGAATAAATGAGTTGACGTCGAACACCCGCAGAATCATCCGATCGGAAGTCAATGATGTAAACTTCACGTCGAATGCGACGAACCTGCCATTGAGGCATGCAGGCTCCAAGGTACCATCAGGAGTCTCTAGACCAACTTCCTGGATAATGAGTTGAAGTCGACAAGAAGTGACCTTGATCGAAGGTGGGCCATAATGATTCCCACATCATCGACACGAGACAGAGGAACATAATGTTTTGTTGTGAATCAGGACCATATGAGAAACAGAGGAAGGTTGATATTTGCAGAGGCCAACTTCTCTTGAACATACGAACGTCATGACAATGGACTTGGCAGTATTTGACATCAACGGATCAAAGGTCATGGCGACGAGGCAGTGAACAGATGAGAGGTCAAAAGAGATTACCCAAACCCATGGAAGCAAAGTGAAGCAACGAGATGAGATGTCCCCAACCCGACACGAATGCAGACAAGTGCCATGTTCAAGAGCGACATACCGCCGACGACAACGACGATGGTTCCATTTTTTCCCCCACCATTTCTGGCGAGTACCCCAATTATTTTTGATAACAAGCTTGAAGGGGATAGCATATGCTTGTGATATAAGTCCGCCCTTCGGGCGAATCCATCCTAGTGCATTTAACGAGTCCTAGGAAGGAGAAACTCCGAGAACGTCATTTCGACGGAATCCAATGTCATCAGGGTTTAACGAGTCTGACAAAGGAAGAACTCGGCGTCTTTTCATGTTTAGAGAGTTTGAAAAGACAGCGGAAAAGAAAACTCCACAGGTCCCTTTTCATAAATAGTTCCCCAGATCCGAAAAGGTAGAAAACAATATCCGGGAAAACCTCCTAGTCGCGATAGGCTAGGGTATTCCTTTTTCGTAATCAATCCATCCCGGCCCGAAAAAGGGTTAAACTTATACCGGGTGAATGTCGATTCGTGTCCATTTTAACGAGATCGAAACGACAAGGGCCTCAGCGATCTTTTCATATTTAGAGAGTCAGAAAAGAGCTGAAAGATGACTCCAGAGTGACTTTTTCGTGTTTTTACCGAGTCCTAAAAAGTATAAAATACAACTCGTTTCCACCCTTTAAGTCGCAAAAACCTGCCGCTGCACATACCCAACAAGCGTAAAATCCATTTTCGACATAATACATGCAAATATTTGACAAAAAATAACTTTTAAAGCTCATTTAACGTCGAAAAGTTATAAATATGTCCAATGGTAAAAAATAAAATTACTTTTTACTATTTACCTTGTGGAGAGCAACAGTGGTCCATTTGGAGCAGAATCTTCTGACGGTGATTGCGACCAATCCAGGCAACCATTCAGCGTCTCGTCTGTGACAGGTAAGTGGCGCTCCTTTTCTCTTTCGTTCCATACATTTTTTAATGAATTTCCCTTAGAAATCAGCTCTGTAAGGGCACTTTTGAATTTTTAGGGCCGGGCCAAGTGGCGCGGGTATCGGGCACGGACCTGCGCCACTGAGCTCTTTTTACCAAAGGGCTCGCGCCACATGGCGCGACTGTCAGCAAAACAGTCGCGCCAGCGGCGGAACCCAAATTTTCGCCTAAAAATCCGCTATTTATGCCAAATTTCTTGAATTTTGAAGCTTACAAAAGATCTAATCAGGGGCTTTGGACCATGTGAATGCAGATAAACAGTCAGAATGGCAATCGAATGGAAGGAACGAGAACACGGAGATGAGGACGAAGAGGCCATGCAAAGCCAAGCATGTATGAATGCTCTGAGAGATTGTGGCTTAAAAAAGTTCTTCCTCACGCCATGCTTACGAGCTCAGCCTGAGCTCCTCCAATATCTAATCAACGTCTGGGATGAAAATGACCAAGTATTCAGAATACGAGACCAGGTGCTGGAATTGGAGGTCACTGACATTTATTTCATTACTGGATTGTCCCGTAGAGGTCCGATTCCTGTTCTGACTGGAAGCAGGCCATCAGGGGAAAAGATGGAAGAAGTAATGGCGCGGGTGTGCCGTGGGGCACAAACTGGATCAGGGAGTAAGAAGGTATACATCTCCACCATTCCTGATCTAGCACTGAGAGTCGTACTCCACACCATTACGTGGGCTACTGGATCGCAGGCACCGCACGAGGCTACAAAAACTCAACTCTTACTGGCCTCAGAATGCATGGGTCCCCGACTGTACGATTGGGCAACAGCCGTCACAATCAACATGAAAAGGCAGCTCACCAAGTGTAAACAAGGGAGACTGAAGCAGTTCGGCTATGGTTCCATTCTGGTATCGTTCATTCTGGAACGCATACCAACCTTCCAGGGCCAAGAGGCCCATGTGGCGAGTCCGATACCACGAGAGCCGAGGATGGCTCGCTGGGCAGCACTGATGCCCAGATCTGGAGGAGGCCAACAGATGTCCTGGAGGCCAGAGTTCTTTAGGTGGCTACGGCGCCAACTGATCGTTGTGGAAGATTGGCCCTATGCGGGGACCGACTTTACAGGGGACCCAGATCTCCCGCTACCAGAAGGAGACGACTGGGACGAAGAGCTGGGTAAGACCTCATATTTTTGATTTTATGTTTATATGTTTTTTTTTTGTTAATACACACTTGTCTTAACACAATTATATATGCATGCAGATGTAGGACCTGAGAGACCAGCCGGGATGTCTCCTATCTTCCGGAGGACACAACTCGCCCCTGAGATCCAGGGGGAAGGTACCGGAGGAGAGGCACTGGTTCAGAACCTCGAGGGAATCGTCCATGGGATCCCAGACTATGCCCGACTATCAGATGTACCGATGGAGTACCAGCGCCATACGGTGGGAGTCCCAAACCGGCTCCACCGAATCCTGAGGCGGCTAGTGCGTGCAGTAACGTGCTATCATGAGCACCATGCCGATTAGTCTCTAGGATTTAGCCACACCTATTTTTTGAGAGACACAGTGTCTCCGGATGTATTAAGACACTTATGTATATTTTTTGAGTTTTATGTGACACACTTCTATGTAAACATTTTGATATCTATATATATGCATATCTATTTCTGGATGAGTCTTCTTTACATGTGATGATGATTTATAAATTGCGCAAATGTCTATCTAACACCAAATTTGCTACTGCATCTGTCAATGTATTCAAATGTCTGGGTATATGATGATATGTAATATATTCAAAATTCCTTTCCAGTAATCGAATACGCAAATACAATCGTAAAATGGACGGGTTTCTTACCGAATAGTGCCCGTTCAGCTGCAACACTACAAGCCGTGAATCTAGGTACACGAGCAATTCACGGATACCAAGGTTTACTGCCTCGGTTAATAATTCCAATACGGCGCTATATTCCGCGATATTGTTCGTGGTACGTCCTAAAAAAACACCTTGTAGGTTGATCAACTCACCAGCAGGATCGTAGATTACCCAGGCTGCAGAAGACAGATTCCTGGTACTGCGGGAGGCACCGTCCGCGAAACCAACAAATGGATGAGTAGACATCTGCACAACCAGGAAGACCCGATCAGAAGAAAGACGTTTACAAAGCACACCACACCATGCACACAAATGACAATCACACACCTATGTACACACACCACACCAAGAAATCATTTCAGGCGTAGTTTTTCTTGAGGTACAGCCCATTTCTGGGCTGCGCCAATGGAACTCCTTCGTAGTCTATAAGCTCGTAGGCCCCATTTTTCAAAACACGTTTTACTATATAGGGACCGTGCCACATGGGCTGGAGTTTACCGGCACCAAGCTTATCATGTGCCTGATCGTACAAGAGGACTAGGTCTCCTTCAATGAAAGAACGGGGAGAAACAGATTGATCAAACTGAGATTTGACCCTCTTCTTTTGTGCTTCGATAATCAAAGCAGCTAGACGACGGGTTTCATCCAACCGTTCGAGATACAGAAGACGCTCTTCCTCAGGAGAAGTATCCGGTAAGAGCTCCACAGCTAATTTGAGCGAAGGAATTTCACATTCAACCGGCAAAGTAGCTTCCAGATCGTACACCAGTTGGAATGGTGTGAATCCGGTTGCACTTTTAGCAGATGTTCGGTACGCCCAGAGAGCTGAGAACAGTTGGAGATGCCAACTGGATTTATGAATCCCAACTGTTCGTTGAAGCATAGTGACCAAAACCTTGTTCACCGCTTCAACCTGACCGTTCGCTTGAGGGTAGTATGGCGTTGAGCTGTCGTGACGCAAACCCAACGCAGCTGTCAGCTCCGCCATCATGTAATCACGGAAATGAGTACCGTGATCAGTGACGATAGCTTGAGGGACCCCGAATCATGCAATAACATGGTTGAATAAAAATGAAGTAGCCGTTCTTCCGTCAGCAGCTAGTGTAGGCATCGCCTCGGCCCACTTAGTGAAGTAGTCGACGGCGACAATGATATACGCATGCCCCCCGGCCGAGTGAGGGTTACACGTCATAAAATCTACGCCCCATTTCGCGAAAGGGCCGACGGTAATAACGGGATGCAAAGGCACCGGCGGCGCGCGCATCTTGCGCTGAAAAATCTGGCACGGATGACATTTCCGGACTGCAGTGATGCAATCCTTGAATATAGACGGCCAGAAGTAACCTGCCCTCAGAATCTTTTGGGCAGTGGCATATCCGGACATGTGTCCACCACAAGCGCCACTGTGGCAGTCATTCAAGACTTTCTCAGCCTCGTCCAAGGTAAGGCATCGTCGGAGCACCGAATCTACTCCAATACGATATAGGGTATCTCCTACTATGCGGTAGGGTTGGGACTGGTGCCGAATCCGACGACGTGCAGCTTTATCCAACTCAGACCGGAAAGTCGCGGTCTGAAGATACACTATGATGTCACCGTACCAAGGATCACGAGTATCAATAAGAAACAACGTTTCGTCCGGTATATGATCTTCAGAATGTTCAGGAAGAGAGTCTGTAGGGAGAGAACATATCAAATCCGCGAAGACCAGTGATTTAGTTGATTTGGCAGTGGTGAACTCCAAATCAAACTCCTGCAGGATGACGATCCATTTGGAGTACTTGCCCCCCAGCAATTGTCTAGAAAGAATATATGTCATGGGGTTGCAGTCTGAAACCACCGTTATCGTGCGCAAAAGGATGTAATGGCGAAAGCGCTGTACAGCGTGTACGGCTGCTAAGGCCAACTTCTCAACATGTGCGTAACGCGTTTCCGGGTCGAGAAGGTTCCGAGAGAGGTAATAAACAACATTTTCATCACCGTTCTCGTCATCCTGCACCAAGACCATGGCGATGGTGCTTAATGCGGCGGCTAGATACAAAGTAAAGTCGCGGTGGTAGTCCGGAGGACGAAGCAACGGAGCATTGACGAGCAATGTCTTCAGCTTCTCAAAGGATTCTTGAGCGATTTTGTCCCAATGAAAGGGAACATTTTGCTTTAACAAACGAGTGAATCCCTTGGCCACCTCGGCGTAATTCGGGATGAAGCGTCTAAGAAAATTCGCTTTCCCTTGCAGACTCTGCAACTGATAAAGGGAGGAGGGTGACGGAAGATTTATAATGGCCTCAACCTTCAGAGGGTCGAGGCGAATTCCGTCTTTCGAGACTATAAAGCCTAAAAGACTACGACCGACGCAAGACGCACTTATGGACTGAGTCAATGCTGTAGCGGTCAAGCAACGAAGCAGACCGCGAAGATGTTCGTGATGATCCTCGCTACCCGAATGGCAGGCAAGTCACGTCCAGATAAGGGCGGGACAATATGGCGAATATCATGAAAAGCATATGACACGCACGCCGAAACGGCGCCAACGTTTTTTGCTTGCACCCGAGTTTTTTACATGCAAAAGTGCCCCACCATTTGAGGAATGTGGTCTTATGTTGATCCTCGTGGTGGATGTTAATCCGTTGTAACCTCGAGAAACCGTCCACAATAGCCAGATCACTCCCGGCGCAATCGTCGATAATCCGATCGATAAACGGAGTGGGATAATTATCCTTAGGACAGGCGCGATTGATATCGCGATAATCTACACAGACTCGAATGGTACCCTGCTTTTTATCGACAGGGACGATGTTGGACACCCATTCTGTAAGGGGGATAGGATAAATAAACCCCGCGTTCAGAAGTTTTTCAACTTCTGCCTTGATAGCGGTGGCTTTCCGAGGATGCATGGGACACAAGCGTTGGCGCACGGGTTTCGCACCTGGATAGGTTGGAATCTCATGCACGACAATACTAGGATCAATTCCCGGCATTTCCTCGTAGGACCACGCAAAAACATCTCTGAATTCTTTGAAAAGTTCCGTATAGACCTGAATCTCCTCGGGAGAACAGGTTACACCCACATGAATGTTCTCAACAATCCCTGGTTTAACAGAGATGTTGATAGGAACCGTTTGAGTAATGTTACTCAGATTACCCTCCGAAAAGACCTCGTGCGTCAAGATCGGTGTTTGAAGAGGAGGGGAAGGAACCTGAGTAGCATAGCGCTCCAGACAGTCAGTCATTGCCCCCAAGCTAGGCATAAACGAGGAGCGATGATGCCCATCGCCCCAGGGTAGCTCCTCAAGAGACATAGTTTCAATGATAGCCTCATCCGAGGGAAAAGTCTCTCTAAGAGGATCAGGTGAATCAGTCTGACCAAGCCAGGGGGATTGTGAGTAGACGTCAAGAGCCATGCTCATCGGAGCATGCCGAGGAGGTGGAGGGTCCGATGCGTCAACAATCTCACAGTAGTTGATCTCTACTGGCGTTAAAGGCATGGATTCTCCAAACTCATATACCTGCTCAGGTGTAGGAATCATCCAGGGGTCATCAGTCCTGGACAACATGTTAACTTGAGCGGTATTCGGTGGCGGCGCAGGGAAAATACCCATGAGGACTGGGTCTTTGAAGAGACCAGGTCCTATGTTGTCTGGGGGATTCGGAATTTGATCCACATACGGCACGTTGTTCTCGGAGCTCGAGGTAAAAAATGACAACTGGTCTACTGTGACAATCTTGCCCTCGTGAGGGAACTTGATGAATCGAAAGACAGTAGACGGCACGCCGAGCATGGCATGGGTCCAGCTGCGGCCAAGAAGTATATTGTAGTTGAGTTTAGCGTCAACTACTTCTACTTCTACGTTGACAGTTTTTCCTTGTAATGTAATCGCAAGACTCTCGAGAACTCCCAGGGGTTTAGATTCCTGACCATCAAATGCCTCAAGGGCATTAGGAGATGACGACAAAGTTGGAGAGCCGATGGCCTTCCAACAAGCGGAGGACATAACACAAGTAGATGCACCCTCATCTACGACGGCTCTGTGAACGTTCAGACCGTTAATCCCGACTTGAATAACCAAAGCGATTTGATGTGGAAGCCGGGGAGTAAAATTCTCCAGATCAAAGGTGAGAAGGCTCGGTCGGCGGGATCGATACCACCGATGGCAGACAATAAAGCCTTCCTTTGTGAAGGACAACTCTGAAGAACCTCAAGTGCAGACATGGCACATGGCGCCTGTGCCAGATCCTCAACAATACTGTAATGTTGAGCGGCACGAGCGTTTGGATTATAAGAGGATCTCCGAAGAACACCTTTGGGAGGTGGCTTCACAACGGGTTCGAGAGTCGGCTTCTCGATTTCCAATGAACCAGAAGTAGGTGGGGGAGGCGGTCCTTCCGCCACTGCCTTCCCGGGTGCCTGCTGCTGACTATTGTAATCCTTCGATCTCGTAGCAATAGTGATAGGTGCATTAGTCTTCATCATGAAAACTTGAGACCCAAACGGTGCAGATGATGAACCTTGTTCGACCATCTGGGTCTGCTGAGATGGAAATGGCTCTTTCAAAACAGCCGGAGTTCCCTTTGAGCCTTTAAGAAGTTGACTGATTTCGGATCGTCGTGGACAATCCTTAGTGTAATGGTCACCTTCACAGATGAGGCAAGGAAATTTCAGCTTACGTTGGGAGCCATCCTCAGTTCGAGTTTTAGATTCCGGTTTCGGGGCATCAGATTTTGATTTGCCTTTGCCCTTCTTCTTCCCCTTGGAGGATTTGTCTGCAGGATTGGCCTGAACAGCATTTACCTCCGCGGATTTACCAGAATCGGATGAGGCGGGATTAGCAGAGGTATGGTTGGAAGAATTAGCCTTCTGCTTCCCATTCGAAGACTTCTTCGAATTTTGAGAGACGGAACCAATGATGCCATCCACCGTAGGGGTAGGCGGGGTCTTTTTGGCTCCGGGCCGTGGAGCATCAGGCAGGATGTCATAAAGCGTGCCAGATTGCGAATAAACAAGATCCAGATACTGGGCACGCGCGATAGCTTGTTCCTCCGTCACACACGCTCCCATCGCGATATCCTGAGCGATTTTATTCACAAAGGAGGTTGTGAACCAATGAGTCAAAATCTGATCAGGTATGTGAAACTTGATCAGTCGACGACGGCGCCGCCACTCATGGATGTGATCCGAGATGTGAGTGGCCGAGTCCTGCTTCAGAGAAGACAGGAGGTGCGTCCCGGCCTCATACCGGACCGGTAACTGGAAATGCGTGAGGAAAGCCATAGCTAACGAGTTGAAATCCTGAAAAATACCACGGGATAGCTCTATGTACCACTTAGCAGCAGCTCCTGTTAACGTACGCCGGAAAAGACGCAAACGAACCGAATCGTCAGTCCAAGAGTTAGACGAGCACCAGAGGTGATACGTCATCACATGCGCCTGGGGGTCTTCTCCAGATTTGCCCTCAAACTTGGGACAGTCACCTGGTATCTTGGTCGGAACCGGGGGCCAATATGGATTATGAGCAATCGGATCATTGGTCAACTTCGAAACGTCCGGCAGATCCAAGGTAGCCAGGAACGGCAATGGAGGGTTAATTCCCATGCCAGTCCCAGAATAAGGTCCGGTACCCATGCTCCACGATGGTTGTGAATATCCCTGCCCCCATGGGTTCTGTCCCGTAGGATTCTGACCGTGAGGCACACCGTATAGCCGACCACTTGGTTGTCGGTAACCACGTGGGGGCCCTCGATGGGTCCGTGTTCTGGGCCCTACTAGGCGTTGTTCTGCGGTTGTTATCGGATTTGGCTGCTGAGCGTAGGTAGAACCGGGTGGAGGAGGATGATACTGAGAGCCTCCAGAGTGATTATAGTTCGGTTGAGACTGACCATGAGAATAATAACCACTCTGAGGATGAGTAGGCTGCTGATAAGTGGAACCCTGCGGAGCCTGGTACGTAGGGCGCAGCTGTTGATTTGGTCGCTGGTCAGAATGAGCAAAGTCACTGCAGCGATGGAATGGAATGGAGGGAGGCTGCCCCGAATGAACAAAGTGCTGACCCGGGAGCGATGGGGGACACCGAAATGAACAATCGCCTGGAATAGAGGGGCGGTCTCCGAATGAACAAAGTTGGCCCGGGAGCAGATTGTGGGCGCCGGTTGCGCAAGTCGACCTGGCTGCAAAGGGAGCTCCCAGGTTGCACCACTAAGCCGTTGGCTCGGGAGGCGGGACACCAAAGTTGTGCCGGATGACCCGCTTGGCTCCGGTGGTGGAACAGACCTCGTGCTTGGCCGGAAACCGCTGACTCCGGCGTAACCACAGTGGTCCTGCCGAGGCGGCAACGCAGTGACAACAGACATCATGCTGCATCGGCAAAGAAGGCTGGATTTGCCCCCCAGGACCATAGGCCGGTCCCCGTTGATACCCCGGCTGAGGCTGAGCAGGTTGACCAGCAGGGTTATAATACGGTCCTTGCGGATTATAGAATGGCCCTTGCTGGCCCGCAGGGTAGCCTTGATTGGGCTGTCCCTGCGGGTCGTACTGATAGCCAGGTTGGCCTGCAGGTTGGCCTTGAAAAGGCTGCGCCTGCAGGTTCTGAGCCTGGTTGTACGGTAAACCTTGAGCATACAGATAAGCCTCAGGAGTAGGAAGACGCAAAATGTCCCCATGCTCATCAAGCTGACCCGGGAAACCATACACGGGAGTGCCGTCCTGTGCATAGTGTGAAAAGAAAGATCGGTAAGGATCTTGGGGGATTTGTCCAGCCCCGGCGTTCGGCTGCTGTAAAAACAACCGATACTCCTCCGGAGAGATATTCTCCGGTATAGCAGTAGCTAGACAAATGTCTTCATGAGTTGGCCCAGATCTAGTAGCAGATGCTGAGACAACAGCAGAAGAGGCAGCCACACAAACAGTGGGTCGCATGGGAACAGAAGTGACGGGTGTCGAAGGAGACACCCCGGGTGTAGTGGCAGCTGGCCTCGAAGCAGGAGATGATATTCCCATAGAGGCAGCAGCTGAGATAATCTGACCCAGAGATCTGTATCCCTGTGGCAAAGAAGGACCAGCTGACGATGTGGTAGCCAGCTCAGACTCGTCTCCCTCAAACAATCTACGAGGGATGCGCCGATAGTCATCAGACCCGGGAATTTCCTCACCAGAATCACTCATGGTTGATCCTGCCGTTAAATCACGCAGAAGACGGCGAGGACTAGGAGGAAAAACAGCAGCAATAAACGGTGAACCCGATGTAAGAGAAAGGAAATCGGCTCCTAATCTCAATTCAGACACAGGGTCCGAAAAGGGCCAGTTGAACTCAACTGGTTCTCCAAAGGGTTGCTCGGCGAGGACCGGTCCCCCGTCAGGGAACTCGGAAACAACAGGCTGTTGTGGTTCAACAGAAGGTTCAGAAGCCTCTGAAGAATCGTCCGTGTAAGGACTACCAATAGACGAAACCGAGGGTTCCGCCACCGTGACAAAAGACTAGAAGAAGAGAGCACACACACACACGGGCTGAAAACGAGTTAAGACACACGATCAAACAGTCACAAGCAATATCTAAATGGGTGTGTTTATCGTGGGAGATTGATTTTACCACATTGGAAAATAAACAAATTCTACCGTTTCATGTTTTAAGAGTCGAGAAACGATAAAAAGATGACTCTATCTCTTTCAGAGTTGATACAAGCGTGAAAGGACAAGCGCTTGACGGTCTTTTCAAGTTTAGGGAGTCCGAAAAGACCAAATGACTGCTCAGGAAAAACTAGGCACAAAGGGTGTACCAAATATCCGTGAACTGCAATATACACCTTGGTTTCAAAAATGAAACAGAAATCGACCAAGGACTTTCCGTACGTGCAGGTAGTCTCCCCGAATGTCGTGTTCGGTGTATCACGGGTATAGGGCGGCAGACTCGGCTTCCTATGGATAAAGGATTGAAAACCTATAGGGGTCTCCCTTTATATACGCGACGGTACAGGGAGCACAAGTCCGTACTAGCGCTGTCTAAAGCCAATAGGCGAACGCCAGCTGCTAGGTTTAACGACGCCGGAACACGTCTCTAGCCTAGACCTTCTAAATATGTTGCGTTAAGTTCCAATGTTGCCTTAGGTTAATTGAATAAATTTTACATTTGATCTTCAATTAAGTTTCAATTTCCAGGCCCTATCGTATGTAGTGTCTCCTAAATGCAAGCTATATGCCACGGTGCAACATTTCGTTCGATGAAAACTAGTTAAATGAGAGTTGAGAGTTTTTATACAAACGAAATGAACGGAATACAAACAAGAATATCTCTAATGCAACTAATGCAATTGCACACTTTTCATTCAAACACTAATCACTAGCAATATGGAAAAGATCACAATTTGCACTAATTTAACAAAAGCAAAAGAGATTATATATTTTTTTTGATTTTCAATGTTTAATGGCTAATGTGCACTGAAAACAAAAGGAACAATTTGAGAAATGATATCTAAGAGAGCGAAGCAAACAACATTCACTCAACGAAGCAAGCAACCAAATCTCTAAATCGACCCGAAGTCCCTCAAAGCAAAGAAAGACTTGAAAACTTCCGATGGACCGTGTGATCTGGGTCCAAAGCAAGGCAAACGAATTTTGAATGAAGGAATGAAAAATCACTCAAAAGATGTAGGAAAACAATCAAAGACTGGTAAGAGAGCGTGGAGAATCAATCAACAAGTTGACAGGACAATCAGAACACCAAAACTCCCAATGGAGGGCTCGATTCACTAAGCCACTAGATGCCCTAGGGCCCAAATCGTGAAATCGATAGACAGAGGCAAACAACCAAAGGATAGCGGTGAATTCCAGTCAAACAAGACTCCAACACACTCAGACAATCAGAAAATCAAGAAGAAAAATACTGGTCAAGCTCAGAAAGCCAAAAAATGAAGAAACTCAAAAAAGTCACAGGGGTGGCGCGACTGTGGCCTTGAAACTGGCGCCAGAGGCCGATTGGCGCGAGACAGACAAATGCAACAAGCGCCAAGTGGCGCGACCGTCGGGTTAAAACCCGCGCCAGTCGAGTTCTTCAATAAAAATTAAAAAACAAGCTACTCTGAAAGTAGACCAATACAAGCTAAGCAAACCAAGAAGCTAAAATAGTGAAAGAATCCAACCCAGAAGGTTCATCAAGCAAGGAGAAACAATCAAAGCGAACCAATCATAAACGGAACAAGGAAAACCGGACGATCCCCAATGGAGTCGCCAATTTGTTGAGGAGGTAAATCCCCTCTGCGGACAGAGGCGATCCCTACTAGCCCAGCAGGGGTCTAGCAACAAACAAACAATGCTATGACGCAAGCTCCTAGTTACGAATGAAAGACTTGGGATAAGAGCCTACCTGGATTCCAACGCTAGATCCGAAGAAGAGATGTCCCCGTCCTTCAGCCCTGGCAGATCACAATCCTTCCACGATCTCCGTGGATGAACACCTGCACACAGAAGAAACGAACAGATACATGCATAGGAACCCGCATACGTAACTAAACATCGGTCAGAAAAGATATTACTCGCATTAACATGATGGAAAAAGGAGTGGAACCATAATCATAGTCATCTATTAAAATGATAAACGAACAGAAGTTACAACCAAGTTCTGACGTCGCAGCTTCCTTCGAACGGGTCTCCGGTCGTCCACGTCTCGCAAAGCTCGCCAAGGAAAGGGAAACCTCTCCATAGTCTCGTAACAATGGTCTCCTCGCTTGAATGGGCCTTAAGGGAAAGAAAGGATTCTTTACAGCACAAAGGCACTTGGGAATAGGGAGATGCAAAGCTTCCGCACTTCAAGACTAGCTTGCCATGGATCTGAGCAAGCTTTTATAGATGGGGAAGGAGGGAGTTGGGATCCCTATTATTATGGGATTGGCCCTATCAACAAGGAAGGTTCCATAGAAGGTGGCAAAACCACTTCCCTTCCATAAAACTCCCGCAGCCAAACCTCCCAACTCAAGATAGGCAATGGTTGTGAGTTTGTTTGAACTCAACTTCCGCCATCCATATTTAAAAAACAGTCCCTAAAATGGGTGGCGCGATTGCTGCTCTATGACAGAGCGCCAAGTGGCGCGACCTCTTTACAGGATTTCCCTGATTGGCGCGAGCACTGAACTGCCTACCCGCGCCAATGCAAAAAGAGTTGTTTTTCATAAGTTTTGCAAGGAGATGTCTCAAGGGGAAATGAAGCTCATACTCAGAGGGATGCATTGATGATGTTTTCAAGGCATGACAGTGTTCACAGGTCACATAATGGGTCCTCCATTGTGCGGGACGGGGAATGGTAAGGACGGTGACAAATTACTGTGTAACAGTTAGCATTTGAATTCCTTCCTTCCATACAAAGACTATGTTTTTGAAATCAAGGAATGAAATGAATTCCATCTCATTTATAGAGAGTTCTCTAATGACATTTCTAGGGTTTGAAACTAACTCATTAGTATGGCCTTAGAATTTGTAATTCTTAAATGGAATATCTTGAAGACTTTGGTTTGTAAACCCTAGAAATGGTTTTAATTAGAAAACCCTAGGAATAAAACCCTAACTAATTGTTTCCATTGTAATAAGAAGATCTAGCTCTTGAAAATGACAAAAATGACATCATGCTAATGTGAGAACAAGGTTGGTGAACAGGTCCAAGATTAAGAGGGAGTTGACCTTCCTAAGAAAAAAAAGTACTCTACATCTCTTTTCTTTGATTACTATTGTTGTTATTTTGTATATACACTTTTATTTTTTCTCTTTCATAATCTTCTAATAAAATTTGTAGGCCAATACTAGAACTATATAAGATTTACTGGTAGATGGACGAATTGAAAGAAGATAACAAATCACAAATATTTTTTCTGAATCTTAGAAGACATAAATGAAGAAGGAGAAATAATTTTTAAGAATGCATTTAATAAGTTGATTAAATGACAACATGAAAGTAAGACTTAATAAAAGGGAATAATTTCACTTACCTCAGTTGGAAAGAGGGAGTTGTAAGATCTTGGATGGATACAATCTTACTTCAAGTTAGAAAATAAGTTTGTGATCAAAAGGAAAAATGAAATATATATGGAAATACCCTTTAGCAAGGATTTGAAGAGTTTTGATATTGTTGATACAACATTATGCCAATAAATTATTGGTTCCCTGATATATTTGATTCATGAACACATCGATTAGGTTAATAATATTGATGCTAATAAATATACTACTGATCGTTGCGAACTAGTATGATTTCTTTCAAGAGCATGAAGCAGAACTTTGTTGCAATGTGAAGGAAGAAGATGTGAAGGCTTGTACAATCAATCATGAAGACGTTTGGATCCATAATGTGTTTGATGAACTACTTGATGACATGATGAATTAAATTATGATATTAAACAAAGCTGTACAAAGATCGTCAGAGAACCAGGAAGGTTGAAGTGATTTAAGATTGAAGAGTATGATGCATATAGAGTTGAGAAGCTACAAAAAATATCCATAGAAGAACATGTAACTGATATAAGGAAAGTGTGAGTACTTCTAAGACAATCTCGTTCTTGTAGTTATCTTCTCCCTATTTGAGACAGAGTGAGGATATCCTTCTTGGTTGAGAGGGAGTGACGATGGACACTGTGTTCTCCATGTGTCACATACTATGGCCAAGACTAACACCCAAAATCCTGGTGCATGAACACTGGTAGGGAGAATGGTATATTGGATAATAATTAGGCAGATACATTCTTGAGTCATGTATTGTGGTTGATTAGGATTAAAATCCTATTTTGGATACATGGAATTGGTAAAGGATGGTCTGGAGGACGTACTTTTCCTTGGGATTAGGAAATGGTCCCGTGAGGTCATATCTTGGGAACAACTAGGTGGGGTGTGTGCCTTGAGAGGCAGTAGTGTCCATATTAATGCCTCTCAACACCATGCTTTGATCTAGTGTAGATATAAAGCATACTTGTTAATGCCTTGGTAATTTGAAAATGCTATTTATGATGATGCTATGATCATTGATACTTATCAATCTGGATCCTTTTGTTGAAAATTTTAACTAGGATTGGTCTTCATATTGACTATGTAATTATGTAAAATATAAGACAAAGATAATAAAATGTGCTTTTTGTTATGCTTGATTCATGGGTTTCATGAGAAAGGTTTTATTATAGGTCAATAGACTTCTTCTTGATGTCTATTAGGTTGTGTATTCTAGTTATAAATATAATTAAGGGTCATAAATATGAAGATTCTAGTCATATAAAATGCTCCAAGACCTTGTCATGATACCATGAATAAATAGCACCTGGATGATGCTCAAAGATACCCTCATTAACGCTGGATTAGATGCTCTCCATGTCGGCCTATATACAATAGTGAAGTCAGCCTACATGCTGGATGAATGATCGGCCTAAAGATAGGATATGTGCACTATATATACCAATGAACCTGCTGCTCATTTGTCCACCAAGAAATGTGAATTTATCTGAAGTAAAATCATGGTTTGTATGCGGACTTGTGATAAGGAATAAGTGTGGGAATATGGCACAGATAGATGTGGATTGATGAGAAGAAAAGTTGCAGCAAAATCTGAATAAATTGCGCACATCTCTGTGATATTGTACAACGTAATAAAGTTTGAGATAAAATATGAGTTGTAGGAAATATTTCAAGAAAAGAATGTGGATATATGATAAGGATTAGTGTGCAATTAATCTGAGAAGTATTCAAATGTCATGGGCTAATATTTATGATCATGATGTTATATAAATTCTAAAGGTTATTGCAGTGTAAGAAAAGAGGAAGGTAAATATGTGATTTACCTTCCTAATCACAATCTATAAAAGAAAGTAATATATTTCCAGATTCAAGGATATATGAAGTGAAAGATAAGATCTTGAATGATCTTGTTCCCAATAATTGAATAATCAAGGAGTGCTTGTAGATAAAATTAGAGATCGAGTTCTCTAGTGCTGGTGCAGGACAATTTAGGTTGGTGTAGAAAATAAGGATAAGCATTGGAGGTCGAAAAAGAAGCGGTGACAAGGTCTTGGAGGCATACATAGGTCAAGGGTATGAGTCTTGGTCATGGTACTTGTCATCTGAGAGATCTATAAGAAGAATTTCTCGTGGGTTTTCCTCTCCAAGAGGGAGAGGTTTTACCCTAGCTTGAAGAACCTAAATTTGTGTCTCTTGTATTTTGGTAATTGACTTGATGAAAGAATAAATAAGCTAAGAAGATAAGACATAAATAAATTAAGTAAGATCACATGTAATTATCAAGAAGAGAATTTGAATTAATACCAGACCTCTAAATTCTCAACATGGAATTAGAGCTAAGGTGTTGAACGCAAGGGCTACTTAACAAGAAGACACTCCAGGAAGCAAAGATCAAAGCTTGGGTGAAAAGTCAAATTAGTTTTCTATTTCAAGGAAAACTCTCAAGCTATTTCAAGACATATCTTCATCTCATTCAAAGGATAAAATCATCAAGAAAATAATATTTTCCATCAAACATTTATATTCAAAATTCATTGTTGGAAGAAACATCATCTTTTGAAGATATCCTTTATCATCAAGGATCCAAGAACACCTTCATTGGATTATTTAATCTTAGAAGAAGCTCTTGACTTCATATTCATCATCATCAAATAAGCTGCAATTCAATCTACTCAAGTAAGTATCTATGACCTTACTTAAATATGTCAAGATGACTTATTGTAAAGAAAGCAACAAATTGTTTGGGTCATCAAACTTTAGTGCATGGAAGAAGATGACATATTTGAATTTAATTGAAGACGAAGTTATGGATTACATAGAAGGATCTACAATTCAACCCTCAAAATAAGATGCTCCAGCTCATGCCAAGTACATGAAAAGAGAAATTAGAGCCCAGAGGATTTTCATAGAATCCATTAAGGACTCACTCATTCCATATGTATCAAAATTGAAGTCTGCAAAAGAAATATATGAGAAAATGGTGGAGCTATTATCTATGAGTACTGCAGGAGAAGTAATCTCTCTGATAGAAGAACTATACACAATGAAAGTGTCAAGAGAAGAAGGAATAACTTCATACTTTATGAGGATTTCTAAAATAAGAGACCAACTACAGGAACTGGGAGAAGTAATGTCTGACACTGAGATGCTACAATGGTGATGAATTCTCTACCAGAAGAATGTGGAAGTTTCACTTCAAGTTTATACAGGAATAAAGAAACAACACCATTCCATGATTTATGGTCTCTATATAAAATAGAGAAAACAATATTGAAGCCAAAGATGATATAGGATCAAGTGAAGGGAATCAAGCCTTTGCAACCATATCTAGGAAGAAAGGAAGATTTGGAAAATTTGATCCTCAAAATAAAATAAGAATATGGAAAAAGTACGATGCTTTAGATTTAGTGAGCTTGGGCATTATAAAAGAGATTTTTCTAAATATGGAAAGGACAAGAGGAAAAAGGAAGAAGCCCATGTCACAGATTAAAGGGTAGAACCAGATGTTAAGAAATCTAAGAAAGAAGAAAGGAAAGATCTCTATTATGATTAATATCATATTCTTCTTTAAGTGATTTCTGTTGGTTAGTATGATAGGAAGAAATATATAGTAATATCATCATGATAGAAGCATGATAGGAGCTCTTGGTGAATCAGCTCCTAGAAAAACATCACTGATAACAATATTAATGGAAGGAAGTCATAAAGATCAAGGGTCATCATGGAAACATGTGCTGACATTTTATAATGGAATTATCTATGAATTCACTAGTTAGAAAGAAAGCATAAAGGTTTCATCAAATAATTCTATGCTATAGAATTCTGGGATTAGGATGTGATGACATATTGATGAAGCAGGTTAATGGATTGAAGTTCCTCATTCTAGTAAAATTGCTACAAGATGACTCAAAAGAAAAAGGTATGAGGTATATATATTTATATGCTGACACTGGATGATGTGAAGTCATGTGATATGGTTGCAGGTAATGGAATTCTATATTTAGAAGTATGATATATGGAGGAGGATCTCTCACGGTGCATTGACAAATGAAATCAACATAATATATCCTCATATGGAATATGAGGTAGTTGTATATGAACGAGGAACTGGAAATGGGAGGTTCCTGGGAATGAAGATGTGCAAAAAGGAAGATATCATGAAGTGAAACCATGTCAAGAGGCAATTATCATCTGAAAGCCAAGAATATGTGACTAGAATATCTACTGGGAGGGTATGTAGACTCTGATAGAATTCTGGTAAAGAAGAAGACCCTTGAAAAAACATATCATTAGGAGAGGTGTCAATATGAATAAAGGATGCCAATTCCTATAGGAAGATTTCATGATAAAAGATCATCACTAAGGTAACTTTTGATTTAAAAGTTCATATGTATATGTTCATCTGGATGAATTTGTGCAGGGTTGCTAATCATGTGAAAGGATGTAAGATACTTGGTGATGATTTGATAGAAAGCAACGTGGCATAAAAGGTGAACCATATGATAAAGATTGATGAATCACTTTCTGGTAGATGACATGAATCATTGATGAAAGTGATGGATGATTTGTACCCTATGAAGGTGTTGGCAATATGATGCAGAGTGTTTTCCTTGATGGCAACCCACTGAATGAAGATGAAGACATGATATTGTTGACTTGTGTTGTCCTTGATGGCAATCCACCTGATGAATTTATTCTTGACTTGATGAACTTGGTAAAAGATGTAAATCTGATGTATCTACAGAAAGTACAGAAGGAAATGAAGAAAGGAATTCAATATGTGCGAAATCTATGATGAAAAGAGTATGTCTCAAGGCATACGTGGATTTCTCTAGGGGAAATCGCGTATGCACGCGGGAAAGAACGTCCCAAGTCGCGTATGGGAAAAAGCGCTCATAAAGTGCAAAACCAGGGGTAACCACCATGGTATTGACCCATTGTATTAGGTAATGATTCGTCTAAATGACCCCATCCAGGAATACCATCGGAAGTAATGTGGTTTTGGCTCATGGTATTGAAAAAGGGTAAACCTATATAAAGAGAAGAAATTCATTATGCAAATCATAAGTGTGGGTGCAATATGTCTGAGCTTGAATGAATACTTCTCTCTGAAGTATATCTGAATGGAAAGGGTTGTAGTTGTATGATTATATCTGAGATGAGGCGAACATCTGTCTGAAGTAAAGGGTAAAATCTATGTGATGGATCTGTTCTGAAGAATTGCAATGACCTTAACGTCTGAAGAAACATACGCTAGTTTACTGCAGCAGAAGCGTGTATATACGCGGCTTTGCTGAAGAGAAAGCGCATATGCACAGTGAAATTAGCTCTGTAATATGTACAGAAGTATACGCGGGTTTGTATGGTAGAAGGCGCGTATATACGCGGTATCAGTGAAAGGAAAGCGTGTATGCAAAACTAGGGTTTGCTGAAGTATGAGTATGAAATGTCTGATTTGTTTTGCTATATTACTGCTATCTGTCTGGGTTATCTGAATTGGCAAGTATCTATTGGTGATGTATGTTTGAGCTTAAAATTATGGAGTGGGTCCAGTCTGAAAATATGAAGAAATGTGGCCTGCAAGTTGTGTCCTAAAGGATGCTTTGGATCCAGTGTGAAAATTGATGAAATGTGGTCCATAGAGGTACTGAGGGTTGTAGCCTTCAGTCAGGGGGTTGTAGCTCCCTTCCAGGTGAGGCTGGTAAACGAGATCAGGGGGTCGTAGCTCCCTTCCAGGAGAGGCTGGTAAACAAGTCGGGGGGTTGGAGCTCCCTTCTAGGAGAGGCTGGTAAACGAGCGCAGGTGGGTGCCTGCGTGCTGGTAGGAGTCTGCGCCAGCACATATGTTGTAAGATGTTTTCTCTATAATAAAATATTGAAGGCTGAGCAACTGCAGCGGTGGTTTTCTCCCGACTTGGGTTTCCACCTAAAATCCTGGTGTTCATGTGTGATGCTTGTGTGTGATGGTTTATTCTGTTCTTACTGCACATGTTTACTATTTATTGAACATCTAATGAATGAATGATGGAATGATATAAGTGAAGAATTAATGGAATAATTAGTTCTCTGTGTATACACGAGTTTTATGAAGGATATCCGCGTGTATACACTAGTTTGGTTCAACAAAGTAGCGTATGGGTTTTAGAGAGTGAAAAAGTAAAATATTTGATAAAGTCCTAAATACTGATTCACCCCCCCCCTCTCAGTATTTTTCCCAACAATTGGTATCAAAGCAGGTCCTTCTGCAGAAGCTTGATCGCTTGAAGGAGATCCGTCGCAATGGGAAGTCCTGAAGGAGTAATGTCTCTAAAGCCACCTCTATTCAATGGAAGCAATCTGATATTCTGGAAGGTACGAACAAAAGCATATCTGCAAAGTCTTGGTGCAGAAGTATGGGCAATCATGAAAGAAGTAGCAAGATGGAATAAGAATCGATCTAGTACAAGAAAAAGTTACTATATTAATGAAGACAGTGATGGGTTATCTGATAGGGAGGAAAAATGTGAACAAGATATTAGACTGCTCATGGAAAAAGAATCTAGAAAAGAAAAGGATACTTTTGTGGATGCTCTAGAAGACAATGATTTTCTTGAAGAAAACACTCAACTCAAAGTAGGCCTAGAAGAAAAGAACATAATCATAGAGACTCTTGAAAATCAGCTTGAAGCAAAAGAAAAACGCATTGAGGAATTGGAGTGTGAAGTAGTAAGTCTAAGGAAAGATAATGAGAAAGTGAAATCTCTCAATCTTAGATTTGCTAAAGGTTCAGAAACCTTAGATGAGATTATCAAGGTACAACGGTCTCCTCTTATAAAAACAGGTCTTGGATATACTGAGGAATCTTCCCAGACTTCAGCACCAAATTATCTAAAAGCAGCCACAGCTGGTTCACTACATTCATCCACTCAGCAAGGGAACAAAGGATATTTACAGGTAAAGCATGATCATCTCAATTCAAGGAACACTAACAGGGAGATCTTTCAAAGAAGCTACAACCAACAGGTAAATTCTAATAGAAGATTTCATGATCACAGAAATTTCTACTTCAATGGACAATGTTTTTCATGTCACAATTTTGGTCATAAAGCTGTTCAATGTGTTGCATATAAAACCATCATGACAAGAGAAGCAAGAAAGAAAAGGATGAATATTGAACCAAAGAAGAACACCTATAACAACTTTTCTCCCCTTCAAAATGAAGTTGAATGTACTTATTGCAATAACTTTGGTCATGAAGAATCTGAATGCAGGAGCAAGGTCCAGCCAAAAGAACATGTTCCCTCAAGCTCTAAAGTGTGGAAAAGGAAAGAAATACCGGTTGAAAATTGTGGGATAGCGTTATTTGCAGAAGGTGAAGAAAATCAATGGTACATTGATAGTGGGTGCTCAAGACACATGACAGGTGACAAAAGCAAACTTCTTGCATATAATGCTCTAGATAAAGAAAAGAAAGTTACATTTGGAAATGATACTCCTGCTGTAATTAAAGGAAAAGGGTCAGTCTTTCTAGAAGAAAAGGTGAAGGCTAAAGATGTCATGTATGTGGATGGATTAAGGCATAACCTGTTAAGTGTAAGTCAAATGTGTGATCAAGGAACAGAAGTTATTTTTAGTTCAAAAGAATGTGTGGTTCGTGATCTTGATATAGGTAAAATTATTATAAAAGGGAAAAGAAATCCAAGCAACCTGTATGTACTGAAGAACTACAAAGATCAATGTTACTTGAGCAAGTCTTCAGAAAATTGGCTATGGCATAGAAGGCTGGGGCATCTGAGCTTCTCTCAAATCAACAAAGCAAGAAGACTTCAAGCTATTTGTGATCTTCCCAATATTAATCTACCAGAAAGTATCATATGCAAATCTTGTCAATTCGGTAAGCAGACTAGAGTACGATTTAATGCCAAAGAAGGATCATCAAGTAAGCCTCTTGAACTCATTCATACTGACATATGTGGACCTATGAGGAAAAATTCACCACGTGGGGAAGAATACTATATCTTATTTATTGATGATTATTCTAGAATGTGTTGGATCGGGTTCATTAAACACAAAGATGAAGCATTTGAAAAATTTCTGAGCTTCAAAGCACTGGCTGAAAATGAATTGGATCTAAAAATCAAGTGTCTCAGATCTGATCGAGGAGGAGAATATACATCAAATGAATTCCTTGAATTTTTTGAACAACATGGCATAAAAAGACAATTCTCTGTAGCTGGCACTCCACAACAAAATGGCGTAGCAGAAAGAATGAATAGAACAATTCAACAAATGGCTAGAGCTATGCTTGATGATTCTGGAACACCTAACACTTTCTGGGGAGAAGCAACACATACAGCAGCAAACATTCTCAACAAAGCACATGTTCGGGTAAACAGTGATAAAACTCCATATGAACTCTGGTATGGTAAATCTCCCTCTATAAAGCATTTTAGAGTTTTTGGAAGCAAATGCTTTATCAAAAATAATGATGAAAATCTTGGCAAGTTTGAACCTAGATCAGATAAAGGAATATTTCTTGGTTACTCATCTTCAAGCAAAGCATACAGATGTTATAATGAAAGGCTTCAAAAGATTGTTGAATGTATTGATGTTGTTATTGATGAGTCTCCTGCAGCTCCTAAAGAAGAAAAACAAACAACAAAAGAAGATGATGGTGACTTATGGCCTTCTACATAAAATAGAAATGATATAGACAGTGGATCCAATGAAGAACCTGAAAATGATCTATCTGAAAAAGCTCCATCCAGATATGTTCAAAAGAATCATCCTGAATCTCAAATTTTGGGAGACAAGGAATCAGGTGTATGAACAAGGAGAACTCTTGTGGGATCTTCTAGTCATCTGGCACTTCTATCCACAATTTAACCACACAATGTCAATGAAGCTAGAAAATATGAATGTTGGAATCATGCCATGGATGAAGAGCTTGATCAAATTGAAAAGAATGACACTTGGGAATTGGTACCAAGACCACATGATAAAAATGTCATTGGAACTAAATGGATTTTCAAGAACAAGTTAAATGAGAATGGGGATGTTGTAAGAAATAAAGCTAGATTGGTTTGCAAAGGGTATACTCAACAAGAAGGTATAGACTTTGAAGAAACTTTTGCTCCTGTAGCTAGAATTGAAGCCATAAGAATGTTTCTTGCTTTTTCAAGTTATCAACAAATCAAAGTTTATCAAATGGATGTTAAATCTGCTTTTCTTAATGGTGATCTAGAAGAAGAAGTATGTATAGAACAACCGGAAGGATTCATTTTGGGAAATGATGAAAATCTTGTTTGTAGACTTAAAAAGGCTCTATATGGTCTCAAACAAGCTCCAAGGGCATGGTATTATCGTCTTGACAAATATCTTCATCAACAAGGATTTTCAAAGGGGTCTACTGATAGCAATTTATACACAAAAGTTGAAAATGATAAACTATTGATTGTGGTTGTATATGTTGATGATATCATTTTTGGGAGTAACGAAGAATCTATGAGTCAAAAATTTGCTTCTGTCATGCAGCAAGAATTTGAAATGTCCTTACTTGGGGAACTAACATTCTTTCTTGGCTTACAAGTGCATCAAACTGCAGATGGTATATTCCTATCACAAAAAAAATATCTTAAGCAAATTCTGAAGAAGTATGGCATGGAAGAATGCAAACCTGTAAGTACACCAATGATAACCGGATGCAATCTCAGTTCTCATGATGATTCTCCCTCGGTGAATCAACCAGAATACAGATCAATGATAGGAAGTCTACTTTATCTCACTGGGACTAGACCAGACATTATGCATGCAGTTGGGATTGTTGGACGATTCCAAGCTAATCCAAAAGAGTCTCACCTTCAAGCTGTCAAAAGAATATTCAAATATCTACAAGGAACTCAAGACTTTGGTCTATGGTATCCAAAGAATGTTGATCTTACTCTTCATGCTTACACTGATGCAGATTGGGCCGGAAGTGTTGATGATCGGAAAAGCACTAGTGGTGGTGAATTCTATATGGGACCCCGGTTAGTATCTTGGTTCAGCAAGAAGAAAAATTCTATTGCCTTATCTACAACAGAAGCAGAATATGTGGCTGTCGCATCTTGTTGCACTCAACTCGATGATGCAAACGTTACAAGATTTTCAAATCAAATGTACACCTCCTCGTTCCCATTAAGTGTGACAATACAAGTACACGTATCTCAAAGAATCCTCGTTCTCGTTATGCATTCGAAGACCAAGCACATCAAATATCACTTCTTACGTAAACAAGTGCTTGAGCAAAAGGTGAAGTTGGAGTATGTTCCCTCCAAAGAACAAGTTGCTGATATCTTTACCAAACCTCTGCCCAGGGAAGCGTTCGAGTATCTAAGACAGAAGCTGGGAGTGTTCTCTGCCACTCAAAAGAACAAATCTGCATAAATTAAATAGGATACGCGGTTTTACTGATATACAGTCGCGTATATACGCGAGTATATGAACAGAAAGTCGCGTATGGATAGTTGCTAACTATTTTTGGTTGGTGTCAGCATTCTGCAGTACTGTTTGGCTTTTCTGGTTATGTTTCTGCCTGACAAAGCATCTGATATGAAGAAGACAGGTACAGATAGTACAACTTCAGGGGGAGATGAAGGAATGTGAAGTTTTCAATATTTCACTTTCCATACGCGAGTTAGGTGAACAAAAGTCGCGTATACACGCGAGTTCCAACAGACACAGTAGTGTATGCTTTTATGATAAGAGAATTGAGATGATAGCTGAAGATCAGGAGCAGAAGTTCAGGGGGGAGCATCAGTCTGATTGTTAATAACTGTATTATTGACTCTGTATCAACTTATTCTCTCAGTTCTAAATAATGATGAAATGATACTTGGTTACTTATGTTGAAGATCATGGATGAGCCCGGATTGTTTCTTAATGAAGAGTATCTGTTGGATGAGATGGAAGTCTTATGATTCAGAGATATGAACAGATCATGCAGAGTTTGTTGCTAATGACTTTCTGTTGAAGGTGTTTCAGGTTGCACAAGTTAAGGAGGAGCCTTGGCCATTTGGAAAGGATGCATTGGATGCACATTTTCAGGGGGAGAGCGACATTGCTGAGTATAATGCATTGTTGACATTATGATGATTCTGAAATATGTTCTTTGAAGTCTTTCTGGTATTGGTCATAAATGGTCATATTTGTAATTTGATGAAAAGGTCTTGTTGAGACCCATGATGTAAAAATTGTAATATTCAGTCATGTAAGGACTTGTCATTTTTGTAAACCCACTTGGTTGGGTAGCTGAGTCAAATTTTGTAAACCCACTTGGTTGGGTACTTGAGTCTTATATGTAAATCCACTTGGTTGGATATTTGATGTAAGTATGAGTCTTTGGTGATAGAAATTTTATAGAGTCATGTACTTCATTGACAACTATGTTTGAAGATTCAACATGAACTCAGGGGGAGCTTGGTCACTTCAGTATATATCAGATCTGCAGAACACTTCTTCCACATGAGGAGAACAGGGGGAGAGTATGTTGGTTTTTGATCCGCCCTTTGCCCTTGATGTCAAAGGGGGAGAGTGACATGGTGTTTGAATGCAGATAATGGTGTCAAAAATTGGGAGAGTGACATGGTGTCAATGTACTTATCTGTTGTGATAACCAAACACCATTGTGGTTGCCATCAAGTCCAAAGGGGGAGATTGTTGGAAATATGATGCAGAGTGTTGTCCTTGATGGCAACCCACTGAGTGAAGATGAAGACATGCGACTGTTGACATGTGTTGTCCTTGATGGCAATCCACCTCGATGAAGTTATTCTCGATTTGATGAACTTGGTAAAAGATGTAAATCTGGATGTTTCTACAGTATGTACAGAAGGCTATGAAGAAAGGATTTCTGAATGTACTCAAAGTATGATGAAAAAGAGTATGTATCTTGATATACGCGGATTGGCCTAGGTGAAGTCGCGTATGCACGCGTAAAAGAACGTGCCAAGTCGCGTATGGGCTAAAGCGCTCAAAAAGTGCAAATCCAGGGGCAACCACCATGGTATTGACCCATTGTATTAGGTAATGATCCGCTTCCAATGACTCGTCCTTGCAGAATACCATCGCGGCAATGTGGTTTTGGCTCATGGTATTGGTGCAAACTCTATATAAAGAGAAGAAATTCATTGTGAAAATCATAAGTGTGGGTGCAAGATGTCTGAGCTTGAATGAATACTTCTCTCTGAAGTATATCTGAATGGAAAGGGTTATAGTTGTATGATTAGATCTGAGATGAGGCGAACATCTGTCTGAAGTAAAGGGTAAAATCTGTGTGATGGATCTGTTCTGAAGAATTGCAATGACCTTAACGTCTGAAGAAACATAAGCTAGTTTACCGCAGCAGAAGCGCGTATATACACGGCTTTGCTGAAGAGAAAGCGCGTATGCGCAGTGAAATTAGCTCTGTAATATGTACAGAAGTATACACGGGTTTGTATGGTAGAAGGCGCGTATATACGCGGTATCAGTGAAAGGAAAGCACGTATGCAAAACTAGGTTCACGGGCGCAATGAGCATGAAAATGTCCGAACTAGCTCGCTGGCACATCGCTATCCGTCCGGGTTATCCGAATTGCGTAAGTATCCGTTGGTGATGTATGTTTATTTCTGGGTGCATGGAGTGGGTCCACTCAAAATATGAAGAAACGTGGCTTGAAAGTCGTGTCCTAAAGGATGCTTGATCCAGCAGAAAATTGATGAAACATGGTCCATAGAGGTAACATATTGTAGCCTTCAGTTAGGGGGGGTTGTAGCTCCCTTCCAGGTGAGGGCCGGTAAATGAGATCGTGGGGTCGTAGCTCCCCTTCCAGAGAGGCCGGTAAACGAGTCGGGGGGTGGAGCCCTTCCAGAGAGGTCAGAAGCAGCGTACAGGGTGCTCCGTGTCAGAAGGAGTCCGCAACAAAGACATATGTTGTAAGATGTTTTCTCTATAATAAAATATTGAAGGCTGAGACAACGGCAGCGGTGGTTTTCTCCCGACTTGGGTTTCCACCTAAAATCCTGGTGTTCATGTGTGATGCTTATGTGTGATGGTTTATTCTGTTCTTATTGCACATGTTTACTATTTATTGAACATCTAATGAATGAATGATGGAATGATATAAGTGAAGAATTAATGGCATAATTAGTTCTCTGTGTATACGCGAGTTTTATGAAGGATATCCGCGTGTATACGCTAGTTTGGTTCAGCAAAGTAGCGTATGGGTTTTAGAGAGTGAAAAAGTAAAAGATTTGATAAAGTTCTAAATACTGATTCACCCCCCCCTCTTAGTATTTTTCCTAACAGAAGGTAAAGTTGAAGATTCCTCAATATGGAAATCCATGACATCGAGGGAAAGAATTCTTCATGAGAAGCTGGGTGTCTCACCATTGCTATTGTGGGTCTTTGGTTAAGAGGGAGCCTGGTGGTAAGTTTATTACTTGGAAGAAACTTGGTAATTCCTAAGAATGAGGTTAGGTACATTCCTTGTATATGAATGAGTACATTCCCTTGTGGAATAGGCCTTCCCTGGATGAGAGGGAGAGATATACACATCATTCTAGTATTCACTGGGAAGATATAATGGACGATTGGGTAATCATCTGACATTCGATACTCTTTGAGATGAGATAGGGCATTCAAGATAAGAGTAGTCGTGGACCAATATTCTTTGAGGGCTATCTACCCAAGAGAAGAATAGTCCAAGAAGGTCATACTTTTTGAACACCTGGGTGGAGTATGTACCTTAAAGAGACAATGACTATGGTGTCTATAAGTCATGTGTCTCGCCAACATTGTAGCCCATTGTCTCGTTGAGAGATGGGGTTGTTAGTCAAGGCCTTGCACTAAAACAATGCTAGTTAATATGATGCTATATAGATGTGATTACCAATCCGATTCTTCTTATGAGATTCTTCAGTTTGAAAGTGACCATGTACCTGTATGAATACCTCCCTAGTTAAGAGGGAGTGTTGAAAAGTGTAACTATGATCGGTATTCATATTGACTATGTAATTATGTATTTATGTAAAATAGAAGACAAAGATAATAAAATATATTTTTGTTATGCTTTCTTCATGGGTTTCATGAGCAAGGTTTTATTATAGGTCAATAGAATTCTTCTTGATGTATATTAGGTTGTGTCTTCTAGTTATAAATATAATTAAGGGTCATAAATATGAAGAGTCTAGTCATCTAAAATGCTCCAAGACCTTGTCATGATACCGTGAAGAACTATAACCTGAATGATGCTCAAAGATACCCTCATTAATGTTGGATTAGATGCTCTCCATGTTGGCCTATATACATTGGTGAAGTTAGCCTACATGTTGGATGACTGGTCGGCCTAAAGACAGGATATGTACACTATATATACCTAAGAACTTGCAGTTCTTTTTTCCACCAAGAAATGCAGATTTATCTAAAGTAAAAGTAGGGTTTTTATGCAGACTTGTGATAAGGAAGAAGTGCGGGCACATGACATAGATAGATGCAGATTGATGAGAAGAAAAGTTGCAGCCATGTCTGAATAAATTGCAGGCATCTCTGCGATATTGTACAATGTAATAAAGTTTGAGATAAAATGTGAGTTGCAAGCAATATTTCAATATAAGAATGCGGATATGGGATAAGGATTAGTGTGAAATTATTCTGAGAAGAATTCAGATGTCATGGGCTAAGATTGATGATCATGATGTTATATAAAGTCTAAAGGTTATTGCAGTGTAAGAAAAGAGGAAGGTAAACCTTTGATTTACCTTCCTAATCACATTCTATAAAATAAAGTAATATATTTCCAAATTCAAGGATGTATGAAGTGAAAGATAAGATCTCGAATGATCTTGTTCCCAATAACTGAATAATCAAGGAGTGCTTGTAGATAAACTTATAGATCGAGTTCTCTAGTGCTGGTGCAGGATAGTGCAGGTTGGTGCAAAAAAGAGGGATAAGCATTAGAGGTCAACAAAGAAGCGGTGACAAGGTCTTTGAGGCATACATAGGTCAAGGGTATAAGTCTGGGTCATGGTACTTGTCATCTGAAAGATATATAAGAAAAATTTCTTGTGGGTTTTCCTCTCCAAGAGGGAGAGGTTTTTCCCTGGCTTGAAGAGCCAAAATTTGTGTCTCTTGTATTTTGGTAATTGACTTGATGAAAGACTAAATAAGATAAGAAGAGAAGACATAAGTAAATTAAGTAAGCTCACAAGTAACTATCAAGAAGAGAATTTGAATTAATCACCAACCCTCAAAATTATCAACACCTTTCTTATATGAATATTTCAACTTGACAATATCATGTGGAGTTATTATGAATACCTCACTAGTTAAGAGGGATTGTTGAAATTTTAACTAGTGTCGCTCTTCATAATGCAATGTAAAAATGTCATTGATTATTTATTATATTCATTATTATATTTATATTTGATAAAAGCATGTTCTTCATGCTCATAGCCTTAAAAAAGAGTAAAAAATAATTTATTACGATTCAAAGAAAAATGTACTTGAGTCATGTCCCTTCTGGACATTTGTAAGAAAATAAATTTGAATTTTATTTTGAGTCAATAAGTCCACAAAATTTCAACCCAAACCTCCTTGGAACAAGTGGGATTGGGCCTCCAAGAGATACATGTTTGACCTCCTTGACAACTATATATAAGAAGCAAGTTCGACCCTCTTGGAGATCATCCAATCACACAAGAAGTACATCTGAATCATGCGAAGGAGGAAAATAAGCAGAAATCAAAGGAGAGAGAAATGAAAAAAAAAAAGAGAGAAGAATATTTTTGCTTGAAAAAATTTCATAATTGAAGGTTGAATTTTTCTGTGCTACTGCAAACCTGAAATTTCAGGGGCCAAAATTTTTAGACTGAAATTTTAGGAGTTAACCAGATTTGGGACAATTTTACCATTGTTTAATTTGACCCTTGAGGTGACTTGGAGGATGGTTTGAATTTGAATTTTTTGTGGTAGTATTTATATTGGTCTTGGATATCTCCTTCTAATCTTCTTCTATAAGAGAAGGATTCCCCTTGTGGGGTTTTGCCATGGCTTGAAGCCTAACTTTGGTGTCTCTTGTCCCTTTGATTTTCTTGAAAGACTGAACATTTGTATAATTGATTAATGAAGAAAACATAAGAAGTAATAATAAGGGAGTTAAGATTCACAAGTAATACTTAAGAAATATAAATCAAGATTAATCTCTACTACACTTGGTTTCTCAACACTAAAGTCACCCCGCCGATTTATTTTGATGACATCACCCAAGCATCCTAGGCCCTAGATATTTCAAGTGGAGGCACTATTGAATAATGTGGAAATTTATCCAGTGAATGCAACAAATTGGGGCAGGTAAGCCTCATAGCTTGTTCATGTCACCTTGGAATTTTAAATAGGCCAGGTCATCTCGACAATATTGAATGCGTCATAAGAGGAATGACCAGGGTGATTTGGAAGGCTAGAGTTGAGCAAAAAACTGTAATGAATGTTTTGGGACACATTGGAAGTAGGGTCCACAAGGATCCACACAATCCCAAAAGGTTCACCCTTGAATAGTTGATGAGAGAATGCAAGTGGAATTCCCAGGATTTAATCACCGGTATGAGGTGGCGTATAGGGGACCCACCTGGTATGTATATAGTTGGAAGGGATTTAACCCTTGTGTATAATGTATGCACCCATTACATGATCCATGGAAATGGTGTAACATGGCCAATCATGATTAGGTAGAAAAATTCTACTTGGAATTACATGGCGTATGACTTGGATAACCATGTGGGGACCATGTGGGTGCCACGTGGGAGGTTATATGACATGGAACTATCCGATGGGCTATTTTTTAAATGGCCATATCTCTTGATCTGGTTGTCGGCTTGGAGTAAATTTATATTTTTTGAAAGGTCTCGATGAGACATATACAACGATGTCATCCATTTTAATTTTTGAGGAAGTAAAAAATATTTCAAAAAATTTAGACCCCATTTCGATAACTATACCTTGGAGGTTGGTCGAACTTAGTAACTATCTCCTTTTACCCTTATTTGGGGCTATGTATAGTAGGGGTGTATGTCACAAAGTAGTATAAGATATCCCAAGTTCAACACTCCTACTAGATGGGTTTTGTCTTAGATGAAATGAAGATAAGCTTAAACTATAAGACTTAAGAGATTAATTAAGGCTATATCACATGTGTTATGTGTTAAAATTGATTGTTGTGTTTTGTTTGGTATTTATTCATGGTGATATACATATGCATGTAGCATTATAGTAATTATTGGATATGCTTTATTGATACTGATTTTCTAACTGAGGTGTAATGCTGCAACTAGCCTACATCAACATATTTCCAGCAACAAGCCAAGGTGATAACGTTTATTATGCACTGGAATTTTGTTAATATCTAACCGTTATATGTGTGTATGATAACACATAAATATATTAGTCCAGTTATCGTAGAGTAGTGTCAATTGGCTAAGGAGTCACACAAAGAATCATAGTTGGTTCAATTGGAAATAGGGACAAGGAGAAGAGTTGAATATTGAGTGAGAGATTTCCCAATTGAATTGAATGTCATGCCTATTGTTGAAAATGTTAATGTGCTTCCACTAGGATCATATAACATATTGTTGGGTATGCATTGGATATACTTGCATTGCACCAAGGTAGATTGCCTTGAAAGGGAAATACATACTTAGATGAGTGTGGGGAAAGAAGGATATTGGAGGGAAAAAAAAAATACCATATCAATAAGATTAGCTACAACCACACAAGCCAAGAGAAGCTATCAGAAGAGATGAATTTTATTTTCTATAAAAATTTCCTACAATGCTGAAGCTAACAACACTAGGGAGAGAGACACTAATTTTCTGTCAAAATATCCCATTTTGAAACAATTCCAAGATGTCTTTCCTAAATATATACCTGTATTTACTCCTCATATAGAGGTGGATTTTTTTATTGAATTAATTCCATGAGAAACTCTATCATTCAAGGTTCCATATAGAATGAGCACTCCAGAATTAGTTGAGTTGAAGCTACAACTCAAGGAGATGTTGGAAAATGGCTACATAAGGCCAAGAATGTCTCCATGAGGAACACCAATTATATTAATGAAGAAGAAGGATACCACACTTAAGTTGTGCATTGACTATATGCAATTGAACAAGGTAAACATTAGTAATAGGTATCCCTTTCCATGAATTGATGATTTATTCGATCAATTAAGGGGAGCAAAAATATTCTTCAAGATTGATATGAGATCAGTCTATCATTAGGTGAACATTGAAGATGAGGATATACAAAACAAGGTATGGGCATTACAAGTTCATGGTAGTACCCTTTGGGCTTACTAATTCCCCTGCGAATTTTATGTGCCTTATGAACAATATGTTGTGCCCTTACTTGGATAAATATGTAGTGGTTTTTGTTGATGAAATTTTGGTCTATTCAAAGACCAAGGAGGAACATGAAGAGAATTTGGATATAGTTACTATAGTCTCTAATAGAACATAATCATTATGCAAAAATTGATAAATGTGATTTATTTTAATCACATATCCATTATTTGAGGCACATTGTCTCAAAAGAGGAAGTTGTAGTTGATCCATAGAATATTAAGTTCATAATGGAATGGCCAAAACCTATGAATGTGGCTAAAAATAGGTCCCTTATGGGATTATAATTATATTATAGGAGTGATGAGCCCCAGTATTGCAACATGAATGCTGCAACTCCCAAGGATACCAACTTCAATTATTAACTCGAAGTTTGTACAAAATTAAGAGGAGTCAGGACTGTATGTTCAACATACACCTTCATCTTTTTATTATCACTCCCTTTGATGCCAGAGAAGGAAATGAAACAATTTAAAATGAGTAAATACCTAGGTAAGATTCCAATATTAAGTTGCAAAAGTTATATAACAATAAGAAAACCTATTGTACTTTTGTTGGAAAGTAAATGACAGAAAGGAAATCTATTATATTTTCAAAATTGTAAAACACAATGAAAACAAAGAAAATCTAATATGTCTTGTTAGAAAGGAAATGGTATTAAAGGAAATATATTCTATTTTGCAGGAAAGAAAAGTCATAGATTACTTTTGCAAGAAGGAAAGCACACTTTGCTTAAAGTAAATTTTAGAAAGGAAATCTAGACTAATTTCAGACATCAACATTCAAGAAAATATCAATGTAAGATATAAATGGAAACCTAACCAAGCATTAACTCAACCAAAGTGTTTGTATATCACTCATAGGCTATAAATATACTTCTACCATGATTTTGGAGTGAATATGGGCAAGGAATATAAAAAAAAAAACTGCTACAAGATTGCTACACGATTGTTGTTTCTCGAGTTAAATTGCCAAATTCCCAAAAAAAATCAAATGAAAATTAGATAGGGTAAATTGTGTTATTAATTAGGATGTCCTAGGACTCTAGTAGAAGTGGAATCACTCAAAAATACTATTTCTAACATGTGCTAAAAATTAGCAGAAAATTGCTACTCTAAAAATCAGAAATTCTAGAATTAGTGAGCTAGCTAACCTACCAAATGCCTAACCTAGCCAAGTGAAAATGATATGGGATAAATTTTAATATTAATTAGAATATTTTTAGGACTCAATGAAAAAATAAGAAAAACAAGAATAAGAGATGCAAGTGAATAAAAAGTGTAAAGAAGACAAAGAAATTGTACAATAGGGCTCTGAGACTCCTGGGATGTCCAAGCCCAAGTATACTCAGAGTCCTATGAAGGAAACCAAGCTTTAGAAGCTAAAACTGGCACCAAACTACATTATTAGAGTCGTTCCAAGTACATCCCTGCAAGAAATGAAAGTAGAGCTATTAAATAACAAATTTTCTCCACAAGAAGACTAAGAAATACATTCCCTGATGGGCCTCTAAATTAGACACAAATTAAGGCCCATATAACCTTTATTAGGCACATAAAGGCTATATTAAATATCTCCTTCTACACTTAATAATGTTTTTTAGCTTTAATATGTTCTTAGGAAGGTTTAGAGATAATTGTATATTATGTGCCTAATATTATTAATTTTTGCAGAATATTGAGAGGATATTGAGTAAATTCTCAATGGGATAATATAGGGACTTTCTTCCTACTATAGGATGCATCAATATTGGATAATAAATTAAAAAAATATCATGAAATTAATTACAAATTATGGATCTCCGTTGATTGAGAATATCTAGGAAAGTGTTCCCTATCATTTTGATGAATATTCGTAGTATTGGAAACTAGATCCACTTTTTAAGGGGGTTTGGAGGGGAAAGCAGCCTCCTTTAAAGGAAAATGATTCCTCATCACTTTGTATAAGTACCAATTTGAATTTTTCCTCTAGGAGAAGGTATTTATTAGTCTTCTTGTGGAGATTTTTTTTTATTTAGCAGCTCCACTTTCATTTTTAGTGGGGATGTACTTGGACTGATTCAAATAATGAATTTTGGTGCCATTTTTAGCTTCTAAATCTTGTTTTACTTCATATGACTCTAAGTATCATTGGGCTTGGCCATTCCAGGAGCCTCAAATCCCTGTTGTACTGCTTGTTTATTTCCTTTGATTGTCTTTTTCACTTGCGTGTCTTATTTCTGCATTTACTATTCATGTTTCCTTTGCTGTAGGTCATACTGGTTAAAGATTGAAGTGAGTTTTTTTGTAGGTTATTTACAGAGTCACAATAATTATGAATCCTTTTAAAAACTTTGAAAAGTCATATTTATCACTGAGCTACTTGGATTGGTTTACGAGTTCATAAATCTAGAATGTTTGGATGTCTCTTGTAGCAAAATAGTAGTATTTTTCTACTATTTTTTAGCAAATCTTAACGAGCCTATTTTGAGTTGATTCCACTTGGAATGATTCCTAAAAACATTCAAGTTAATAAAAAAATTTACCCCATATATTTTTCACTTGATTAGGGTAGGCATTTGGTAGGTTAACTAGCTCACTGATTCTTGACTTTCTAGTTTTTAGAGTACTAATTTTCCTCTATTTTTTAGCACATGTTAACAAAGTTATTTTTGAGTGATTCCACTTGGAATGGAGTCCTAGGGAATACTAATTAATATTTTTTTTCCCAATATCATTCACATTTTATTTTCTTTGGCATTCAACAAGCTATATCGAGGAGTAGCAGTCTTGTAGCAGTCTTATAACAAGTGTAAACTTGACCAAATTTGCTCCAAAAGCTTGGTTTTTGTCTCTTAGGCTTGAATCATGGATTCTAGGCTCTGGATCCATGATTGAGTAAGACCAAATACCTCTTAAGAATGACCTCTTATCCATTTCAATTCACCTTTTCAATTTGGGTTAGTGGACATATTTATGAATTAGATAACACAATAATGATTTTCTTGATTGTCACATCTAATGAACTCTATCAATGGATCTAAACTCTCTGGAATGTAGTGATTGATTACATGATATTTCCTTCATTCAAGTTATATTACTTTTCTTTATTTATTATTAAGCTATGGCTGCTATTTCAAGCATTGTTACCATTCCATATACTAGGTTTCCTTTCAATGCAACATTTACATTTTGCTAGCTTAATGTTTACATTTTTGCAAGTAGTATAGCCTTTAAATTTATGCAATTAGGATGATCATTTACATTGATATAGAAAAATTTATATTTCATGCAAATAGGGTAACCTTTCCATTTCTGCAATTATTTTAGGCTTTGATTTCATGATATTCACTTTATTCCATCAGATAAAGGAAAGAAGGACACACTACATGCTGCACATATAGTGCTGACACCTCTTAAGTTTCTATGACCCCCAGATTTATAATTAAAGTTGGTTACCTTAGGAGTTGCAACTTTCTTGTTGCAATGCTAGGGCTCATTACTTTTTAGGATCGTTTCTGGGGAGGTGTCAAAGTATGCATTTTTTTCTTCCCTAGTTGATCCATTTATGAAAAAATAAAATAAAATGTATTAGGAATATTTCATTTCAGAAAATTGCACTACATTATAATTCTTCTTCAGTTTTTTATTTTTTATTATTATTATTATTATTTTTAATAAAAAAATAAAGAATTAATTCTCCAACAACAAACCCCCCTATTTGATCACATGGTGTAGTAAGAACCACATCACCATCCACTTTTGCAGGTAGAAGAAGAGGAGGAGGTAGATAAGGTAGAAAAAATGGATGGAGATGATGATAATGAAGAAGGTTCTCTAGGATTTCCCATTCAAGATAATGATATTAGTGTTCATATGAGAAACATCCCTCCATATTTCCTTCCCAACTTCCATGCTATGGGGTCAGAGGATCCATAAACCTTTCTCTTTGAATTTGAAAACCTTTGTAGATATTATAGTTACTTACTAAACACTTACAAATTTGAGATTTTTTTGGGCAACATTGAAGGATGGATCTCTTAAATAGTTTATGAGTTTAGGGAATAATTCAATAAGATCATGGAATGATATGCAAAAGATATTTCTAGAAAAATATAAATATCATAATCTTAAATAAGACATCTTTAGAATGACTCAACAATAAGATGAGAGCCTTGAACATCTAATAGAGATATTTATGTATAATGTTAAGAGGGCACAATTACATCATTTAAGATTTGACATAGTAAAAACCCTCTTACTTAGAACAATTAGAGATGAGTGGGTTATTCTCCTTCATCTCATGAGTAGAGGTGATGTAAACAATTATCATTTGAAGAAATTTGTGAAATGTGAAAGCAAATATCAGGAGGAAGGGAAAGATTAAGTCAATCAACATCGAGATCGGTAAGTCAAGCTAGAATTGAAAATTTGCTTGATAAATTTAAAACATACATTCTTAGAAATGTAAGCGAAAAAGTAGAAATGTTAAGAATGAAAAATGAGAAAAAATGAGATGTTGCTATTTGTTTTATCCATGCAGAATAACATGCTAATAAATATTTCCCATCATTACCAAGGTTGAAGGAATATTACCAAGAAGATAATGTAGCAAGTCAATCACCAAAACAACTCTGTTATGTAGCTCCAATAGGACTATGGAAACCTAGTCAACCTAGTATGTTGCAAGAACCTAATTGACAATTTCAAGGTTATGCACATCCATCTCAAAGTAATTGGAACACACCATTTCCTTGGCAGCCTTGGCCATCTCAACCAAAAAACAAATCTTGGCAACAAGGTTAGCAAGGACTTTATGGGAGAAATCCTCAATATCCTCCATACCCAACTATAGAAATTATGTTGTATATTTTCAACTGTTAATGAAGTTTTATTCAAAATCAAAAGACAAAAACCTACTCTACTATTCTACAGACATTATTTCACAATTTAGAACAAAAATTTCAGACATGTAATAAGAAATAAAACACATGCAAAAATTATTTTTATTTGAGGAAAAAAATATGCTAAAAACCCCACTTCATATTTCATCAATAAAATGAATAGAGATGCATTGCAATTTCTTTTTTAACTGAGCTCACCCTGCAAGTGCACAACCTATCTCTCTGCTCACTGAAGTCCTCTGACCCAAACTTAGTAAATTTCTGCCTTGGTTTGAGCTCCTATTTCCTTGCACTGTTCCTTGAGGAATTAGGCGCCTATTATTGAGGAAATTCCTCTAACTGATTTCGTAATTCCTTTAGGCTGATCAACTAACTGCATTCAACACCTCTACACTAAAAACTAGTCTACCACTGATGTTACATTGCCTTGGAATATCCATCTAAACTTGGTAATTAAAATTCTCTGCATGCACTAGATATTTCAGGTTTATTTATTAGTTAATTGGATTATCACTGAGTTTTACTGAAGTCCCACTGCACAACTTGACCCTCCAATAGTTCTTCCAATAGTTGGAACTAGCTCAATTGAAAACAACCTTAGATAATTGACCCTGATTGCTACAAATTAGCAATCACACATGCTAAATTGAAATTTAAATCTTCCAACTTGAATTTATTGAGTAAACCGGGTGACACAAGCCATGTCACTAAATTTAACATCATCCAAGTTATCTGTTGATGTGGAAATTCAAAATTTCTCAATTTAATCAAGGCAAAATAAAATTGAGAATTTCTTGTTGCATGTTTTAACACTCCCTCTCAACAAGAAAGGGATTATCAAACACCCCTATCCTGCACCTGTGAAACTTGAACTTCCCTCTTGACAAGGTCTTTGTCAAAATGTCTGCATCTTGTTCCTCTGTCAGAATGTACTACAACAACATAATTCACCTCTGCGCACAGTCTCATAAATGGTGATACCGAATATCTATATGCTTGGATCAATCGTGAAAAACATGATTTTCAGAGAGATTGATGCAACTCAGGTTATCACAATAGATCACAGTTGGATCCATCATTTGACCAAACAATCCAACAAGTATATTTATCATCCAGATCAACTCACATGTTGCTTGATTGACATCCATGTATTCTGATTTTTTCGAGCCGAGTTCGATAGGTATTTGCTTCCTTTTGAACCAAGAAACCGCTATGGACCATGTTAGGGTCCTATAATAATAGGGTTCATAATTTTTGAATTGACTATGAAAGTCTTGTAAATATGTACATACCTTGATTTCTGCAAGTTGTTTTCCCATATTTTGAAAAAGAAAAATAATAAAAAATGAAAAGAGGGTAAAAGTCCTAAAAGAAATATCAAAGGACTTAGAAAAAGATAGACCCCAAAATAAAAAAGAGAAAAAGACATGAAAGTGAGCAAGTCAAAATGCCACTACTATTATCTTTTACTGCAAGAATAATGATTATGTGCAGATTGTCAATAAATGCCATAATCCATGATTAGTTAAACAGTTTAATCTTAGCTTTTCATGCTTTGAATTTCATGTTTTAGATAGAGGATAAAGATATGTCAAATAGTATAAACTTGACAAATCAGTAGATAGGTATAGAATTATGAGGAGCTCAAAAATTTAATCTGAGCCCTCAGATGAAATAAGGTTAGACTTAGATAGATTTATGATTTAAAATAAAAAACTGATATAGGGTTGCAAGCCTAAATGCACCCATGAAAATGAAGTAAAAAATGTTAGAAATAAAGATGGGTAGGTAGAAAGCAGTTGTGAAAGCATGTAATAAGACATCATTGGCCAAAAATCAGTAATTTACCCTCCCCTACAATTATTCAATATTCTAAATTATCAGTCAAAGAGGCTCATAGCATTTCTCTGACTTTTGTTGGGACCGGACCCAAGGCTCGATAACTGATTGGTTAAAAATATTGAATTCCCACACTAGACCCACATTCATCAGCTTTTGTCCTTCATTCATAATCATAATCCCTTTCCCCTAAGTAAAAACCCATTTTTACTTAGTAAAAGTAAAACCCTAAGTAACTAATTTCATTTTCCTTTCAAAACACTCAAAACCCATGAAATACATTTTATCCTAAGTTAAAAGTGTGAAAAACAAAAGAAACAACAATGCTTTATTTTTTCTATCATTTTCACTTTACTTAAATTTAAAACATGTATTTTCATATCCCCTACACTTCACCCCTTATTTCATATTAACTACTAACTATATATATTAATTCCCTAAGTTGCACCCACACGTATATTATTAAAACCCTTTTATTTTAAATATAACCCACAAACCCATTATTTTAACGTTAAAACCAATGATATAATATCCCATGTGCGAAATATAAATCCTGCCCCCATCCCATTGGTTTACCATATCTATATATAAATACCCACCCCTTATGGTATTCAAACAATTAAAAAGTTTATTATACCATATAATATAAATAAACCTGCGCCTAGTACATTAGTTAAAACATTGGTAAATGTTTTAATTAAAACATATATAAACATTATCCCCGACGTTTTTCTCCCCGCCATCATATAACCAAAGTTTTAACTTTAATTAAATTTTATTTATAAAGTTAAAACCGACCCCGCCGCATTGATCAACCCTGGCCCCACTCCCCAATCCCGACGCAGCTTTCATAACAGATCTTGACCATTTGCAATCTCACCCCGTAATCCAATGGTGGAAATGTCATATCGCAAATAAACTTGCACAATCACCACCATTTCGTTTCTACGCGAAATGGGTGGTATTCCCATTTCCTCTCTCCTCCACGTGCTCCCTTTTCATTGGATCACGTTCGATCACTCCAAAAAAACATACCACCCAAACTGCACGCGATAACTGCTTGTGGTTTTGACCCTTTGAGCCCGAAAACCATTTTCCCGCCCTATGTGACTGTCATTCATTGCAGAGTAAATGTAACCTAATATGCATAATAAACATAGGAAATGCATTCATTTCCTATCTCTTTCTGCACGTTAACCCTGTATAAGCCACCCAGAATGTAAAAAAAATATTTTTTCCGCCATTTCTATGCCAAAAGCTTGCAAATTTCAACCTGCAGCCATTAAATATTACTACGAAGCTCTGAATTGCTCTAGAGATAAAAAAGGAGTTGTTCAAACCTTTCAAAAACCTCAGAAACATCTTCGAAGCCTTATACTTGCGTATAACATGTATTTCTCTGGAATTCAGATCTGTTATCAATTTGAAAGACCTTTAAAAATACAATTCCAGTCATAATTCAAAAACTGATCCATAGAAACCTGTCAAAAAGTCCAAAAAAAGGCCAAACCCTGTCAAATTTTCTGCAAAAACCCTATTTTTTGCTGCTTTTTGTTTTAAAGGGAAATTGTGAGTTTTTATAAATTGTTTAAACTTTAAATTAAGCCAGAAATCCTCTGAAGGTATCCAAAAACCTCTACGCCTGAATTCAAATGATTTTTTAGCCTAATTGCTCAGTAAAAAAGCCCAAGAAACCCTAGTTTCTTGTGTCTAAACCAGTAAAAGGCTACAACTCTTATTGAGAATCCAGAAATAACAAGAAAAACCGAAGAGAAATCCATATTTTGACCATCTTTATCCAAGAAGCCTCTGCTAAAATAAAAATACTTCTGCAAACTGTCTAATATTGCATAAGTAGCCAGAATGACTAAAATGCAGAGTTCTAGCAATCCTGAAGGTTCCAAAGTACCAAAATCAACTCCAGCCATGACTTCTAAGACTTCTATTGTTGTAAATCCTTTACAACCCCCTATCATAGACATTGAGCATATTCCATTAGCTGATATTGACTACAAGATAAAAAACCCAATTGTTGAATTTAATCTGCTAGACATTCATAACTGGAGCTATGAGAAATACCTAGATAATGAAGAAGAAGTCCATATTTGAGAATCACACTTGCCGAAATATGTAGTTCTAGTAACTCATCCATGTCAAGAGGTCATTAGGTTATGTCAACATTATTATGTGCTTGAGCAGAGATCCATAGTAAATGCCAACAAAGAAGTGCTTTTCACCATTACTGCTGAATCCATTAACCAAATGCTAAAATTCCAATCTGATCGTCAAGCAGTCCCTTTATCCGTAGAGGCCCTTACCAAGCTGTATATTGGCCTTGATTTTCCCAAAAGGTTCATGATTTTCTAGAAATTTATGCCTTTACATGTATAGATCCCCCAAATTAATCCTCCATATTCCACTTCAAAGTTTCTAGAGGGTTCAAGACATGTAATTTCTATGCTTTCATTCATCCTAGGGTACTTTACTGATGAACAAACTGATGAATCCATCTTAGGTTTCTTATCTACATTTTCCCCAGGACAACCCCCATATGTAATCTTTGATTATGCTAGATATATTGCAGACAATATCCATCACCAGTTGACTGAAATGCCAATTGAAGGAGTGTTTAGATACACTTCTTTCCTCTTCCAAATGTTCTTGTATTTTCAAGCTGATAATTTTCCAATTGCTCTTCAAAAGCTTGACATAGAGGGTAATCCTCTTTCAGTCATCTTCTGGACCTCTTTGATCAGGAAAGAGTCCACAAAGTTTACATATGCAGAGTTTCTAGATTGATTCATTCATCCATTGATCCAAATATTGACAAAAATAGAGCAGCCAAGGATAAGTGATGAGATGAAGAAGATTTTACAATTTTCAGAGAAAAACAAAACAGGTGATTGGTACTTATATGAAAAACATACTGAGATCAGAGTCTTTGGATCTAATTTGTTGCCTTACAAGTTACCCAAACATGTATCAATGAGGATCTTTGCCTTAGAATATATCAGGCAAATCCTAAACTCTGATTCCATAAATTTCATGGCAGCAAAGAAGAAAACTCAGTTCAAATTGAAGAATCAAATAGGACCATTCATTTGCAATCATAGGGATGCAGAGAAAGAAGCAGCTAAACAACTATTAGAATACAGATTTGAAGAAAGCTTTCCTTGGAATTATGATCCACAAAGGATTCTAAGTAAAATGAGGATTAAATGTAAGTTAACCTGCTTCATTCATGAGACAAAGCCAGAGATAGAAAAATATGCAAATCAGACTGAGTGGATAGAGAATACCTTAATAAATGCAGTGAAGAAAAGTGATACTAGTCACACTTTAGAAACTGCAGATCAGCCAGAAAAATCCACTAAAAGAGTAAGGGAAGAAGGTGCCTATGTTGCTGAAACTACCACTGAAATTAAATTCAAGTTAATATACAACAAAAGGCCTAAGTTAAATCTTGTGGGCAAAGAGATGGTAACAATTGATGTTGAAGAAACAGATCTCCTAGATACCAACACAGATGTTGCCACTGTCATCATCAATGAGCGAGTTACTGAAAACATAATGAATAACAAGTTAATACTGAAGATGCATAGTTGATAGAAAGACAACAGAGCATGGAAGCCTCATCCTCACAGAAAACTGAGGAGAAAGATCTAGATATCAAAGAAAAATACAAACAGATCAAGTTAAAGAATGAAGAGATCAAAAACAATATCTATTCTCAATATCTCAAGCAAACACCAAGTGTTGAAAATAGACTTCTGTCTGCATTTGATTATTCAAACCAAAATCTAACCATGTCAATGTTGTAGCCTATAGTAAAATCTCCAAAGATAGTGGAAGATCATAAGAAAATTGATGTAGAAATCCCAACAAAAAAAATTCATGCTCTTTATAAGATTGAATTCCATAGTTAGACTTCAGAAATGTTGTACTCTACGGTCACAACTAAAGCCATGAGTGCTCAGAAACTCCAGAACACCATCTCAAACATGAAAGATCAGATGAAATTGGATAAATCATCCTTGTATGCTAAGGATCTAAGGGTAAAATCTTTGGAAGAACTGATCTTGCAGGTGGGATATGACCCTGAAAATGTCAAAGCAATAGAGCTATTAGTGAAGAAGAAAAATGAGGATATTACAACATTAAGGAAACAACTTAAAATGCCATAAAGTGAACCAAGGAAATAATACAAGGACAGAAGGAGAAGGATGACATGATGAATTTAATATTTCAGCTTACAACACAAATCAAAGAAATGGAGATTCAAATGGACAAACTTGTCCAGGAAAAAGAAACACAAAAAGTACCAGAAATTCCTACAGTTATTCCTGTAATCACCACAAATGTGCCTTCAACTTTAGCTGAAAATTTGGCACCCAAAGAACCAATGGCTACTACAGTGCCAGTAACTTCATCCACCACATCAGCTACAGAATCATCCACAATAACAGTTCACCATACAAATGAAGCTAACAAATTAGTGAAAGCTATGGAAGAAATGTCTCTTAAGACAAGTGAAATCAACAGATTGAAACAGATGATTGAAAATCTTGAGAATACAAACAATTTGGCTCAAATAAATGCAAAAACAGATGAGAAAAAAGCCATCAGACTAAATGAAGAATTGAAGACATTACAGAAAGAATTAACCTTGAAGGAACTTATTTCCTATGTGAAAAATCATTTGTGGAACAAAATCATAGAAACCATAAATGATGTATGGCCCTCAATTCAAGTGATTTTTGAGCAGAGAGATTTACTCAAAGCAACATTAGAAGAGATTCAGAAGACTAAAGAGGAATTGGATAACAAACTAGAGAAAGCAACAGAATTAATCAAATTCCTTAACAATAAGAATAGGCAAGAGCTAGAAGAACTTGAAATAACTGACAGGACTGAAACTATCCTTGAGATAAGGAAACTTATTACCAAAAAGAACCTGATGAAGCAAATTGAGGAAAAATGTGAGAATATGAACACCACCATAACCAGGTTTATGGTCAAATTTGAGAATTTAAGGCAAAGAAGTTTGCCTAATATTTTGGTCCTCAATGACAAATTAATGCCTCAGGAGGTCTACAATAAAAAAATCAGAGAATATGCCAAGGAGAAAGTTGAAAAATAAGGTGGTGGACAAGGCATTCCAATAGGCAAAGTCCTACTTAGAAGTTTTGAGGACTTATTCTATTTACAACATGAAATAAAACACTTTTTTTTCATCAAACTAACCTTTTCTAGGTACACAGAAGTAGATGAAAACTCAGGAAGATGAAGAAAATACAAATTCCAAGTGATGAAGTTTGGGAGTCACTAACATATTTATTGTAAAAAGGTAAAAAAGAAGAAAGGTAACAGTGAAAATAGTTTGCTGAAATTGCAGTTAAACAGATTTTTACAGCAGTAAAGATCTTTTATAGAGTTTAAAGAGTATCAGAGGTTAAATAAAATCAGTGAAAGAGTATTAGTTAAAGCAGATCAGATTTCAAAACAGATTTGAAATATCTAAAGCCAACAATAAAGACAACAAGGCAGCCAGCTGCTTCTTATCATAAATCAAATTTCTTTTGGATAGATAGGACAACTTGCTGATTTGTTAAGCAGCTGTCTCTATTATTATTCTAAAGATATTTTTATTTCCCTTAGATAATTCCTAGAAGCATTCTAGGATATTTTGTAAACAATTATGTATAAATACTTCATCTTTAGAAGTATTATTGTGGAATAAATTGTTGAAGATTTCTATAGTCATTTTTGTGGACTTGAAGGCTTTTTGTGTTCAAATTTTGAGTAGCAGACGGAATCAGATCAACTAGCATCATATTTCAGGATTCATGTGATGAGCTATTTGGAGTGAAGTATTTCCTAATTGTCATTGTCTATCTTTTTTTGTTACATGCATTCCATTATGTGTTCTAAATTTGAATGAATGAACAAGAGTATTACTTTAGGATTTTTTAAAAGCACCTTGTTTTTACTGTTTGTCATTTCCATGTTTTCTTCTGATTTCCATAGTAGGGAACCCTTAATTTCTCCCTCTTTCATTTGACCTCTGCCTACTACTTCCCTTTTCTGGATCAAAGAACCCTTCATTGCTCTTTATCTTGATCATACCATCTCACAAAAAAACTTTCCAAGATCTCCAAGGGTTATCTATCTTGCCCTGAAAACATTTGACTTTTTGGCCTTGATCATGGTTCTGCCTGCTTGACTTTTGACTCCTTAGCCCAATGGACAAATATCTTTCCCACTATCCATCTCTTCCAGTGATTTTTCCCACCAAACCAATTGCACAATCATAACTAGCCGAATATTTTATAAAACAAAACAAAGTTAAAATTCATATAGAGAGCTGTCTTTGAACCCTAGGAAGGCTAGATCTTAGAGTTTAAAAGTTGGTCTGTGGTTACCTCTAGTTTTCTCAACTAAAATCCAAAAATCTCACAACTAGAGAATTACTGGAGTGATAACATACTGGAGACCATACTGGGGATATAACTAGTCCTTTGTTGTTAAATAAACCTTAAAGGAGGTCATTTTTATTATCTTTTTGCCTTTAAAGATTATTTAACTAAGTTGTGAGTATAAAAAATTGTAATTCTGGCTTCTAGGAAAGTTTATTATACCAAGTCTAATTCGGATCCTAAACCTATTGTTATAGTGGACAACCCAGATAGAATTGAGAAAAAGAAAAAATAGATAGAAGATTTAGATGTTAAAATTTCATTTAATAGAGTGAATTTATTACCACGGGAATTAGTGAGTTTACAGGATATAGATTTTGATTTGAAATTTGAAAATTCTTTGTTCAGAAGAAAATATGAAAGTAATTTAAGTACTGATGTTTTAGGCCCTGTTTTTATTTCATTTTTGGAGGCAAAACAGAAAAATATTACAGCTGATTCTGAATTAAAGAAAAATAAACAACAAGACAGACTTGAAGAGATCAATGCCATTATTCTTAAAGTAATTGATGAAGCCATAGAATTATCTCAACTGCTAGCATACACATCTAAACCTTCTATTCCTCATTTAGAAACCATCACATCATCTATAGTTTCTATTTCCATTCAATCCACAGATCCATTTAGTCCTAGATTACCATTACAGCCTAGAAATTTATTTCCTTCATCCCCTACATCCACTTGTTCCACCATTGATTTTCCAAGTAGTTCCATATATATTTTAGTTTCACTTCCCAGTACCTCAACTTCAGCCTTTAATTCATCTACTATTGTTTCTATTTCAGCACCTTATATCCCATTTTCATCAGCCACTACTTCCATTTTAGCCCCTAGCACTTCTACTTTACCTCCTAGCCAAGCTAGAATTCAAGCTATGGCTGCTAGGTATGCTCCCATTTTTCTTCTAGGACAAATTCATGACATGCCCCAAGATTACCAAAGTAAGATACCACAGTTTGATGCTACTACACAATATACTGCTTAGTAGCACATAAACAAAATGACAAATTACTTTGAACTGTTGAATCTTTAGTTAAACTGAGAGGGGGGGTGAATCAGTTTAACACATTCCTGATCTTTTAGAACTTTTCATTAAACTTAATTACACCTTCATTTCACATCCAATTTAATGTGTGAGTAATCTTAAAATGTAAGCAGCAAGTGTTAGTATAATATAGCAGTAGAATTAATATGAGAGCAGCAGATATTAAGCAGATGATACATATCAGATCAATACATAAATATCATGCACAGAGACACCAGATATAAGTGGAAACCCATAAAGGGAGAAAACCACATCTTATTATTGCTGTGATGCAAAGGCAAGCTCCAACTCCCTCTCACCACTGTTTTTCTGCAGGCACCAACCTACAGGAGGCTCCTACCTCAATTCTGCAAGCTACAACTTGCAAGGAAGCACCAACTCCCTTCAATTTTCTGCAGGCACCAACCTACAGGAGGCTTCAACCTCATTCAGCTACAACTGACAGCTATCAAGCTGCAACTTGATAGGGAAGCTCCAACTTCCTCAATTTATCAAACTGAATTTTTGTTGATTTACCTCAGATATCAGCTCTGTTCTGTAGCTTATCTTTCTACTCTTCTTTTCTCGGTCTTCTCTTCTATACTCTGCCTTCTCTATATTTGCTCTCTCTCGCTCTCTATATATTTTTTTGAGCTTATCAAATTGATATTATATATAGAAATTCTCACATGACTGTTTGTATTTCACAAGGAAGTTGAAGTGAACAGTCATGACTCTTTGGCTTCTGTCTTCTTATTCCTTTTTCAACTCAATTTTAGAATTACTACAATATGTATAAGTTTCATGCTACAGTGGGATTTTGTCTTTTCCTTAGGATACTTGCCTTTGCATCACAAACAATAAAAAATAATTACATCGTTTACATTTACATTCTTAATTTCATATTTCAATATCACTCAGCTCCTTTTCAGTTATATAACTCAATTTCACTCAACTCCCTTTTTTTTTGCATTTGTTGAGTGACTGTTTTGTGTACCTTGATTTACTGTAATTGTGTGCACCTGTGAATGTATACCTGTCAAACCTGTAATATCTGTGAATCTCTGTCAGACCCATACTTTTATCCCTGTGTTTAATCACCTGTTCACTGTGCTTTTGTGCAACAACTGCATATATAACTGCTTCTCAGGTTTATTCTCAATTTCATATACATCTGGACAATGTATATTTAGAAAAGAGAGTATAGTGACACTTGATGCAGCAGGGTTACCACAAAGCCTCGGTTCAACATCACAGTCCTGGTTTAGCTCAACTTTTTCATCAGCTATGTGTACAATTGCATTCAAGTTTCATGCCCGAACGAGAGATCAATTCACAGGCGGCAGGACGGTGAATAGGCGCAGTTTAAACAACGCACAGGTTGATTGGAGATCGATGGAGTGTGGGGGGTTGAAGAGCACGGAGGTTAACACGGAGGGTACCCCCCGTAGTTGACTGGTCGATCACACGTTGACCGCCGATCAACGGCTATGATGAACTGCTGGGCCTCACCCCATTTGATGTGTACAAAGAAATGGGAGCCCCCGTAAACACCACTTTGTGGTGGCTCCACCATGCACCACCGCCAGCGCGCCACCAATTTACCACCAATATTAAACTTTGATCGACTCTTTTAACATACTCTCGAACCTTAATATATATCAATGCAAATAACCCGGCGTCGAACATATACATATATATGATCAACCTTATCATATAACCCTTGGTGATAAATATTTAAACTATATTGTATTTAATCCATTACACAAGTTAATATGTCTCTGTCGTTATACATAAGTTCTTTTATACTCCGTCGGGCCTTATACTAAATTAATAACTCAACTTCATTATGTATATTTCCGCCGGGCCCACAATGCCATCAACCTCCAATCGAATGCACACAACATACATGACTTATCGTCCACGCACCTTTATTAAACCTCGTGCAAGTCCTGCGATCGCCCACCGTTGGATAGCCTTTGCCTAGATCAAAGGATCTTATTCATTTCGCTGGGCGTCTTCCACCCATCGTTAATGCGCGAAATTTCATTTTAATCAAAACTGCTTGGGACACGTGGCCAAATCCTAATGGAATCGTTCTGATTCCACAGATACCACCTTCCATATAAAAGTGGTGCGAAAAATACCAGAAACCGCCGTCACTGTTCCCCGTTCCTATTCGTGGTTCCGTTGCTTTACTCCAGGTTCCAGTCCTCCACGATTTCATATATATATAACTTTTCATCGTATTTCAGTTATATATATGACTATGGTTCCTTCCGCCTTTATTAAAACAATTCGCTCATAGTTCAATGTATTGTCGTATTCGATTCCGTTCCAATGCTCCGAGTTCCGCTGCCTATTTAATGTACAGAGGTTCTATCAAACTGTTAACCCTGAAACTCGTGGGATAATCAATACCACGACATCATTGGCTACCAGAGTTCAGAGATTGAGCCATTACACAGAGTCGACACCTTTCATCACAATCTTCCACCGTAATTTATCTTGCTGGTAACTACAGGTATGGCTACGCATAACTAATGACTTTCAGTAGGCATCAATTTATTCCAATCCCACACAGAATCACGGCTCATACATTCCACATATTCAATTTGTGTTCCACCTCTGACTATGGTTCCGCTCATATTCACACTGGTTCTTCGGTGTATGCATATATATAAACCATATATATATAACGCACTGATTCAAACGCCCGAAATGTTATGTGTAACGCCCGAATATATAAAAGATTCTCTGAATTTATATATATATGTACATATTCTTGGAATAACATCTGTGGCTTTGCCTCTGCCGCTTCTGTCACTCTGCCTCTGCCTCTACTGCTATGAAAACGGCTCTGTCTCCATATTTGCTTCCTCTGCTTCATTCATTTGCTTCTTTGCTTCCATTATCTGTCTTTGTCTCCTTGTAACTGTTCCTATCTCTGCATCTGTTGCCTCCTTTGCAATCAATGACAACATTTCCAACAGTCTCCCCCTTTGGCATTGATGGAAATATATTTTCTCTGTAGCAATACATTTTCTCTGTTTTCCTACTCTTTCTCCTGTTGCTTGCTCTTCCTCCCCCTTTGACATCAATGGAAAAGGGCTGCTTTTTGCATTTCCTATCTCTGAGTTATGTTTAGGCCCTCTTCTGCATGCTGCTCCATAGTGATGTAAAAGACTTGTTGAGAGAACACTTTGAATTTGAATATACACTGTAAATTGATACAGTTCTAGGATAATAGCTTGGTGTTCTTTTTCTTTAATCCTTTGATCCTGAGGACCTGATTCATGCTTTCCTTGCTGGTTGTTCTCCCCCTGGAATGATATTTTCGTTTTGTTCTCCCCCTGAAATTGTGCTTTCTCTTTATATCAGAGAGTAGCATCTGCAGATACTACCCCTAGTTTATCTCTCAAGTATTGAAATGGTTCTCTAGCAAGAGGTTTGGTAAATATATCAACTGTCTGCTCTTTTGTTGGTACATATTCCAGCTTTACTATCTTCTGAGCCACTTGTTCTTGGAGGAAATGATACTTGATTGGAATATGTTTAGTTTTTGAGTGAAGTACAGGATTTTTGGATATACTTATAGCACTTGTAATATCACATTTGATTGAAATAGGTTCATCAATGCTTACCTTCATGTCTTGAAGAGTTTGCTTCATCCACATGACTTGTGTACAACATGCTGCTGCTGCTATATATTCTGCTTCAGCTGTAGACAGAGAGATGGATGTTTGTTTCTTGCTTAACCATGCCACCAGGCTTTCTCCTAGATAGAAAGCACCTCCACTCGTACTTTTCCTGTCATCAACACAACTGGCCCAATCTGCATCTGTGTATGCTGATAAAGTGAATTTTTTGGTTTTAGGATACCAAAGTCCGTATTGTGTTGTTCCTTGTAGATATCTGAGTATTCTTTTTACTACCAAAAGATGGTTTTGTTTAGGTGCTTCTTGATATCTTGCCACTAGTCCTACTGCTAGCATGATGTCTGGTCTTGATGCAGTAAGATACAATAGACTTCCAATCATGGATCTGTAGAGTTTTTGATCTATATCAGCAGACCCATTCTCAGTGCATAGCTTGCAGCCTGTGGTCATGGGAGTTGACACAGGTTTGCATTCCTCCATTTTGAACTTTTTTAGCATTTCCTTTAAGTATTTTTCTTGTGAGATGAATGTACCTATGCTCCTTTGCTGAATTTGAAGTCCTAAATAGAAACTGAGCTCTCCAATCATGGACATTTCAAACTCTGATTTCATCTCTTCTGCAAATCCTTTTTCTAGCTCATCTCTGTTGCTTCCAAACATAATGTCATCAACATATACAACAACAATTAGGAGTTCATTTTCATGCGCTTTTATGTATAGATCGCTGTCTACTCCACCTCTTTTAAAACCCCGTTTTTGCAAATATTTATCCAGTCTTGAGTACCAAGCACAAGGAGCCTGTTTCAGTCCATATAGGGCCTTTTTCAGTTTGCATACATAGTCTTCTTTATTTGTCAATGAGAAACCTTCTGGTTGTTCCATGTACACTTCTTCTTCTAGATCGCCATTAAGAAAAGCAGATTTTACATCCATTTGATATACCTTGAAATATTGGTAGCATGCAAATGCCAGGAACATTCTGATAGCTTCCATTCTGGCTACAGGGGCAAATGTTTCATCATAATCAAGTCCTTCTATTTGTGAGTATCCTTTGCAGACCAGCCTAGCTTTATTCCTGATTACTTGTCCTTGCTCATTCATTTTGTTTTTGAATACCCATTTTGAGCCTATGAAATTTTTCTCAGCAAGTCTAGGAACTAGTTCCCAGGTATTGTTTTTCTCAATTTGGTCCAATTCTTCATTCATTTCATTTACCCAAGACTTGTCCTTGCTGGATTCTTCAAATTTCTTTGGTTCTATTTGTGACAACATGGCTATGTATACTTCTTCTGTCTGTTCAGTTAGCTGCCTTCTTGTTTGCACTCATACATTCTTGTCTCCTATGATTTGATCTTCTGGATGGTTCTTTTGAGTCTATCTTGAGGGGGTTTTTGAGTTCAGTCCAACATCTTCTGATGTTTTGCTTGTTTCATCATCATTTTGATCTTCTTCTTCATTGTTGTCTGATGTACTGCAACAGTTTGTATCTCTAGTATTGTTTGGAAGTTCTTCATCAAATCTCACATCAATACTTTCAACTATCTTCCGAAGGGTCTTGTTGTAGCACCTTTACCCTTTTCTTTTGGAAGCATATCTTAGAAATATCCCTTCATCTGCTCTTGCATCAAAATTGCCAAGATTTTCATCATTATTCTTTATGTAACACTTGCTTCCAAAGATTCTGAAATGTTTGATTGAAGCTGGCTTTCCATGCCATAGTTCATAGGGAGTCTTGTCACTGCTTGGCCTTAAGTGAGCTTTATTAAGGATATGTATTGTTGTGTGCACTGTTTTTGCCCAGAAGGTTTGAGCAATATTATTCTCTTGCATCATGGCTCTGGCAATTTGTTGAATAGATTTGTTTTGTCTCTCTGCTACTCCATTCTGCTGAGGTGTCCCTGCAATAGTAAATTGTTGTTTTATGCCATGTTCATTGCATAGGTCTGCAAAGTAATAATCAGTGAATTCACCTCCTCTGTCTGATCTGATGCATTTCAGCTTGCATCCTGTCCAATTTTCTGCTAATGCTTTAAATGTTTTGAATTTGTCCAGAGCTTCCGATTTATTCTTGAGAAAAGCAACCCATGTCATTCTGGAGAAATAATCTATTATCAGCATAAAGTAGGACTCTCCACTTGGTGTTTTAGTTCTTGCAGGTCCACACAGATCCATGTGCACAAGTTGCAGTGGTCTTCTTGTTGATAACTCTTCTTTAGATTTAAAGGATGTGCGAGTTTGTTTCCCCAACTGACAAGATTTGCATATTGTGTTTGAGGGCCTTTTTATTTCTGGCATATCTCTGACAGCTTTCTTCTTGCTCAGTCTAATGATATGGTCAAAGCTGAGATGTCCCAACCTCCTATGCCATAACCATGACTCCTCGAGTTTGCTAAGATGGCAGGCTTCATCCTCCTCTTTCACTATGTACACATTACTCTCTGTTCGAACACCTTTGAGTAGAGTTTTTCCTGTTGTGCTTGATCTGACTTCACAATCTTGTGCTCTAAAAAGAACTTCACAGCCTTTGTCACACATCTGACTGACACTCAGTAAATTTTCTTTCAGCCCATCTACAAATAGTACATCTTGGGCCTTTCCTCTTCCATTATCTATGCTGACTGAGCCTTTTCCCCTGATCTTACCTGATTTATCATTTCCAAAAGTAACATTGCCAGATTTCTTTTCATCAAGAGTAATAAACTTACTTTTGTCTCCCGTCATGTGTTTAGAGCAGCCATTGTCCAAGTACCATTGACTTTTCAGATCTTGAGCAGTTAGAGCCAGGTCACATTTATTCACCTTCTTTATCCACTGGAGGCCTCCTTTTGTTTGGTATCTTTTGTGAGGTGATGAATTATATCTTCTTAGAGAACACTTGGAAGGCATATGTCCAACTTGATTGCATATACATCATTTGATCATAATTTTTGCAAAATTATGAGTATGAACAAAATTTCTTTGATTCATAAACCTCCTTGAGGTGTTAAACATTAGCCTTTGTCCATACTTTCTACATTCAATGATTTTATGACCAAATTCCTTACAATAAAAGTAGTAACCATAGAAGCTATTTGCATACCTGATGTAAGGTTGTTTCTTCCATTTGTTTGTGTGAGGCAGTCTCTTCAATACTTGCATCTTTTGCTGGTTTGAATTACTCCTCCTTGCATGACAATATGTAGCAATGTGTCCCGGCTTATGGCAAACATAGCAAGTGGCATTCTTCATTGAAGGGAAGGATCTCCTTTGATGGTTTCCATATTCAAGGGTCTGAGTATTTATTACATTCTTTGCTACTAGTAATTTTTTCTGATTTATTTCTTCCTTGTTGCAGATTTCTTCTGTTGTAGGAGTTGTTTGAGCTGCTTCATCTTCCTTCTTTGCTTTTATAAAGATAATCTCTCTGTCAACCTTTTCTTTTCCTTTACTTTATTCCTCTTCATAGCCTATTCCAGTCTTTATCATAGGGGATCTTTGAGCAACCAGGATTTCATTCAACTTACTAGAGCTTGTTGTTTGAGATGAGTTTACAGACACATTTCTTTGAGCATTTTCTAGTTTCTTCCTGAGGCATACTACTTCTTCTTCCAGCTTCTCTTGTTCTCGGGTTTTGTCTTTGATTTGCTGAAGTAACATGTCTTCTATATTTTTGGCTTCTTCAAGCTCTACCTTCAGCTGCATGAGGACTTCTGAGTTTTGTTCTTCTCTTACATACTTGAGAAGAGTGTCCTTTTGTTTTCTGCATTTCAGTTTAAGTCTGTCAATCTCTTCCAGAGCACTTCTTAGCTCCCCCTCAAGGTCGACTTCCCCTTCTTCTTCTTCATCTTCTAGCAGGATTCCTTCAAGTTCTTCTATGGCCATCAATAAGAATTCGGAGGTTCCTTCTTCACTTGAGCGTTCATCTGAATCTTCAGATGTACTACTGTCTTGTTGAGCATAGAAGGATTTTCTGCTGAACTTCTTTCCTTTCTGCCAGTTCTTTGATTTATTTCTCTCTGGCTCTTGAGGCTGATTCCTTACTTTCTTGTGAGGACACTTAGCAACATAGTGTCCAACTCTTCCACAGTTAAAGCATTTGAAAGGAAGTTTACCTTTGTATCTTCCTGAGCCTCTATCCAATTTCTTGACAAACTTTGCCTCTTCTTCATCCGAGCATGAGCATATGTCTCCCTCTTCTTCTTTCTTCTTTTATGTTTTAAAGGCTGCTTCCCTTGTACTTGGCTTTTTCTATGGGAGCCTCATTTCATAGGCTGTTAGATTTCCAAGCAACTGGTTCATGGTCAAGGTCTCCCAATCAGCTGTTTCTTCTATTTCAGACACCTTTGGATTAAACCTGGATGGAAGAGATCTTAGAATCTTTTGCACAATTATACTTTCTGGCATTTTTTCTCCAAGAGCTTTCATATTGTTAATAATTTCTGCAGCTTTTAGGAAGAAACTGGCAATGTCTTCATGATCATTCATTTTTAAGTTTTCAAACTGGGCTCTATAGACTTGAAGTTTGGCAGTCTTTACTTTCTGGTCTCCCTCATGTATGTTTTCAAGAGTATCCCATATTTTTTTGGCAGTGTCTTTGTGCATTACTTTAATAAAATCTGCTTCACATAATCCATTCAGGATGACATTCATGGCTTTTGCATTAGCCACAAAAACTTGTTTTGAGTCTTTTTCTGTGTCAGTTGCCTTCGAGGCATATCCTAATTCCACATCAGCCTAGACTTCTATTCCTAGAGACATTATGTATGTCCTCATTCTGATTTTCCAGAAAGCATAATTTTCACCAGTGAAGAAAGGGGCTTTATTGGTTGAGCATCCTTCTTTACTAGCCATCTTGGGAACCTAGGATCTCCTTTCAGTTGTTAGACTTGTACAAAGGAACCAGCTTTGATACCAATTGTTGAACCTTTAGTTAAACTGAGAGGGGGGGGTGAATCAGTTTAACACATTCCTAATCTTTTAGAACTTTTCATTAAACATAATTACACCTTCATTTCACATCCAATTTAATGTGTGAGTAATCTTAAAATGTAAGCAGCAAGTGTTAGTATAATATAGCAGTAGACTTAATATGAGAGTAGCAGATATTAAGCAGATGATACATATCAGATCAATACATAAATATCATGCACAGAGACACTAGATATAAGTGGAAACCCATAAAGGGAGAAAACCACATCTTATTATTGTTGTGATGCAAAGGCAAGCTCCAACTCCCTCTCACCACTGTTTTTCTGCAGGCACCAACCTACAGGAGGCTCCAACCTCAATTCTGCAAGCTAAAAATTGCAAGGAAGCATCAACTCCCTTCAGTTTTCTGCAGGCACCAACCTACATGAGGCTCCAACCTCAGTCAGCTACAACTGACAACTATCAAGCTGCAACTTGATAGGGAAGCTCCAACTTCCTCAATTTATCAAACTGAATGTTTACTGATTTACCTCAGATAGCAGCTCTGTTCTGTAGCTTCTCTTTCTGCTCTTCTTTTCTTAGTCTTCTCTTCTATACTCTGCCTTCTCTATATTTTCTCTCTTTCTCTATCGCTCCTTTGAGCTTATCAAATTGATATTATATATAGAAATTCTCACATGACTGTTTGTATTTCACAAGGAATTTGAAGTGAACAGTCATGACTCTTTGGCTTCTGTCTTCTTATTCCTTTTTCAACTCAATTTTAGAATTACTACAATATGTACAAGTTTCATGCTACAGTGGGATTTTGTCTTTTCCTTAGGATACTTGCCTTTGCATCACAAACAATAAAAAATAATCACTTCGTTTACATTTACATTCTTAATTTCATATTTCAATATCACTCAGCTTCTTTTCAGTTATATAACTCAATTTCACTCAGCTCCCTTTTTTTTGCATTTGTTGAGTGACTGTTTTGTGTACCTTGATTTACTGTAATTGTGTGCACCTGTGAATGTATACCTGTCAAACCTGTAATATCTGTGAATCTCTGTCAGACCCATACTTTTATCCCTGTGTTTAATCACTTGTTCACTATGCTTTTGTGCACCAACTGCATATATAACTGCTTCTCAGGTTTATTCTCAATTTCATATACATCTGGACAATGTATATTCAGAAAAGAGAGTATAGTGACACTTGATGCAGCAGGGTTACCACAAAGCCCCGGTTCAACATCACAGTCCTGGTTTAGCTCAAAATTTTCATCAGCTGTGTGTACAATTGCATTCAAGTTTCATGCCCGAACGAGAGATCAATTCGCAGGCGGCATCACGGTGAACAGGCGCAGGTTAAACAACGCACAGGTTGATTGGAGATCGACGGAGTGCGGGGGGTTGAAGAGCACGGAGGTTAACACGGAGGGTACCCCCCGTAGTTGACTGGCCGATCACACATTGACCACCGATCAACGGCTATGATGAACTGCGGGGCCTCACCCCATTTGATGTGTACGGAGAAATGGGAGCCCCCGTAAACACCACTTTGTGGTGGCTCCACCATGCACCACTGCCAGCGCGCCACCAATTTACCACCAATATTAAACTTTGATCGAATTTTTAACATACTCTCGAACCTTAATATATATCAACGCAAATAACCTGGCGTCGAACATATACATATATACGATCAACCTTATCATATAACCCTTGGTGATAAATATTTAAACTATATTGTATTTAATCCATTACACAGGTTAATATGTCTCTGTCATTATACATAAGTTCTTTTATACTCCGTCAGGCCTTATACTAAATTAATAACCCAACTTCATTACGTATATTTCTGCCGGGCCCACAATGCCATCAACCGCCAATCGAATGCACACAACATACATGACTTCTCGTCCACGCACCTTTATTAAACCTCGTGCAAGTCCTGCGATCGCCCACCGTTGGATAGCCTTTGCCCAGATCAACGGATCTTATTCATTTCGCTGGGCGTCTTCCACCCATCGTTAATGCGTGAAATTTCATTTTAATCAAAACTGCTTGGGACACGCGGCCAAATCCTAATGGAATCGCTCTGATTCCACAGATACCACCTTCCATATAAAAGTGGTGCGAAAAATACCAGAAACCGCCGTCACTATTCCCCGTTCCTACTTGTGGTTCCGTTGCTTTACTCCAGGTTCCGGTCCTCCACGATTTCATATATATATAACTTTTCATCGTATTTCAGTTATATATATGACTATGGTTCCTTCCACCTTTATTAAAACAAATCGCTCATATTTCAATGTATTGTCGTATTCGATTATGCTCCAATGCTCCGGGTTCCGCTGCTTATTTAATGTACAGAGGTTCTATCAAACTGTTAACCCTGAAACTCATGGGATAATCAATACCGCGACATCATTGGCTACCAGAGTTCAGAGATTGAGCCATTACACAGAGTTGACACCTTTCATCACAATCTTCCACCATAATTTATCTTGTTGGTAACTACAAGTATGGCTACGCATAACTAATGACTTTCAGTAGGCATCAATTTATTCCAATCCCACACAGAATCACGGCTCATACATTCCACATATTCAATTTGTGTTCCACCTCTGACTATGGTTCCACTCATATTCACGCTAGTTCTTCGGTGTATGCATAAATATAAACCATATATATATAATGCACTGATTCAAACGCCCGAAATGTTATGTGTAACGCCCGACTGTATAAAAGATTATCTGAATTTATATATATATGTACATATTCTTGGAATAACATCTGTGGCTTTGCCTCTGCCGCTTCTGTCACTCTGCCTCTGCCTCTACTGCTATGAAAACGGCTCTGTCTTCGTATTTGCTTCCTCTGCTTGTCTCCTTTGCTTCATTCATTTGCTTCTTTGCTTCCATTATCTGTCTTTGTCTCCTTGTAACTGTTCCTGTCTCTGCATCTGCTGCCTCCTTTGCCATCAATGACAACATTTCCAACATGAACTCCATGAGATAGATGAATCAGATGTTCAAATGAGGTTGTTTGCACAAACCTTAACAGGAGAAGTCAAGAAATGGTTTAAAAGTAATGCAGCTGGTAGTGTAGCTGATTTAGATGTTTTTCATAGATTTTTTTTAAATAAATGGGAAAAGAAGAAAAACCCCCTACAAATATTGTCTGAATTTGATGCAATGAAAAGAGCTCCAAATGAATTAGTACAAGACTACTGCACTAGATATAATAGTGTTTACAATTCAATTCCTGCAAATCTAAAACCCACTCCTGACTCTGTATTGCTCAAATTCCCAGATGGATTTGACACTGACATGGCATATCAATTAAGAGAAAGAAATGTGGAAACATTGGAAAGAATGCAAATAGATGCAATAGGTGTAGAAGTAAACATTCTAGCTAAAAATGCAAGATTAAGAAATGAGAGGAGAGTTACCATGAAAGAAGAAGCCTCTAGTTCAGACAAAAAAATAGATATGCTTGCTAAAACCTTAGAGATGATGATGGATATGTTAGATAACATAGAAAGAAGACCCCAATGGGATAATAAACAACAAATCATAAATCCCAATTTTAGAAAAAACAAAAATTCAAGAAAAGCAAAAGACTCAGCCCCAGACCAAACAATAAGACCTCCCTTTCAAAAGAACTATGCTGAGAGTTCTCAAAACAATGATGATGACGAGGATACCATAAATTTAATGGGAATAGATGACAATAACACTTTATTTCTCACACAGGAAGATCAAGAGTTATTTGACCTTGAACAACTCCAATTAGATTAAGGGGAATCCTTTTATTACAAACAGGGTTATGAATTTTACATTAACGAAGTACACAGTCAGTATAACCTAAGAAGTAAGAAAAACAATGAGTCTTCTACTATGAAAACATCTCAAACATCAGATAAGAAAACAATAGAAGCTCCCAAAACAAAATTTCCTGCAAATTCTCCCTAGGGTAAATAAGCAAAAATTAAACTCTTCCTAAAAAATTTCCAGCCCTAAGATTTCACCAAGTGCTAAGATTGTAGATATAACTGATGAAGTGGCTAAAAATGCAAGGGATTCACAAAAATCTACTGCTCCAAAAGCACCTAATTTTGTAAAACAACAACCTTAGATACTGAAATACTCAATGATGATCCTAAATCAGCAGATCCAAAATCTGCCACTGCAAAAACAACTTTTGACAACTCAAAATATGAAAAAACCTCTACTGCTTCACAAACCATTCCTGAAAAGAAAATAAAAAGCAGAAAGACCCAAGGAACTCAAACTCAAAAAGAAAACATAGCTGTGGAAAAACAAGATAAACCAACACAAACTACAGTTACCAAAGAAGAATTGATTCAAATAAGTAAATCACAACCTTCATTCAACATACAATCTGAAATTGCAAAACTTAGAATACCAATTCCATTGAAAAAATTGGTAAAACATGACTTGTATAAATCAACCATAACTGAAACATTAAACATAAATGATGGAGAAGATTCCATAAATTTGAATGATGATCAGCCAGAGTTGATTTTTGGCCCAGATGTGAATGGAAAGCATTTAGATGGAGCGGTTCCTCCATTTTACATTAGTTTAACTATTCATGATCAATTCTACACAATGCAATGCTAGATTCAGGAGCTTCACATAATCTAATGCCCAAAGCTATAATGGAAACCCTAAACTTTGACATCACAAGGCCTTATAAGGATTTATTCTCATTTGACTCAAGCAAGGTAAAATGCCTAGGTTTAATCAAAGATTTGTGTGTGACTTTAGTTCAATATCCTGGTAAGAGCATATTAATGGACATTTTAGTAGCTGATATCCCACCTAAATATGAAATGTTATTATCTCGCTCACGGGGAGAAAATTTACAGGGATCTCTACAATTGGACATGTCTTATGCTACTATATCAGTTTTTGGTCAACCTAAGAAATTATATAGGGAAGCCTTAATGAAATATATGGTAAGTAGTGCTGAAAGGTCAATAAATTATCCAATTTATACCACACCTACTGACCTAGATTCTTTCATCCTATGTAATGCTGAAACTGATAATGAAATCAAGACTGAACTCAGAGAAGACAAGAAAACACAAGACAATGATGATATCTCTCATGAAGCTTTATGGAATTTAGACTTTGATGGTTCAGTGAACAAGTTAGGAGCAGGAGCAGGAGCATGGATAACTAATATAGAGAAAAATCATGTAGAAGACCATGCTTTCAGACTAAATTTCAAATGTACCAACAATATGGTTGAGTATGAAGCTCTCATATTAGGACTCCCGATAATTAGAAACTTAGGAGGTAAAAAAATAGCAATAATGGGAGATTCTGAGTTAATTGTAAAGAAAATTAAAGGTGAATATTCAGTTTACAATCCTAGACTAGGCCGATATAGAGAGACTGTACTAGATTTGATTAATGATTTATTGGAATTTAATTTTTCTGCAATACGAAAAAGGAAAAATTTACAAGCACATTCTTTGGCAACTTTTTCCAGTACTTGTAATTTACCTTTTCAGCCTAACCATATGTATACTGCAGAAGTAGAACACAAGCCAATAATTCCAGACAACCTCAAATATTAGCAAATTTTCTCACAGGACCAAAAAATTTATCATTTTTCTGAATAATGAAGGAGAATTTCAGAACTGTAAAATAGACATTGATTGTGTTGTGGATGATTTTGTCACCCTCCTAGAGACAGCCTAGAGTTGCCATAGACCAGTGCCTAGGACATATTAATATAGCAAGGAGTCCTTTTTAGTTTGGGTTGTCAATCCAAGGGACTCACCTACTATCTCTTGTTCTAAACAAGGAAATTAAATTAGATAGAATTGGTCCAATTTTTCTATCAGAGGCTGATACAAGGATAGGATTAATGCAAAGACATCATGTAAAACTTCAGCATGGTAGTATCAGACAGTTAAGAGACCGCCTACTGTAAAGAGGGCCGATTCAAATAATATATCACAGAAGTCAAATGTTAAGAAGTGATAGAAGTGAGGAAACATAAGAAGATATTACTGGCGGAAGGGCGCACCAATTTACGAATCCTTAGGTCAGTAATATAGTAGAAAGTATGAAAAGAGTGAACATGGAACAGTATATCACTTCTAGGCCTATTTAAAGTGCTTGACTAATTCCAGAAAGGGCACCACTTAAGATGAATCCTTACTGCAAACTAGTGAGCCACTCGCATTCTAGAACATGATACAAGAAGAAAGTTTGCATGAAAAAGGATGATATATTAACACATAAGAAAAGTTACATACTGTGATGCACCAAAGACCAGAATCCTCAATACAGTCATAACTCCTCCTCACTGAGACCCTACGGGCTCTGAAACTTCATACATAAATGTTACAAGATGAATACAATAGTCTTCTCGCTGCACAGCTTGCTCACAGAAATCTGGAACCTCCACAATGTCATCTTTTTTGGTATTTATAGAGAAGACTGAAACTTCTAGAGGAGGGGGGGAGGAAAAGGAGCAATTAATGACTCCCTTTCAATCTAATGGAGGAAAACCCTCGCGCCCTTTTTATGAATGACAAGTTATAAATAAATACCTAACCACCTGTATACAGAAGTTAATGCTGGGAGATAAAAATCTCCTTATGTACAAGACAGGAATAATAAAAAATATATACATCGGGAAGCTTCTGACTGAAGGCAAATCTGCTACCATGAGAGTCCTGAAAAAAAAATCTCCCATTCAGTACTGTACGCCAGGCCTTTGATTTTGAATTAGAGTCCCGGACCTTAAATGCAAGGTGAACTTCTCTGGAGGGTTCCGAGAATCTACATCTGTATTTTCTTTAATGGCGGTCATTTCATGCATCTGCTCTCAGTCTCTTTCATTAAATTTTTCTTACAGGAAATCACCTTCTGATATGTTCTTGATCCTCTGTAATGGAGGCGGTGGAGTTAGACGCTTCCTCTACCATTTTAGAACCTGCAAAACCCCGAAACTGTTAGAAAAACTGACTCAGACGAAGGCAGAGGTGACGGGAGTGTGAATGGAGGAGATGATGGGGACACGGACCAAAAACGGTGACATACAGGGTGTTAGGAGCAAACAATGGAGGTTTTCGCAACAAGAACGAAATGTCACACAGTGGGGTCGGGGGGGGGAAAAACTAGCGGCAAATTTGAATAAAACACATAAAAATATATATATATATATATATATATATATATATATATATATATATTGGCGCGGAGGGATGTACGGGGGAAGACACGTAGGCGAACAGGGGGCAAATGGGAGGCGACGTGGCGAGTGAATTAATGGGCGGAGGCGGGTAACAGTGACATGGTGGCGGGCTGTGGGACGTGACGGGTATGCATCAATGGGCAGACGGTTTAGTTACATCTCCGCCGTTGGATGAAGATCTGGAGATCCGACGGTCTATGTGAATCCCGCTGCCCACCCATCGGTTGAAGTTTAGCGTGCGGGGGATGGGCGGTTTCTCGCTCGTACCAAGAACACGTGGCACATCCCGTGTGGAATCGCTGGCGTTCGGTTCGAAACCGCCAGCCGACAAGAGTGGTGCGGGGGAAAACTGCCGGTTTTGTTACGTGCCGGGGCCATATGCGGGGTCCTCACTCTTTGACGATCACCACGCCGTTGATCTAATTGAATCGGATGGTTGCAACGGCGCCCCGGGTAATAAACAACAAGCCTTTTTCCCTTTCGGCCGGTGGTCCTGGAGCTCGGGTCACATGAAAATCAAGGCGGGAGGGGCTAAGATCTAAGGGGCTTCGGTCCGATATATAAAATATGAATTTTGAACGTTCGAACAGAGTATTTTTTAGAGCGGCATGGGGGGTTTTTAACCATAAAATATAATGAAACAGGTTTGAAAGGGATCGGCGGCTAAATCTGAAGGGAGGGGAAAAATGCACAACATCGGCTCCATCTGGGGATGGCATGCTCGACTTCGAGCATGTCGAGAACACGCAGACCATTCAAAATTTCCATTTTGTCGCTCAATTTCTTCATCGTTTCTCCTTCCGGTAACTATCAGCATCCTCTTTCCTTTGCAAAAACTAGAATGAAAGCAATTTATATACAGTATATACAGTCTGGTATTCTTCACTTGGGTCAGAATTGAAAATATGGCTTGAGGAATTGGCCATTCACGGGCGCATCTAATAAATCACCCTGTAGATTCTCCAACATAAAAGTATTATTTCACCCCTGACTTACGATTCTGAATGGACCAAACCATAATGGATCAAACTTAGCGTGCTTGCCCTTTTCTGCTCTGCGAACATCCCATCTAAGAACCAGGTCTCCAACTTGAAAATTCCTATCCTTTGCATGCTGATCAAAGACCTTCTTCATTTTTTCCTGGTATTCTATTAGTCTCTGGTCTACCTGGTTCCTGGTTTCCTCCAATTCTACCAGCTGATTAATTCTCCTAATCATCACATCTGGTTCTTCCTGGTTTTCCTGCATGAGACGTGCCACTGGGAATGCCAATTGCACAGGAAACACTGCAGACCGCCCATACACCAGCTCATATGGAGACTTGCCTGTTGCTCTTTTGCTGGTTATCCTATTTGCCCACAGAGCAAACTTCAATTGAGAGTCCCAGTTTTTCTGATTTTCAGCTATTGTTTTCTTCAGGGCCCTCACTAGGGTTTTATTGGATGATTCTGCTAAACCGTTCCCGTGGGGATAATATGCTGTGGAATGAGTTAATACAACATTATATCTTTGGCAGAAATTTACAAATCTGGCAGACTTAAAAGCTTGAGCATTATCAATTACAATCCTTGCAGGACAGCCAAACCTAGATATGATATTATCTTCTATAAAATTCATGATTACAGTATCTGTAGCTCTTCTTGTAGGTATGGCTTCCACCCACTTCGTAAAATAGTCTGTGGCTGTTAGTATCCATTTATGTTGGCCACTTGATGGGGGGTGTATTTCTCCTATAAAATCTAATCCCCATTTCTGGAAGGGCTCATTGACATGAATGGGAATCAAGGGCAAAGACGCTAACTTCTGTCTTTCTGCAAACCTTTGGCACTTGTCACATGCTCTGACCCAAGCAAAGGTATCTGAATACAATTTTGGCCAGTAAAAACCAGCCTTTAAGATTTTATTGGTTGTAGCCCTCCAGCTGTAGTGTCCTCCACATATTCCCTGATGGAATTCTGTCATTATATTCTGCACTTCATTTTCTGTGAGGCATAACAGCAATATACCCAAAGGGTCTCTCCAATAGAGCTGTCCATTGGCAATGACATATTTCTGAGATCTCATCCTTACAGCTATGTACTTTACCTTGTCACATCCTGGAGGACAGCTAAGTGTCAACAGATATTCAACTATTTGCTTATACCAAGGACTAGTCAGATATTTCACATGTACATTTTGTGTGGCCATTTCTAGTCCATGTTGCTCCTCTTCTTTTTCTGATTCTTCATTTGCCATCATGGATAAATTAATGCCTAGAGCCTGATGATTAGATTCAGATAACATCTTGGCAAGTCCCTGTCCCTTGATCAATTTAGTAGGCTTTATGTCTAGATCATATTCCTGAATTTTTGCGATCCATCTTCCCCTTCTGCCCTCACTGTCTCCCTGAACTAAAATGTCTTTTACAGCTGCTGTGGGAACATAAGCAGTAATATGGGATTGCAAAATATAAACTCTAAAAGCTTTAAGGGACTTTACCAGGGCATATGCTTGCTTCTCCAGTATATCATATTTCAATTCAGCATCATACAGCACCTGACTGAAGAATGCTATGGGCTGTTCATATCCTTCTTCGTTTTTCTGCAATAACACTCCAGCAATTGTATGAGGTGAAGCAAATGAAAATACCATAAATGGCTTACTGTAATCTGGTCCAACTAATACAGGAGCTTCAGAAAAAGTCTGTTTTATCCTTGTAAATGCGTCTCTAGACTCCTGGGACCACTTAACTTCATTTTCCTTTTTCAACATATTAGTTATATGCCTAACTATCTCAGCATAGTTAGGGATGAATCTTCTCAAAAAATTTATTCGCCCCAAAAACACCTGTACTTCTTTCTTATTTCTTGGCAGAGAAATGTTGTTTATTACTTCAACTCTCTTAGGATCAATTTTTACACCATCCTTGGTCACGATATGTCCTAAGAGTTTTCCTTCGTCTAACGCAAACAAAGATTTTTGGGGATTAAGAGAAAGGCCGTACCTTCTGCATTTTTCGAAAGTTCTTCTTAAATGTTCAATATGCTCATCATCATTCTTTGAGAACACTGTGATATCATCGAGGTACACTACCAGAAACTTGTCCTGTTCTCCCACAAAGGCTATGTCCATTTCCCTTTGAAAAGTAGCACCTGCATTAATCAGTCCAAATGGCATCCTTGCATACATAAAGGTTCCCCATGGCGTGGTGAACGCAGTCTTCTTCTGATCTTCTGGGAAAACAGCTACCTGATTGTAGCCTGAAAATCCATCCATCATTGACATTCTGGATGCCCCCACCACTTTCTGCAGGATGTGATCCATTTTAGGCAGTGGGTAATTATCTTTGAGAGAAGCCCTGTTCAAATTTCTGAAGTCTACACACAGCCTGATTTCTCCATTCTTTTTTCTGACAGGAACAAGATTCGCTATCCATTCTGAGTACCTCAAGGGCACAATTATTTTGGCCTTCAACAATTTTCTAATTTCTTTCTCAATTGAGGGAAGAAGCAGGGGGTTAATCTGCCTGAGCTTCTGTTTGTATGGCTTTGCATCTTCCCTGAGTGGAATCTTGTGTTGTATAATATTTACATCAAAAGTTTTTAGGTCGTCATAGGACCAGGCAAAAACATCTTTATAAGACTGAAATAATTTCAAATACTTTTCCCTATATTCCTCTGAGACTCTTTTAGATAATTTAACAATTTTGGGATTAGTAGCAGTACCCAGATTCAAATCTCTCGTTTGGTCTTCTTCTACTGCCTCATTTGGCTGCATGTGAACATCATTCTTATTGAATAATCTTTCTAGAGGCACTAGACCTCTAGGGATGACATTTCCTTTTAACTGCAGCACTTTATTTCCTGCTATATTCTCTTCCCATTTGCCTTCAGCGATGTTTTCAGCTTCTTCCTCCTCATCATCAATTTCCATACCTGTGAATTCTCCCACTGTCTCCATGAATCTCTTCATCTGTTCGTCGTCTTCGAAAACCTGCCAATGCTTTATATTGTCTGGGATAGATGGTCTGTAACGTACCTCCACTTCATATCTTAATAATGGATTCTGAGGAGGCCGGAATGTACTGGCAGCCACAGCAAGAGAGTCTGCTATTCTGTTTTGCTCCCGGGGCATGAACTGTATGTTAAATGCTGAGAAGAAATTTTCTATCATGTCCCATACTTCGTTTCTATATGCTCTGAGCCGCGGATGCTTAGTTTGACATTCATTCTTAATCTATCTCACTACCAGCTCGGAATCTCCAAACACTTTTAGACATTGGATGCCCATGTTTCTAGCTGTCTGTAGGCCCAATAACAATGCTTCATACTCAGCTACATTGTTTGTAGCCTCATACTCCAGTTTGAAAGACAGCGGCACCCATTTTCCTGTGGGGGAGATTAACAATACCCCAGCCCCATTACCTTCCCTGGAATTTGCTCCATCAAAATGCAAAGTCCATATTTCTGATTCCTGATCTTCCTTGGACTGTTCGGCTTGGATTTGACCAAAGAGAGGCTCGTGTGCACAATTTTGATTCTCTTCTAACACAAAACATGAGAAATCACCCTCTTTATTATAAACTGGAGAATTGTCTGAGCAATCAGCAGTGGTCACCATTTTAACAAATCTAGTCTCCCTATAAAGCCTCCTCTCCTGACCACCAAAGACTGGGACAGTAGCATATGTCAAATCCAATTTAATCGATCCCCCAATCTTCGTACCCCAGGACCTTGACAACAGCATGCCAAAGCGAGCTGGGATATCAGCGACCACAATGTCCATGACCACACTTTTTACTGGGATTTGAGCTAAATTAACTACTAAATCTTTTATCATTCCCAAGCATTTAACCCTTTTAGAATCAAATGAATATAAATCTTTATATGGCCTTGTGATTTGCAGCCCTAGTTGCTCCATGACAGACAAAGGCATAAGATTATGGGATGCCCCCGAATCTAGCATACAATTGTGAAGTAGCAGGTCATGAATGACTAGGGACACATAAAAGGGGGGAGTAGAAGGGTCTATCTCCTCGACGTGTGGGCCAAAGACTACCATGGGTCTTTCTTCTTGAAGATTTAGACTATCAGGTACAATTGGTAGTTCAGGAAGAGGTATGAAAGAGGTAACCTGAGACTGATATACAGGCTGTTTTAAAAATTCCGTCAGGGGAACAGGAATCTTAATCTTTTCAAGCTCTCTTTGCAAATTAAAAGCAGATGTGGACTTTTCTATCATTACTTCTCTTGACTCCTTATTCTCAACTGAGGACTTGACTTCTTTTGACACTGGCTCAGCATTAGAAGGACTGGCTATTTTAGAGGAAGAAGGAAACTGATCAGTTGACTGCAAGGGGATATTCAGGAGATTCTTACCTTTTTCTACACATTTCTTTGTTGCTGATTCCTTCTGAGCAGATGCTTCTTTCTGAGGTGGATCTTCTTCTTGCTCCTGAGTTCGGGTCCTCCTCCTCGAGGATCTGAGATCATATTTGACATTGAATTGGGCTTCCATGAAATCAGCAAATTGCTTGCAATAATGGTCAATGTCTGCTTCTTCATCTTCTTCTTGCAGGGGACAGTCCATATCATCATTGTTTGAAAAAGCCAGATTGAAATCTTCTAATCCATAGGCTGCCTCTCCAGTGGAGTCATCTGCTGGTCCTTCCAGGTACAAGGGGTGAGGTACCTGATCTTGCTGATCCCTTGTCTCTCTCGGCAATATTTGGAGAGGTGGCCTCTTATACTGGGGATTGTACCCTCTGTTCGGAGCATTGTAGTAGTTCTTGGGAGCTGCGTTTTTAGCTTCTAGTTCCATCTTGACCATATTCTTTATCATTTTACCTATTTCATCCATTTTATCTGAATCTTTATCCTGGTTAGAGGTAGAAACCTCTTCTTTACCTTTCCTCCTGGCGTCTGGTTCAATTCTCCCTTTTAACTTTCCTGTGGAGGCAAAGTTCGCTTCTAGTTCCAGAGCATCTGATTGTGCATCATCTAGTGTGGCAGGTTTCCTTTCTCTCAAGGAGAATCCGAAGTCAAAGTCGAAGGCTGCTATGAAGATTATCTTGGCAGCAGCTCCATTTGGCTTCATTTCCGGAGGCAGGCTTAGATATAACTTGTTGAACCTTTTGATAAACTCTGATACTCCTTCATTCTGTTTCTTCTTCATAGTATAAAATTCGGTGAGACACTGACCGTGATCTTTCTTTTCTCCCCATTTTCTGAGAAAAGCATTCTCCATTTGATCCCAGGTGGTTATTGAGCGATTTCCCAGTGTCTTAAACCATTTTCTGGCTTCTCCTTCCAAAGACTGCACAAATAACCTCAAAACTACATCCAGGTGTTCCACATTCAAATTTTCTGCAAAAGAGCAGAAGGTCTCGAGATGTTTCTGAGCATCAATATCATTTTCACCATTGAACCTTGGAAGAATCTTCAGATAGTCCTGCGGCATATCATTCAACACCTGGGGTAAAGCCAGAGGAGCATATTTGTTCAGGAGAAACGCAGGAACATTGGCCATTGGAGGTGGTGGGGGTTGCACAACAGTCTGAGAAACAACAGAAGGGAGAGGGGTAGGGGGAAGCGGAGTGTGAATAACAATGGGAATATATTGCACCGAGGCCTGAGGTGTGGATGGGAATAATTCTCGGTTAACAGGAGCTACCTCAGTGACCTCTTTAATCTCTTCAGCCTCGAAAACAGGATAAGATTCTTCTCCAATTGAGGTACTTCTCCTACGTGGGGTTTCTAAATAAAAATCAGGATTTTCTGTTCTAACTTCTTGAGAAGAAGAGGGCGGATAATCTTCAACAGAACACTCAGAATTTTCAGCACGGGCTGACTTCCTCTCCTTCCAAACTCTTTTATGAATAATTTTCTCTGGGTCAGACACGTAGGGTGTTTTCAGTTGAGCTGTATCTGACCTCAAATGCGGCCTACGAGGAGCCAGGACTACCGATAAGATTTATCAAATAAAGACCAGTGGAGTCGCCAAGGTGAGAAATCTGCAACTCTTCACCTCTCTGTGCTTACCTGATTAGAGAGTGAAAAAAGATGTCGAAAACCCAGGGAAACTGATATTCTTGAATTCGTTTCCCCGGCAACGGCGCCAGAAAGATGTTGTGGATGATTTTGTCACCCTCCTAGAGACAGCCTAGAGTTGCCATAGACCAGTTCCTAGGACATCTTAATATAGCAAGGAGTCCTTTTTAGTTTTGGTTTTCAATCCAAGGGACTCACCTACTATCTCTTGTTCTAAACAAGGAAATTAAATTAGATAGAATTGGTCCAATTTTTCTATCAGAGGCTGATACAAGGATAGGAGTAATGCAAAGACATCATGTAAAACTTCAGCATGGTAGTATCAGACAGTTAAGAGATCGCCTATTGTAAAGAGGGCCGATTCAAATAATATATCACAGAAATCAAATGTCAAGAAGTGCTAGCAGTGAGGAAACATAAGAAGATATTACTGGCGGAAGGGCGCACCAATTTATGAATCCTTAGGTCAGTAATATAGTAGAAAGTATGAAAAGAGTGAACATGGAACAATATATCACTTCTAGGCCTATTTAAAGTGCTTGACTAATTCCAGAAAGGGCACCACTTAAGATGAATCCTTACTGCAAACTAGTGAGCAACTCGCATTCTAGAACATGATACAAGAGGAAAATTTGCATGAAAAGAGATGATCTATTAACACATAAGAAAAGTTACATACTGTGAGATACCAAAGACCAGAATCCTCAATACAGTCATAACCCCTCCTCACTGAAACCCTACGGGCTCTGAAACTTCATACAGAAATGTTACAAAATGAATACAGTAGTCTTCTCGCTGCACAGCTTACTTACAGAAATCTGGAACCTCAACAATGTCTTCTTTTTTGATATTTATAGAGAAGACTGAAACTTCTAGAGGAGGAGGGGAGGAAAAGGAACAATTAATGACTCCCTTTCCATCCAATGGCGGAAAACACTCGCGCCTTTTTATGAATGACAAGTTATAAATAAATACCTAACCACCTGTATACAGAAGTTAATGTTGGGAGATAAAAATCTCCTTATGTACAAGACAGAAATAATAAAATATATACATCGGTATGCTTCTGGCTGAAGGCAAATCTGCTACCATGAGAGTCCTGAGAAAATCTCTCATCCAGTACTGTACGTCAGGCCTTTGATGTTGAATTAGAGTCCCGGACCTTAAATGCGAGGTGAACTTCTCTGGAGGGTTCCGAGAATCTACATCTGTATTTTCTTTAATGGCGGTCATTTCATGCATCTGCTCTCAGTCTCTTCCATTAAATTTTGCCTACAGGAAATCACCTTCTGATATGTTCTTGATTCTCTGTCATGGAGGCGGTGGAGTTAGACGCTTCCTCTACCATTTTAGAACCTGCAAAACCCCGAAACTGTTAGAAAAACTGACTCAGACGAAGGCAGAGATGACGGAAGTGTGAATGGAGGAGATGATGGGGACACAGACCAAAACGGTGACATACAGGGTGTTGGGAGCAAACAATGGAGGTTTTCGCAAAAAGAACGAACTGTCACACAGAGGGGTCGGGAGGAAAAACTAGTGGCAAATGTGAATAAAACACATAAATATATATATATATATATATATATATATATATATATATATATATATATTGGCGCGGAGGGATGTACGGGGGAGACACGTAGGCGAACAAGGGGCAAATGGGAGGCGACGTGGCGGGTGAATTAATGGGCGGAGGCGGGTAACAGTGACACGGTGGCGGGCTGTGGGACGTGACGGGTACGTATCAATGGGCGGACGGTTTAGTTACATCTCCGCCGTTGGATGGAGATCTGGAGATCCGACGGTCTTTGTGAATCCCGCTGCCCAGCCATCGGTTGAAGTTTAGCGTGCGGGGGATGGGCGGTTTCTCGCTCGTACCAAGAACACATGGCACATCCCGTGTGGAATCGCTGGCGTTCGGTTCGAAACCGCCAGCCGACAAGAGTGGTGCGGGGGGAAAACTGCCAGTTTTGTTGTGTGCCGGGGCCATATGCGGGGTCCTCACTCTTTGACGATCACCGCGCCGTTGATTTAATTGAATCAGACGGTTGCAACGGCGCCCTGGGTACTAAACAATAAGCCCCTTTCCCTTTTGGCCGGTGGTCCTGGAGCTCGGGTCACATGAAAATCAAGGCGGGAGGGGCTAAGATCTAAGGGGCTTCGGTCCGATATATAAAATATGAATTTTGAACATTCGGACAGAGTAATTTTTTTTTTTTTTAAGAGCGGCATGGGGGGGTTTTTTAACCATAAAATATAATGGAAACAGGTTTGAAAGGGATCGACGGCTAAATCTGAATGGAGGGGAAAAACGTACAACAGATTGTACCATAGATCAAGATTTATATGCTGAGATTGATTTAAATAATGTAGATGTAAATAAAGTAAAGTTTTCCAAACCTACTAGATTTAGTCAATCAGATATAGATAAACTAGAAAGAGTAGAAATTGATGAGATCATTGATGAAGAATCTGAAATATTAAACCTCAAAAACAATTTCTTACCCAAAGGTTTAACTCCTTTAGAAGATATATTTGACTTGAATGATGTTGCTAGAAAACCTAAAATGGAGCCAGTTAGATATGATATTGAGGAATGCAATATTGGTACAGAGTTAAAGCCCAAAATGATTAAACTTTCCAAAGCCTTACCTCAAAAGGAAAAGGAAAAATATATTGCTCTTTTTAAGGAATTCCAAGATGTTTTTGCTTGGAGTTATGAGGACCTTAAATCCTATGACACCAGCATAATTCAACACCAAATCCGTGCAAAATAAGATCAAAATCCCTTCAGACAAAAGTTAAGAAGGATCAACCTTGTGTTGATGCCTTTGATAGAAAAGGAAGTGAAAAGAATGTATGATGCACAGATCATTGCACTAATCAGGTATTCTGATTGGGTTTCTAACCTAGTTCCAACAAGAAAGAAAACATGAGAGATTAGATTATGTGTCGAATTTAGGAATCTAAACAAAGTATCCTTAAAAGATAATTACCCTTTACCAAAAATGGATCACATCTTACAAAGGGTAGTTGGTTCTTCTAGGATTTCACTATTAGATGGTTTTTCAGAATACAACCAGATCTTAGTCCAACCAGAGGATCAACCCAAAACAAATTTTACTACTCCTTGGGGAACTTTTATGTATGTAAAGATGCCTTTTGGTTTAATGAATGCAGGGTCAACTTTTCAAAGAGCTATGGATATAGCCTTTGCAAAGGAAATTCGTGAATTCTTAGTAATTTACTTAGATGACATAACTGTATTTTATAAAACTAATTATGAACACTTGGATCATCTCAGAAAAGTTTTTTAAAAATGCAGAAAGCTTGGCATCTCATTAAATCCTAAGAAAACCTTATTTGGATTAGAATAAGGCAAGTTACTAGGACACATAATATCAAAAGAAGGAATCATAATAGATCCTGCTAGGATAGAAGCAATTCTTAACATCAATCCACCAAGAAACATAAAAGAGTTACAAGCCTCTCTAGGTAAAATTAACTTTTTGAGTATATCCAACTTAGTTAAGATAATTAGAGAATTAAACAACATACTCAAAAAATATCCAGTTCTTAAATGGACTGTTCAGGCCAAACAGTCATTTGAATCGATAAAACAGGCCTTAACCAAAAATCCAATCCTTATAAGTCCTGATTTCAAAAAGGACTTCATCATTTTTTCATTTGCTTTAGAACACACCATTGCTGTAGTTTTACTGCAGAAAAATGACCAAGGTTATGAAAAACCCATAGATTTCTTTAGCAGAACACTTAGAGATGCATCTTTGAAGTATAATATCATGGAGAAACAAGCCTTAGCTTTGGTAAAGGCCATTAAAGACTTCAGAGTTTACATTCTCTATTCTCACATCGTTGCCTATGTCCCAAATGCTGTAATAAAAAACATTATTACTCAGGATGGTCCTAATGGAAGAAGAGGTAAATGGATTTCCACTATCTTATAATATGACATAGAGATAAAACCCACCAAGTTGATAAAAGGTCAAGGTTTAGCCAGACTCATGGCTGAATCAAATTGTAATGCCCTTGACATAAATTTTATTTCCCAAGTAGATGATCAGGAAGAGATGGAAACTCTAGAGATCAGTGCAGCCTTTTTAGACTAACCATGGTATGCAAATATATATTTTTATTACTAAACTTACAAGCTTCTCTTGGACTGTCAAGAACCAAAGCTAGGTTCTTGAAACTTAAGGCAATAAGATTTTGTATTTTAGACAATGTACTTTTTTGGAGAGATCATAGTGGGATTTTATTAAATTGTTTGTTAAAAGAAGAAGCTGACAAAATCTTAGAAGAATTTCATACAGGTGATTGTGCAGGACATCTTTACTGGAAGACTACTGCAGAAAATATCCCGAGAGCTGGTTTTTACTAGCCTACCTTGTTTGCTGATGTAAAAAGATATGTGACCTCTTGTCACAAGTTCCAAATCTTTGAGGGTAAGAAAAAGCTTTTACCCTTTCCCTTAAAACCCATCTCTACTAAAATTCCATTTCAAAAATTGGGTCTTGACTTCATTGGAGAAATTCACCCCCCCATCATCAGCCCAACATAAGTGGATTCTCACAGCCACTGACTATTTTACCAAGCGGATTGAAGCCATACCCTCAAGGCAAGCCACATATACTGTCATTATCTCATTCCTTGAAAGTAAGATTATTTCAAGATTTGGATTTCCCCAAAAGATAATTATTGACAATGCAACAACATTCAAATCCAAAAAGATGATTGATTTTTGCCATAAATACCATATTACCTTAGGCTACTCTATTGCATATTACCCTCAAGGTAATGGCCTAGCTGAATCTTCAAATAACAGCCTTGTAAACATCATCAAAAAATTACCTGAAGATAATAAAAAGACTTGGAATAAGAAGTTAGTCAATGCCTTATGGGCAGATAGACCTACTACCAAAAAATCCATTGGTACTTCCCCTTACTTGCTTGTCTATGGAATGGATGTTGTTTTTCCATCTTCTTTAGGAGTACCAGTTATGAATATTATCCAAGAGTTACAAGTTGAAAAAAATGACATTCAGAGAAGGATCAATCAAACTATTCACTTTAAAAAAACAAGGGAAGAAGTTTATATTAAGTCTCAAGTCATTCAAGATAAGATTAAGAAATTTTTTGATAAAAAGAGCAAAGAAGATGATTTTTACATTGGAGATAAAGTGTTAAAATGGGATTCAAGAAGGGAAGACAAAGGTAAACATGGAAAATTTGATTTTCTATGGAAAGGACCTTATGTCATTTATGGTTACAAAGGTAATAATGATTTCTTTCTAAAAGAAATAGATGGGTCAAAGATGTTAGAAGGAGTAGTAAATGGCAGAATGTTAAATCACTACTACTCCCCTGAGATAAAAAATAGTTAGTTTCATTTACTTTGATCATTGTACATATACATTGAAGATTTTAGATTGGATTGGATGTTTTCCTAACAAATTTGAAGCCCGAAGAGAAGGCCCTAAGATTTGAAAGGTAAATATCATAAGTATGAATAATTGCAGATATCAGAAGACACTTACAGGGTCATCACAGTCAAATTTTAGAGGCTACTAGTCTTAAAGTTCTTGACATTTCACCAGGAAATGCCATCCCCAAGTGGAGCCACTGTTAGGGTCCTATAATAATAGGGTTCATAATTTTGAATTAACTATGATAGTCTTTTAAATATGTACATACCTTGAGTTCTGCAAGTTGTTTTCCCATATTTTGAAAAAATGAAAAAAAGGGTAAAAGTCCTAAAAGAAATATCAAAGGACTTAGAAAAAGATAGACCCCAAAAGAAAAAAGAGAAAAAGACATGAAACCGAGCAAGTCAAAATGCCACTACTATTTAATTTTACTGCAAGAATACTGATTATGTGCAAATTGTCAATAAATGCCATAATCCATAATTAGTTAAATAGTTTAATCTTAACTTTTCATGCTTTGAATTTCATGTTTTAGATAGAGAACAAAGATATGTCAAACAGTATAAACTTGGCAAATCAGTAGATAGGTAGAGAATAATGAGGAGCTCAAAAGTTTAATCTGAGCCCTTGGATGAAATAAGGTTAGACTTAGATAGATTTATGATTTAAAAGAAACAACTGATTTAGGGTTGCAAGCCTAAATGCACCCATGAAAATGAAGTAAAAAATGTTAGAAATAAATATGGGTAGGTAGAAAGCATTTGTGCAAGCATGTAATAAGGCATCATCGGGCAAAAATCACTAATTTCCCCTCCCCTACAATTATTCAGTATTCTAAACTATCAGTCAAAGAGGCTCAGAGCATTTCTCTGACTTTTTTTGGGACCAGACCCAAGGCTCGATAACTGATTGGTTAAAAATATTGAATTCCCCATAGACCCACATTCATCAGCATTTGTCCTTCATTCATAATCATAATTCCCCATAGACCCTAAGTAACTAATTTCATTTTCCTTTCAAAACACTCAAAACCCATGAAATACATTTTATCTTAAGTTAAAAGTGTGAAAAACAAAAGAAACAACAATGCTTTATTTTGTCTATCATTTTCACTTTACTTCAATTTAAAACATGTATTTTCATATCCCCTACACTTCACCCTTTATTTCATATTAACTACTAACTATATTTATTAATTCCCTAAGTTACACCCACCCGTATATTATTTAAACCCTTTTATTTTAAATATAACCCACAAACCCATTATTTTAACGTTAAAACCAATGATATAATATCCCATGTGTGAAATATAAATCCCGCCCCCATCCCGTTGGTTTAACATATCTATATATAAATACCCCACCCGTATGGTATTCAAACAGTTGTTAAAAAGTTTGTTATACCATAATATAAATAAACCCGCGCCCAATACATTAGTTAAAACATTGGTAAATGCTTTAATTAAAACATATATAAACATTATCCCTAACTTTTTTCTCCCCGCTATCATATAACCAAAATTTTAACTTTAATTAAATTTTATTTATAAAGTTAAAACCGACCCCGCTGCATTGATCAACCTTGGCCCCACTCCCCAATCCTGACTCAACTTTCATAATCAATCTTGACCATTTGCAGTCTCACCCTGCAATCCAATGGTGTAAATTTCATATCGCAAATAAACTTGCTTGATCACCACCATTTTTTTTCTACGTGAAAAAGGTGGTATTCCCATTTCCTCTGTCCTCCACGTGCTCCCTTTTCATTGGATCGCGCTCAATCACTCCAAAACAACTTACCACCTAAACTTCACGAGATAACCGCTTGTGGTTTTGACCCTTTGAGCCCGAAAACCATTTTCCCGCCCGATGTGACCGCCATTCATTGCAGAGTAAATGTAACCTAATATGCATAATAAACATAGGAAATGCATTCATTTCCTATCTCTTTCTGCACGTTAACCCTATATAAGCCACCCAAAATGTAAAGAAAACCTTTTTTCTGCCATTTCTATGCCAAAATATTGCAAATTTCAACCTGCAGCCATTAAAGATTGCTGCGAAGCTCTGAATTGCTCCAGAGATAAAAAAAGGAGCTGTTCAAACCTTTCAAAAACCTCAGAAACCTCTTCGAAGCCTTATACCTGCGTATAACAGGTATTTATCTGGAATTTAGACCTGTTATCAATTTGAAAGACCTTTAAAAAAAAAAATCCAGTCATAATTCAAAAAATGATCCATAGAAACCTATTAAAAAGTCCAAAAAAACAGGCCAAACCCTGTCGAATTTTCTGCAAAAACCCTGTTTTTTGTTGTGCGTTTTTTTAAAGGGAAATTGTGAGTTTTTATAAACTGTTTAAACTCTAAATTAAGCCAGAAATCCTCTGAAGGTATCCAAAAACCTCTATGCCTGAATTCAAATGATTTTTTTAGCCCAATTGTTCAGTAAAAAAGCCCAAGAAACCCCCGTTTCTTGTGTTTAAACCAGTAAAAGGCCATAAATCCTATTGAGAATCCAGAATTAACAAGAAAAACCCAATATAAATCCATATGTTGACCATATTTATCCAATAAACCTCTTCTAAAATAAAAATACTTCTGCAAATTGTCTAATCTTGCAGAAGTAGCCAGAATGAGTAAAATGCAGAGTTTTAGCAATCCTGAAGGTTCCAAAGAACCAAAATCAACTCTAGCCATGAATTCTAAGACTGCTATTGTTGTAAATCCTTTACAATCCCCTATCATAAACATTGAGCATATTCCTTTAGTTGATATTGACTACAAGATAGCAGACCCAATTGCTGAATTTAATCTACTAGACATTCATAATCGGAGCTAGTAGAAATCCCTAGATAATGAAGAATAAGTCCATATTTGGGAATCACACTTGCCCAAATATGTAGTTCCAGTAACTCATCCATGTCAAGAGGTCATTAGGTTATGTAAACAATATTATGTGCTTGAGTAGAGAGCCATAGTAAATGCCAACAAAGAAGTGCTTTTCACCATTACTATTGAATCCATTACTCAAATGCTACAACTCCAATATGATCCTCAAGCAGTCCCTTTATCCATAGAGGCCCTTACCAAGCTGTATATTGGCCTTGATTTTCCCAAAAGATTCATGATTTTCTGGACATTTATGCCTTTACATGTAGAAATCCCCCAAATTGATCCTCCATATTCCATTTCAAAGTTTCCAGAGGGTTCAAGACATGTAATTTCTATGCTTTCATTCATCTTAGGGTAATTTATTGATGAACACACTGATGAATCCATATTAGGTTTCTTATCTACATTTTCCCCAGGACACCCCCCATCTGTAATCTTTGATTATGCTGGATATATTGCAGACAATATCCATGAGAAGTTGACTAAATTTCCAATTAAGGAGTGTTTATATACACTTCTTTCCTCTTCCACATGTTCTTGTATTTTCAAGCTGATAATTTTCCAATTTCTCTTCAAAAGCTTGACATAGAGGGTAATCCTCTTTCAGTCATCTTCTGAACCTCTTTGATCAGGAAAGAGTCCACAGAGTTCACATATGCAGAGTTTCTAGATTCATTCATTCATCCATTGATCAAAATATTGACAAAAACAGAGCAACCAAGGATAAGTGATGAGATGAAGAAGATTTTACAATTGTCAGAGCAAAACAAAACAGGTGATTGGTACTTATCTGAAAAACATACTGAGATCAGAGTCTTTGGATCTAATTTGTTGCCTTACAAGTTACCCAAACATGTATCAATGAGGATATTTGCCTTGGAATATATCAGGAAAATCCTAAACTCTGATTCTATAGATTTCATGATAGCAAAGAAGAAAACTCAGTTCAAATTGAAGAATCAAACAGGACCATTCATTTGCAATCATAGGGATGTAGAGAAAGAAACAACTAAACAACTATTGGAATACAGACTTGAAGAAAGCTTTCCTTGGAATTATGATCCACAAAGGATCCTAAGTAAAATGAGGGTTAAATGTAAGTTAACCCCCTTCATTCATGAGACAAATCCAGAGATATAAAAATATGGAAATCAGACTGAGTGGACAGAGAATACCTTAATAGATGTAGTGAAGAAAAGTGATACTAGTCACACTTTAGAAACTACAGATCAACCAGAAAAATCCACTAAAAGAGTAAGGGAAGAAGGTGCCTATGTTGCTGAAACTACCACTGAAATTAAATTCAAGTTAATATACAACAAAAGGCCTAAGTTAAATCCAGTGGGAAAAATGAAGGTAACAATTGGTGTTGAAGAAATAGATCTCCCAGATACCAACATAGATGTTGCCACTATCATCATCAATGAGCGAGTTACTGAAAACAGAATGAAGAACAAGTTAATACTAAAGATGCAAAGTTGATAAAAAGACAACAGAGCATGGAAGCCTCATCCTCATAGACAGCTGAGGAGAAAGATCTAGATATCAAAGAAAAATGCAAACAGATCAAGTTAAAGCAAACACCAAGTGTTCAAAATAGACTTCCGTTTGCTTTTGATTATTCAAACCAAAATATAATCATGTCAATTTTGCAGCCTACAGTAAAATCTCCAAAGACAGTGGAAGACTATAAGAAAATAGATGTAGAAATCCCAACAGAAAAAATTCATGCTCTTGATCAGATTGAATTCCATAGACAGACTTCAGAAATGTTGTACTCTGCTATTACAACTAACGCCATGAGTGCTCAGAAACTCTAGAACACCATCTCAAACATGAAAGATCAGATGAAATTGGATAAAGCATCCTTGTATGCTAAGGATCTAAGGATAAAATCTTTGGAAGAATTGATCTTGCAGGTGGGATATGACCCTGCTAATGTCAAAGTAGAAGAGCTATTAGTGAAGAAGAAAAATGAGGATATTGCAGCATTAAGGAAACAACTTAAAATGCCATCAAGTGAACATCCTCAAATGAAGGAAATAATATAAGGATAGAAAAATAAGGATGACATGATGAATTTAATATTTCATCTTACAACACAAATCAAATAAATGGAGATTCAAATGAACAAACTTGTCCAGGAAAAAGAAACACCAAAAGTACCAGAAATTCCTACAGTTATTCCTGTAATCACCACAGTTGTGCCTTCAACTTTAGCTAAAAATTTGGCACACAAAGAACCACTGGCTACTACAGTGCTAGTAAATTCATCCACCACATCAGCTACAAAATCATCCACAACAGCAGTTCACCATACAGATGAAGCAAGCAAATTAGTGAAAGCTATGGAAGAAATGTCTCTTAAGACAAGTGAAATCAGCAGATTGAAACAGATGATTGAAAATATTGAGAATACAAATATTTGGCTCAAATAAATGCAAAAACACATGAGCAAAAATCCATCAGACTAAATGAAGAATTGAAGACAATACAGAAAAAAAAAACCTTGAAGGAACATATTTCCTATGTGAAAAATCATTTGTGGAACAAATTCATGGAAGCCATAAATGATTTATGGCCCTCAATTCAAGTGATTTTTGAGTAGAGAGATTTACTCAAAGCAGAATTAGAAGAGATTCATAAGACTAAAGAGGAACTGGATAAAAAACTAGAGAAAGTAGTAGAATTAATCAAATTCCTTAACAACAAGAACATGCAAGAGCTAGAAGAACTTGAAATAACTGATAGGACTGAAACTATCCTTGAGATAAGGAAAGTTATTACCAAAAAGAACCCGATGAAGTAACTTGAGGAAAAATGTGAGAATATGAACACCACCATAACCAGGTTTATGGTCAAATTTGAGAATTTAAGGCAAAGAAGTTTGCCTAATATTTTTGTCCTCACTGACAAATTAATGCCTCAGGAGGACTACAATAAAAAAATAAGAGAATATGCCAAGGAGCAAGTTTAAAAATTAGGTGGTGGATAAGGCATTCCAACAGGCAAATTCATACTTAGAATTTTTGAGGACTTATTCTATTTACAACATGAAATAAAACACTTGTTTGTCATCAAACCAACCTTTTTCGGGTACACAGAAGCAGATGAAAAATTCAAGAAGATGAAGAAAATACAAATTCCAAGTGATGAAGTTTGGGAGTCAATAACAGATTTACTGTAAAAAGGTAAAAAAATAGAAAGGTAACAGTGAAAACGGTTTGTTGAAATTGCAGTTAAACAAATTTTTACAGCAGTAAAGATATTTTACAGAGTTTAAAGAGTATCAGAGGTTAAAGAAAATCAGTGAAAGAGTATCAGTTAAAGAGGATCAAATTTCAAAATAGATTTGAAATATCTAAAGCCAGCAAGAAAGACAACAAGGCAGCCATCTGCTTCTTATCATAAATTAGTTTCTATTTCTTTTGGATAGATAGGACAGCTTGCTGATTTGTTAAGCAACTGTCTCTATTATTATTGGAAATATATTTTTATTTCCCTTAGATAATTCCTAGAAGCATTCTAGGATATTTTGTAAACAATTATGTATATATACTTCATATTTAGAAGTATTATTGTGGAATAAATTGCTGAAAATTTATATAGTCATTTTTGTGGACTTGAAGGCTTTTTGTGTTCAAATTTCGAGTAGCAGACTGGATCAGATCAACTAGCATCATATTTCAGGATTCATGTGATGAGCTATTTGGAGCGAAGTATTTCCTAATTGTCATTGTCTATATTTCTTTTTTACATGCATTCCATTATGTGTTCTAAATTTGAATGAATGAATAGGAGTATTACTTCAGGATTTGTTGAAAGCACCTTGTTTTTACTGTTTTTCATTTCCATGTTTTCTTCTGATTTCCAGAGTAGGGAACCTTTAATTGCTCCCTCTTTCGTTTGACCTCTACCTACAAATTACCTTTTCCCGATCAAAGAACCCTTCATTGCTCTTTATCCAAATCATACCATCCCACAAAACAACTTTCCAAGATCTCCAAGGGTTATCTATCTTGCCCTGAAAACATTTGACTTTTTGGCCTTGATCCTAGTTCTGATCACTTGACTTTTGACTCCTTAGCCCAATGGACAAATAGATTTCCCACTATCCATCTCTTCCAGTGATTTTTCCCACCAAACCAATTAAAACAAAACCAATTGCACAATCATAACTAGCCTAATATTTTATAAAACAAAACAAAGTTAAAATTCATAGAGAGAGCCCTCTTTGAACCCTAGGAAGGCTAAATCTTAGAGTTTAAAAGTTGGTCTGTGGTTACCTCTAGTTTTCTCAACTAAAATCCAAAAATCTCAAACCATAGAATTATTGGAGTGATAACAGACCCAACACTAAAAATTCCCCCTGATGTACTCTTTCGGTTTGATGGAATCCTTGCCCAATCTGCATCTATGAATCCATGCAAATTCACTCCCTTTGTCCGTCTGTACCATAGTCCAAACTGGGTAGTGCCTCTAAGGTACCGTAGAACATGCTTAGCTTCCCTCCAAAATAATTTGCTCGGTAAAACCATGGCTTGGCTCAACTAGTTAACTGCATAACAAATATCTGGTTGTTGGCTCGAGGGGTCCTGACCCAGGTTCAGAGTTTAAGGTTTGCCAACAAACCCCTATACTAATGGCACTTTCGGCAATGACCTACTTGCGCAGGTCAAAGTCTCACCCGAAGTAGTATGGGTGGGTTCTGGAACCAGGTTTCTGCACCCTAAGAAAGGATAGGTAAGGCAAGCAGAGCTGCGTCCTACCTCGAGATGTCCAGATCTCCCCAAGTAGGACTTATGGGCCTCTTTTTGCATCCACGTGCGCAAGGTTTATTATACTATGGTGCTCAATAATCATATACTTTCAAGACAGTAGCTCAACATTGCATAAAACAGAACAAAACAAATCTAGATGCAGTAAAACACTTACACAGAACTTTCGCAGCTGAATACATAATACACATAAGAAAGAAATTACCAATGATTCACATAAATAGTACACATAGATTTAGTTCTCAAACAACATTTCATATTTATTAATTCATCAAATTCCTCTTACAATACCCTTCCCAGCCTGCGCACATAGCAGCAGGGTCCGCACAGAATAGGACACTGGATCTCCGCACACACAGCCAATAGGAGTCCTTCCCCAAAAACCCAAACAGACTTACTAAACCACAATTCGCATCAATAGCTCTTCATTGCCTTCTTACAATTCAAACTGTTCCTCTATTTATAAAAATCTAGCCTAAACTTTCCTACGGTCCGCAACCCATGGTTTTCGGACCCTCGGTTTACCCTTTGACCCATTACAATGCTTTCGGGGCTTTGACCCACCCCAAACCCCTGCGCTAAGCTAAATATAATAAAAAATATACAAAATCGGACCAGTTTCACAGCTCGTAGGAGACCCTGTTCCAATAGTCCCCCAACACAATCTTGTGACTCATCCCGAGTCACTGTGGTGGTGTGGTCTCTATCTGTGCACGCAAGGTATTGAAGGCGACGATGAGCGGAGGTAACACTTCCTAACTTTGGGCAACAGCTCGTTGTGTGATAACGACAAGCTTCAGGGAGGAAAGGCCTTCACGAGAAGTGGTAACCTACTCCAATATCTGGTTGAGGCGTGCGATGGGGTCATGAGCAGCCTGAGATATCTGGAAGGCGGTATCGCCCCATGGCTTCAAGCGCTTTCTAATGACATGCTTGGCACGCCGGAGATCCACAATCGTGTCGATGAAGGCGTTGCTAGTTTTCAAGAGGGCTAGACGCTGCGTAGGGACGAGGGAGGGCAAGGTAGCTTCGATCTGATCGAAAGCAGATTCATTTTGTTGTAAGTCCTCCTTGACACACTGAAGCATCGGGTTGAACTGGACCGTTGTCCAGAGCTTCATGGCCGCCTCGAGCAACTGAGTGCCTAGAGTAAGTTGTCCCTTAATAATATCTGTTGCTTCTGTGATCAACACAACCCATTGTGCTCGTACCTCTGGGGGTATGGTAGGTTGTGCTTGGGCTTGACACTCGGTGAATTGGCGGGCCATTCGGGTCTTGAGGTTTTGGAATTTGGTTTTGGACGCCTGGAGTGTTGCAACCAAGCCTTCTATGGTAGCCTGGGACGGAGCTGATGCTGGGGTTTCATCAGGGAGCTTTGTGGCGAGTTGGTGACCCACTGTCTCGAGCTGCTGCTGTGCGGTCTGGTCGCGATGATGGATCTCTTATAGCACAACGGTGTGTAAATCCTGTAACGCCTCGCGAGGCAGCTGCGCCAATTCCACTTGTATTTCCATAGCTAGCGGGAGGTGGTCACCGATCACGATAGTGCGAGGTAGTGAACAAATATGGCTTTCGCTGGAAGGTAGTCCAGAACTGTGGAGAAGTCGCAGCGTATCCCTATATCGCTTCATCCCCCGGGGGGATGGAGTATCCTTTTTAGTTGTCCCTTTCATGCACAGGACTAGTTGCGACTCGACTGCATCAGTTCTGATAGCGAACTGCGGCAATTGTGTATCATCCTTCATGGCATCTTCCGGGCCCATCCGGCTGGGGCCTGTGATCATCCCAGGGTTGTAAAGGTCGGGAACTCTCGTCGTGTAGCTTTGATGCCATTCTGCACAGGGTTCAAGGTCAATTTTCCCTGCAAGGAGCCAGAGGGCAATCATCTTATCAAACTCAGCATCCCCAGACCCTCTCAACACAATTTCTGTAGGTGCTAAACTGGTGGGTGCCGAAGCGTTCCATAGGTTAGGGGCTACCATAGAAACAAAAGGACAGGCTTCCCAAATTGGAAACTCGCAGAAAACGCTAAAGATCCAGAAAAGCAAGCAGGAAAATAACAGAGGCAGAGTACAGAGACAATATGGAGCTTGGAGCGGAGTTATCCTGTTGTCCTTATACTGTCTGGGGCTATCCAACGGTAGAGTAAATCTAACTTGAAACGTACCATCAATCAACTGGTAACAACTCACCATAAATTGTTGCATTGATTGCCAGCTGCCTATTTTTTGTAATGGTAAGGTTCCATTTTTACCAAAGTGCAGTGTTCTAAGGGTCATTATTTGCACTTGAGGGCTTTCCCATGGATTTACCCTGAATTAAAGCCGATGCCAGGTGTGTTGTAATGCGGTTCAGGTACCACTCCAGAAACTTGGCCACCATACGCATCCCGCTCAGTGCCACGGTTGGGATAGTACAGGGATCAGTCTTCCCTTCTGTCAGGCTAAGGCTCCAGTATTCAACCGTGTGTGGTACCAATGTTCCCCTTGATCTGGGTGCGATGGCCAGGTGTGATCTTCTAGTAGTTAAGGTGGTCGTGTGTTGCAGAGATGCATCGAGCGCCCCTGTGCCATCTTCCACCTTAAATGTCTGCAGAAACTCCTCCCGCAAATGTTCCCAATGGTGCATGCACTGATGCTTCTTCGCATCTAGATACCATGCAGCGGGACGTAGTCCTAGGTCATGGATAAACAGGTGAACCCATTCGTTTGGGGTCCTGTCACCCCATTGAGTCTCCCATGCATGCAAATATCTACATGGGTCTTATGATCCAAGGAACTTATGGATCTGTATTCCAGTTGGGGCTCCAAATCGCAGGATCATCTTATCCCGACATTCCTCCCAATTGCAGAATACCGTCCCATGCGTATCCCACCAACGCGCAAGTGCTTCACACAGGGCTAGCTGAAGGGCCCCTAGCCTGTGTCGCTTGGGAACTTCTACTTCAAATGTGCATAAAAATTCCTTAATGCCACCTGAGTCCCCAAAGTAGGGAATGTCTCTTACCTCGGCAGAGACGCAGCGGAAGTTCCTTGTGACCCGAAGACATCGTAGCATCGAAACCTCATGCAACTGGCCTCGCCAATTATCCAATTCCCCATCAGAGTCAGAAAATAATTCACTGTATTTTTCCCAACAGAGCACTCCTTCCACCGTGGGGTTAATCCAGTCCTCATTCTACATATTCAACTTGTAAATGTGATCTACTTCCTCCTCATCGCACGCTGGCTCCGTATACCGTGCACCTTCTGCGGGATCCAGTGGTACTATTACCTGCGTACCGTTATTTTCAAACACCATGCTGTGCTTTTTGAGATTGATTACACCCCCCATATCTATAGCCCAGTCCAGTCCTAGGAGTGTAGGGTAGGGACCCGCATCTTCCACGATTTCTATTACCTCAAAGTCAACTTGGACCTTTACTCTTACGATATCTACCATGACTTTTGGCAGCCTTCCCAGAGGGATGATATTTTAGTGATTTGCCATGTGCAGATGGATGGTGGACCATTCCAATTTAGGTTATCCCATTCGTTGCCATATTTTCTTAGGTAACACGTTCGCATCTGATCCGAGGTCCAAAATAACTTGATCCATCTCGTAGTCACCAACCTGCGTAGTGAGCCGCATTTCCCTACCAGTGCGTTTTCTATACCTATATATTTTGTGTACATCCTTGGTCCTAGAGGTCAAATTGGGCCATGATGCGCAGCTATTAATTAATTCCCGAAGGTTCTCTACAACCTTTGGGTTACGTAGCAGCTTCAGACATGCCTGCAGAAAGGGCTCAACCCCCTCATCTATCTTGGGGTGTGTTGGTACCTGTGCAGTAGTTGCTATTCTATGAGCGGGGTCCTGGTCGGCTAGGGCCACGGTCTTTTGTCCCCTATTTATGCCCAACCCTTCTTGACATGTTAGAGGATCCTTGGCAGCCTCTTCCTTCGATCCCTGGGTGACCATCCCACTGCGTGTTATGAATTTCACACTTGGGTCTATGTTCCTTAGCTCGGCTTTAACTCTTAGCACATTTTGCGTAGGGGTGGACTGTTTCTCCTGCATTTTTGCTATTAATATTGGGCAATCTTCGACTGCATGGTCCAGCTGTCTGCAATATTTACAGGATTGCATATTGGGATTTGGGCAGTCCCTTGCAAAGTGCCCTATTTCTCCGTAGTTATAACATATTAGCTATCCCTGCCCTCGACCTGTGCTTCCTCCCTGACCTCCCCTGCCCCTTGCTGGGGAGCTACCAAAGCTCATGGGAGATCTTGGTGACGCAGCGTCTGATTGTACTCTATACAAGTTTCCCCGATCCATCATTAAGTCGTAAGTGTGACAGTTCTACTCATCGTGTCCTACCGATCGGCAGAACCTGCACCATTGCTGCTTTAGTTGTGGTACATATGCACCCAGCCGAGGGCAATGGTCCATATCATGCAGTCCTGCTACATGGTAGTAATCACACCATAGAGCAGGTCCGCTCGAGCCTAGTCATGATAGGATGGGTCCCGCACTCGCTCCTGGGCGGATCAGACTAGGTATTCCTACCTGCATGTAATTCGCTAATAGCGGGCACTGATCCTTCGTATGGCCAGATACCCGACATCATATGCACCACATATATATGCTGGATCCTTTTCCTCATTCTTTTCACAGACTATGAATTTCAATGTGCATAGCTCCGAGTTGCTCCTGAATTTGTTGTACTCCTAATGACGTATCTTCTCTGGGCGCATCTTTTAGTTTCATAGCGACTTCCACAACTTTGTCCTGCGATTCAAAGGTTTGGTGACTCATTGGCGTGCGAAGGTGGGGAAACAACATAGCAATGAACCATTCCGTATGTTGTTTATCGTCATACTCAAATCCCCCTTTCCTGATCTCTTTCTTCAATCGATGAGCAGCCTCCCATACAAACTCAGACGCACCTTGCTTGAAGTCCTTCACTTCGGCTACCAACTGAGAGTAAGATTTTGGCTTTCGGAATTGTTGCTTCAGAGCGTCCTTAATGTCTTGAATAGACGCACTCCCGTTCTGAGAGACGTATTGCATATACTAGTCTAATTCTCTATCTTCAAATTCCAGGGACAACTGCGCCCACTTCACCGTATCGTTTGTCACATTTTGCGCAGTCCATATGGAATCTACAACAAACCAAAATCAATCCATATCCTCGTCTCCTACCCCCTTGAAGGTAGGTAGATTCAGGTGCGTAGCCATATCATTGTCTGATGGAGGTGGAGGTATGGGCGATTTCTTACCTTTATGCTGTTTGGACGGTAGTGTAGCTGGGGGGTTTTCGCGTAGAGGGTTATAGGCAGATTTTTCCCCTTCAAGATTGGTCTGGTAGTATTTACCACTGTGCATCGCACTCCCATATGGATCCGCGGTTATTCAGTTGGTATGAATACAGAGAATACTGTATAAATTTGCTGAATAATGAAGATTTATCCACCGAGATTATCCTGATCACATACTAATTCGAATTCATGTGCAACACATAATCTCTTCTACTCAGATAATCACACATGCGGAAATAAAACAAGCGGTATGCGATCAAAAGATCATCAAAACATCACACACATTACACAGTATGTATGGGGAAAGCTTATAGCTGAAAACCCCCAACTATTATGTATATTATGCAGAAGAGAACATGTAACAATCTCAGTACAATACTCCTCACAAGTACTCAGTACTGTCTCCCGAGGTTACACACAAACTAGCTTGGTTTTGAACAAGTCAAGGGTTCAAAACTCATCCACTAATTGCCTGCCTCTATTGCGCAATCAAGGCTGGTGTAATGAGAGATCCAAGTTTGAATCTCACTGGCTCCAACTGCACAATCATCATTGGCAATATCCTCCAATGCTTGTGCAAATCCCATGCACAACTGCTGTCGCAACTAATAGCAAACTCACCCTTTCATCTACCTCTTCCACTGGTCTCCACTGAACTGTCCATGCACTGTAGTGAACTGATGTGTTCTTGAGTTGAATAATGAGTTAATAATTAGTGAATTAAATAATATTTAATTCACTCCACTCATTACTAGTTAATTAGCTAGTTAAACTAATCTCAACTAGTTCAACTAAGTTAAACCGAACACAACTCCACCAACTGTCTCATCAACTCCACCAAACTTCTGCCACTGAATTCCTAACTGAATTCAACCATGCATGAGCTCACTAAACCCCTAGGAATAGTGTAATTCCTCTGTCAGATGCATGAGCCACTTCTGTAGCTTGAACTGAAGTGCTCCAAGAGAGTAAACTGAAGTTTAGAGTCCAAATATTATTAAGGGTAAATAATATTTGACTTCCCTATTTTTAGGATAGGCAGTCTAAAAATAGACTTCGACCTAAATGTCTAAAAATAAAGGTCCATCTATTTTTACCAACATGACCAATACTCCAAGAATAGCATACTGCAACTCCCAGACCATGCTCCATATGTCTAAAAATAGACATAGTCTAAAAATAGACTTTGCGCCAAAAATAGCCTGCGGGCCCACTTAGTGAAGGCGACTTCATTTCACTAATCTCCATCATCTTGCTGCATTTTCAACAAATACTCTTTTCGCAGAGTAATATCTTAATAAAAAAAGGTAATGTCTTCAGAAATTTTCCCCGGAACCCTTTAAAGAATCTTCGCTCGAACTCACACTAGGGGACAAATTGATCTATGGAAAATTCTGTCACAAATCCTCCTAGCACACTGTCCACCCAGTGATCTACCGTGCGCATGATAGTATTATCAGTCCTTTCCAGCTGCTGGATCAGTTCTGGGGTCCACTGAGTGACTCGTTCGTCCTTCCAACACTTCTGGAATTATACGAGCCTAGCCAGCCACTCCTGAAGCTCGATTGCAAATGTCACAAAGAATATTGTGTAGCTTTCTGTAATAACAAACCTATTTTTCCACTTTTCCGTCGTTAACTGTGCACTGTGATTTTCTTTTACCACAAATTCCTGGATCTGCTTTTCGAACCACTCCTCAATTTCCTTCCTTTAAGGCTTCCAATACTCTCTTGTCATTACTCGATCCCTTTCTCAAAATGCTCTAGGTCCCGGCAACGGAACCATTTGTTGGCTCGAGGGGTCCTGACCCAGGTTCGGAGTTCAAGGTTTGCCAACAAACCACTATACTACTGGCCCTTTCTCAAGTGACCTACTTGCGTAGGTCAAAGTCTCACCCGAAGTAGTATGGATGGGTGCTGGAACCAGGTTTCCGCACCCTGAGAAAGGATAGGTAAGGCAAGCAGAGCTGCGTCCTGCCTCGAGATGTCCAGATATCCCCAAGCAGGACTTATGGGCCTCTTTTCGCATCCATGTGCGCAAGTTTGATTATACTATGGTGCTCAATAATCATATACTTTCAAGACAGTAGCTCAACATTGCATAAGACAGAACAAAACAGATCTAGATGTAGTAAAACACTTACATAGAAATTTCGTAGCTGAATACATAAGACGCATAAGACAACAATTACCAATGATTCGCATAAACAATACACATAGATTCAGTTCTCAAACAGCCTTCCGTATTTATTAATTCATCAACTTCCTCTTACAATACCCTTCCCAGCCTGCGCACACAGCAGCAGGGTCCACACATAGCAGGACTTTGGATCTCTGCACACACAACTAGCAGGAGTCCTTCCCCAAAAACCCAAACATACTTACTAAACCACAATTCACATCAATATCTCTTCATTTCCTTCTTACAATTCAAACTGTTCTTCTATTTATAACAATCTAGCCTAAACTTTCCTACAGTCTGCAACTCATGGTTTTTGGACCCCAAGTTTACCCTTTGACCCATTACAATGCTTTCGGGGCTTTGACCCACCCCAAACCCCTGCGCTAAGCTAAATATAATAAAAAATATACAAAATTGGACCAGTTTCGCAGCTCATAGGAGACCCTGTTCCAACACTGGTCGTGTGTTCACCAGATACATTAGTGAGCCCACCAACTGTCAGTAAACAATAATATCTACTTCCTCACTTGAAGTGGCATCCTCTTTCCTCTAGTTGTCACTAAAGGAGTCTCCATGGGTTTGCATATTTTTATGCGGAACCTTAAAGTATCTCATTGGAATACTTGCCTTGAGAGAAAAACAACTCCTCATCTCCTTGCCACATTTCCAATCTGAGGAAGTAGTGCATGAGACCCATATCCTTCATTTAAAACTCTCTTGCAAGTTCCTCCTTGAAAGGCCTGATCAATTTTTCATCACTAGTTAAAATCAAATCATCAACATATATGACAATAATAAAAAATTTTCCTTATACCAAAATATGATAGGGGTTTGCATCCACTTCACTTTTGGTGAAGCCAAACCGATGATATAGATATTGATCTTGGTGTACCAAGCACGAAGTGCTTGCTTGAGATCATATAACTCTCGCTTGAGTCTGCACACATGAGACTCTTGATCAAAAGTCTCGAAGCCTTCTGGTTTCTCGATATATACCTCCTCCTCAATAAATCCATTGATGAATGTAGTTTTTACATCCATTTTGGTGGATATTCCACCCCATCTGTGCAACCAAGCAAAAATTGATCTAATGGATGAGTACCTTGATACATGAGCAAAGGTCTCCTCATAGTCAATCCCTTCAACCTAAGAGTACCTCTTGGCCACAAATTTGGCCTTGTAATTTTCTATGCTTATGTTTTCTACCTGCATTACCTTAAAGATCCATCTCGAACCCACAACTGATTTGTTTGCTGCTCTTGGGACCACTTCCCAAACATTGTTTCTTACAATGGATTCATACTCCTCCACCATTGCATCAAACCATACAGTTTTTGCTACAAATTTCTCAAAAAAGGATGGGTCAATATATACAAGTTGAATCATTAGAGCCATGTATCTAGTGTACCAATCTGGTGAAATTCTTGGCCTACGCTAATTTGAAGGAGCACCCACATTATCCCTCATATCCTGCACAAGTATCTCAACTTGACTGGTTCTTTTTCTGCCTTCTTTGGATGGTTATTCTTGAGTGGTGGTCTCCACTCTCTTCTCCTAAATTTTTGGGTACTCCAAAACTTTTTGAGGTTCCTCCTTGGGAGCTAAAAGCTCCTCCTCTGGTGGGATCTTAAGCTCCCTCTGAAGAGAACATCGCATCGCTTGCTCATCATCAAATTTTACATCCATTCACACCACTGTCATTCTGAGGGATAACAAGTACACACGACATATATGGGGATTTTTTATGTACCCAAAAAATATCCCCAACTCTAATGTCGACTCTAGATTATTTTTGGCATCTTCAAAGACATGGAAGTAGAAAAAGGATCCAAAAATCCTGAAGTGTGGCACACCCAATTCCTCCTCAAGAAACCCTCCTTTGGTGAAATCATGCCAAAAATATGATGAGGACTTCATTTCTACAAATAAACTATTTTTTTGCATTCTTCAGCCCACAAGTGCAGAGAGAGGCCTTGGTCATGCAATATCACCCTCACTGCTCTGACAATGACATGTTTCTTTCTCTTAGCCACCTAGTTTTGCTATGGGTTGTGGGGTGCTGTCAATTCTCGTCGAATGCATTCTTTTGCCCATAATTTTTTAAACTCATTCGATGAGTACTCACCCCCATTCTAAATCTTGAGAGTCTTCACCTTCTTACCCATTTGTTTCTCAACCAGTGCCTTAAACTCTACAAACTTGGAGAATGTATCCTCATTCTTCTACATGAAGAAGATTCAAAACTTCCATGAAAAGTCATCAATAAAATGACAACATATCTATGCCTAGTAGTGGAGGCTGTTAAGGAAGGTCCACAAACACTAGAGTGGATCCTTTCCAAGACTACATGTGCTTTGTTGTCCTGCTCATGGAAAGTGGATTTTATGTACTTACCCAAAGTACATCCTTTGCATACATCCTGCTGCTCAAGTGCTCCTTTGGGGAGGCCTATGTTTATCTGTTGCACGATCTTTAAAGTGCCATGATGCAAATTTCAAAGTCTTATATGCCAAAATTCACTACCACCGCCACTATGCACCTTCTATGACTTTTTTTTCAATACAACACAATCCTCCACATCTAGATTGTACAGGTTCTTCACTGAAACCCCGATATGCTTCACATGTCTCGTGGATATGTGTCTTAGGAATGCCTTTCCTTTGCTTAAGATCACATCATATCCACGGTCTTCCAAAAATGCAACATAGACGATATTTTTTAGGCTCGAAATGAACATGACATATTTGAGCCTGAGGGGGGAGCCTGAATCCCTTTGAAAGGTGAATGTACCAACCTCGTTCCTGTTATACCTTCCATCGTCCCCCATATAAATGTGAAAATTCAAGTCTTTCTCCTCCAAGTCACTGAAAAAATATCTATTCCCTATCAAGTGGACCAAGGCACCTGAGTCCAAGTACCACATGCTCCCCATCACTATGTTTGGCATGCATGTAATGAGGGTAAATCAAAGCTCCAAATTTGAAGCTAAGGCTTCACTTGATACTCCTCCTGAGGTCTTCTTCCATGTATTACTTTGTGGACACTTCGTGAATAATGCTTGAACTCATGACAATGGAAGCATTTAATTTTTGACAAATATTTCTTCTTGCCCCCTTGACTGGATTCTGGTTTGGATTGGCATTTCTTCCCTTTTTCGTTATTTTCATTTCTAGCCAATGCAAATTTTTCTTCATCCTCACCCTTCGATGAAGTCCCATCTTTGGTATTCCGCTTTATTTCCTCCTGTACCAAAGTGAAGCATAGGGGATTCCAATTTGTTACTTTCTCCCTCCCATTTACTGAATCTTGATAGTTGTGCCAGCTCTTGGGAATGCCCATAAGAGATAGAATTACCAAGTATTCTTCTGGGACATTAAAATCGAACTTTCCAAGTTCATCATGAAAATGTGTAAGCTTGCTCAGATACTGCGGAATTGTGTCATTCTTTTGCATATTGATACTTCAAAATTTATCCTTGAGTGAAAGCTTCTTCTGGTCACTATTATTCTCGAAAATTTTTGTTAGTGCTTTCTACATTGCAGATGAAGTTTCCTTTCCATGGATATTTCAGACAATATGATCCCATACTCCCTCCAATATGATTCACCTCACTTTGGCTACATCTTTACTCCAATAAGAAAGGTTCTAGGCATCATATGATTGTGGTTTTGCAAAATCTAATATGATGTATTATATAAATATATTATCATCCTATATGACCTCCATGTGATCCTTATACGCAAAAAAAATAGAGGTGCCTTCCAAGGCATACTCTAGCCTTAGTCCATTGAAAGCCATATTCTCTGTTCTGAAGAAAACATACAATATCCAAATTCGAACCATGAGAAACAACTTCGAATTTCTTCTCTACTGTGAATCTAGATCTAATACCTTGTAGAAATTATGTTGTATATTTTCAATTTCTCATGAAGTTTTAATCAAAATCACAAGAAAACACCTAATATACTATTCCACGAACGTTATTTCATTATTTAAAACAAAAATTTTCAGACATGAAATAATAAATAATGCACATGCAATAAGTTTTTTTATTTAGGGAAATAAATCTTCTAAAAATCCAATTCCTCTTACATTAATCAAATGAATATAGATGTATTACAATTTCTTTTCTCAATTGAGCTCACCTTGCAAGTGAAAAACCTATCTCTCTTCTCACTGAAGGCCTTTGACCCAAACTTATTCAATTTCTGCCTTGGCTTGAGCTCGTATTTCCTTGCATTTTTCCTTCAGGAATTAGGTCCCTATTATTTAGGAAATTCCTCTAATTTATTGTGCAATGCCTTTAGGTTTATCATCTGACTGCATGCAACAATTTTGCACTCAAAACTAGTCTACAACTGATGTTACACTGCCTTGGAATCTCCATCTCAAATGGGTAACTCAAATTCTCTGTACGCACTAGCTATTTTGGGCTAATTGATAAATTAACTGGATGACCACTGAGTTTGACTGAAGTTCCATTGCATGCTTGACTCTCCACTAGTTCTTCCAACAATTGGAACTAGTTTAACTGAAAACAACCTTAGATAACTGACCTTGATTGCTAAAAATTAGCAATCAAACATGCTAAATTGAACTCTGAATCCTCCAAGTTAAATTAATTGATTAAACTAGGTGACACAATCCATGCCACTCAAGTTAACATCATCCAAGTTGTCTGATGATGTGGAAATTCAAATTTTGTCAATTAATCAAGGAAAAATAAAAGTGAGAATTTCTTGTTGCATTTTTGAACACCAACTCCATGATATCCCTACCATCCACCTCCACAAAAACCATTACCTCAGCCAAATCCATCTCAAATATCCACTCCCCCTCAACTGCATTTACAACCATTTCCGAACCCAAATAATCTAGTAACTCAACCCACTTACAATGTTGAGGTACAATACTTCTAAAAAAATATTATTGATTTGAATGGTATTATCCTTAGATCGGGAAGTGTATTGAAACACAAGTATTCTCTTGATGCCATTGAATAAAAACATCCATAAGAAGAATATCTAGAGGAGTTCAAGGAATCATGGACCACATTTAATGGAAAGCAACAATTGGAGCCTAAGAATGAAGAATTTATGTTATACTTATCATCAAATTCTTTATGTGTTCAAAAGACTAATCAGAAAAAATAAAAATATTTGAATGTCATGGTATAATATGACACAAAAATTTATCCAAATGTGAACCAAGGGCATTACAACTATATTGAAATCTGGTTCCAGACAATCACTAAGTTGCAGCAACACACTCTTCTCCAACAATTCTTGAAATCATCAAAGCAATTGGTCTCTCATATTCAGGTACATGTAAAAGCATATATTTCGAGCCTACACAAGAGTTTATATGTCATCTTGATATGTACATGGATCCATTGGAAGTATTCCTTTACTTGAAAGAGATTTTGTTTTTTTGAAGTAGAGTAGGATAGAAAAAATAAATAAAAAATGGAAAAATAAAAAATAAGAGGAAAAGAATAAAATCTAAGGTAGGATCACTTATTGAAAAACTCCTTGAGGTGGTTAGTGGGTTGGAAAGAAAAAAGAAAAAAAGGAAAAGATCCTAGATGAAAGCCTCCTTTGAGGCACCTAGGCAGACCTACTAGTTGAAAACCTAATTGAGGCAGCTAGTAAGCCTAAGAAAAAAAATGAAATATGAAAATAAAAAAAATTATTTGCTCCGTGTATCTCTCTCTGATGAATGTAGGTGCTCCCCAACCTCTAGAAGCAACAATAATAATTTAACACCAAAAAAAGGGAAAAAGTTGCTAAAAACCTAGCCAAATAAAGTCGAACTTGGGCCTTCTCCCCTTTTGCCCAAATTATCCAACGGAACCAAGGCCATGTCAATCCATTATCCGAATCCATTTCCATGACATTTCGCATCATTCCCAAGCCTTTCCCACTCATTTTCCTCGCTGTCGTGAAGTGCTACAGGAAAGTTATGTTTTGCTATAGGACTGTCAAAATACAGTATAGGGCATAAATTGATTTGACCATATATGAAAAACCATGGATAATTTTGTTGATATATTTCATGTGTAGATGCATAAGGATGATGGTAACATGCTCAATAAATTTCAGCAAATTAGAGTGCACAATTTTTTAGAAATTGACAACAATCACCCGCCATTTTAATTTTTTCTTGAGATTTGTGCATCTATTAGCCAAGATTTTTTATGGGGAGATGAATAAGGATGATGTCAACATGCTAAAAAAAATTCATGTGAATACATTGTACCAATTGAGGGATATGGATTAAACAAGTTTTCTATAGGATTGTCCTGTATTGCTACAGGATTGTCCATAATTGTTACAGGATTCTGATCGGTATAAAAATAAGGAGAAATTTGGATGTTTTTCAGTCAAGAATAAGGGAGGGGACCCACAATAACCCTATAATCCATCTATTATACCATTTGACACTTTTCCCACTTTCATTCCCATCTATGTCCATCAAAATCATTGTCCTTCAACCATTTTCCCACTTCTTTTCATCACCACAAAACTCTCTGACACTCATCAACAACTTCCTTATGAATTATCAATATTTTATCAAGCAACACTTTGAGAAAATTTTGGTCCTAGAAGGATTTGCGTGGTTTCTACAGGAAGACACACAGTCTTCTAGCAACCTGAACATATCCTTTAGGACCACATTCAAGGCACCAGATTAGGACATCTATGCATCATGAAGCATCAGAGGACTCTAGCACCAGTTCTAAAAAGCTATAGGGCCCTCTGCAGATTGCTACAAGATCTTTGCTAAAAAAAAAATAAAAAAAAATTGATCCACACTAGCACCTAGGCTCTGGAGAATCTACATCATAAACCTTCAATCAACAAAATACACTAAGGAAAATTAAATATAGAGAATGGATCAATGAAGACAACAAATTAAACCTTAGAGGGAACTCATGCAGTCACATCAACCTTCCAACCACCACATCTAGGTTCCAACAATCACATCAAGAAGAGTTCCAACAATATATCGGGTCCCAAAAATCATATGATTGTTCCAATGGTCACATTAGTAGATCCAACAGTCACATCAGCAGCTCCAACATCACCTGGAAAAACACACCTAGGGTAAGGCTTAAGTATGCAATCCTCTAAAAAATTCCTATGAACTTATTTTAGCTTGAAAAAAATACGGTAGGTGTATGAAGGATTTTTTTTTTGATAGCTAAACTTAGTAGCAGAGAAGCCTTGACCTTATCTAGCAGTTAGCTTCACTTTTCCACTAAGACACCCGCACGTGTGGGAGAGGAACACTACCAAAGTGAAGAGAAATTAAGAAAGTGGGTTGTAATAATTTAGTTGTGATGGAGGACAAGGAGTGCGAATGTGTAAGTGAGGGCCAACTTAGTTTAAAAAAAGCACTCTGAGTTTATTTTGCATGTAATGAAAAAAGAGAAAAAATAATAAATAATAATAAAACAAAAATGAAAAATAAAAGGTGGACCCACCACCTCTTGGCATGTAAAGACTAATAGCGATAGGATTCAGGTTGTGTGCTATAGGAAGGAAAAAAAATTCTATAGGAAGAACCAAGTTTCTATAGGAAGGAACATAACTGCTACAAGAGTACTAGCAATGCTACATGAGTACCAACAAAGCTACATGAAGTTAATAAAGTGCCACAACAAGGAAAATTTCGCCCAGAACAACCACTAGAGTCTTGGGAAGAAAGTAAATATTCAAAGGAAATGTAAGTAAAAATTCCTTCTCTCCAACATTAGGCATAAGGATTCCAAAATCACCTTAATCATCAAGAAAAGGTACTTTGCAAATTTACAGTTTGGACTCTAGTAAGAGAAAATAGCTGGATTGGCTGAGCATTTTATTAATAATATGGTGTGTTGAATAGGGAAAGGTTGCATGTTGTAATTTTTATTTCCTCAACCTTGAAACAAGACTATCAAAAACTTCTTCTGCTATAACAACCTTTGCATAGGAATCTATAGGGTCTACAAAAAGTGCTACAGGAAAGTCATAGGTTGCTACAAGAAGCTTGGTAGTGGACAAAATTTCCCTCACACCCTCAGAAGGAGGAAAGAATCACGAGGGAAAGGCTAAGTACAAATTTTCCCCACCAATACTTAGCATGAAAACCCTTAAAACTCTCCCAATTCTCAAAACCATACTCTGTAGTTGCCACATATTTAAATCTTAGTAAGAAAGATCAGTGAATTTGTAATTAAGGATAAATTGTCTTGGGTTGCATGTTGCGTTCTCCCTTCTCCTCAAAATCATAAAAAGAACATTTATTCTACCTATTTTTCCATAAAAAACTTCACTCCTATAACAGAAAATAGAAACTCCTTATTCCGCACTTATAAAAGTTTATTGAAGTCATGAGAGGAGGATAATCAACAAATACTTCTAAAATACTAAAACCAAGAGGGAGAATCAAAGGAATGATGGGAAATTAAGATAAAAACAAATATTATCCAACAATGATAGCTACATCCACATAAGTATGGGACATCATAAAATTCATTTGAGGCATAAAAGAAGAACAAGGCAAGACGATGGATATGTTGCTCAGAGGATGAGAAACAATTTTAGTAGGGGGGTATGACGAGCCTCTAAATTAGACAAAAATCAATGTCCATCTAACCTTTATTACACACATAAAGGCTATATTAAATATCTCCTTTATAATTAATAATTGTTTTTTAGCTTTAATATGTTCTTAGGAAGGTTTATAGATAATTTCATATTATGTGCCTAATATTATTTATTTTTACAAAATATTGAGTAAATTATGAATTCGGTAATATAGGGACTTGTTCCCTACTATAGGATGGACCAAGATTGTATAATAAATGAACAAAATATCATGAAATTATTGAAAAATTCTAGAGCTCCACTAATTGAGAAAATATGGGAATGTGTTCCCCGTCATTTAATGAAGATTGCTAGTGTGGGAAACCAAATCCACTTTTTGAGGGGTTTTGAAGGGAAAGTTGCCTCCTTTCAAGGCGAATGTTTCATCATCACTTTGTATAAGTACCAATTCGAATTTGCCTCTAGGGGCCTGCATTTATTAGTAGTATTGTAGAGAAAACTTGTTATTTAGCAACACTTTCATTTCTAGTAGTAATGTACTTGGATTGATTTAAATAATGAAGTTTGGTGTCATTTTTAGCTTCTAAAGCTTGGTTTCCTTCCTAGGACTTTGAGTATCCCTGGGCTTGGCCATCCCAGGAGCCTCAGATCCCTCTTGTGCAATTTATTTATTTTCTTTGAATGTATTTTTCACTTGCATCTCTTATTTATGCATTTACTATTCATGATTCCTTTGTTGTAGGTCATATTGGTTAAATGATTGAAGTGAGTTTTTTTGCAGGTTATTTACAGAGTCAAAAGAATGATGCATGCTTATAACAACTTTGAAAATTCATATTGATCACTGAGCTACTTAGATTGGTTTACTAGTTCACAAATCTAGAATTTTTTGAAGTCTCTTGTAGCAAAATAGTAGTAATTTTCGCATATTTTTGGTAGGCATTTGGTAGGTTAACTAGCTCACTGATTCTTGAATTTATAGTTTTTGGAGTAGTAATTTTCTGCTATTTTTTAGCACATGTTAACATGGATGTTTTTGAGTGATTCCTCTAGGAACAGAGTCCTAGGGAATCCTACTTAATAAAAAAAAATAACCTCTCATTTTAATTTTAATTTCTTGGGCATTCGATAAGTTATCTCGAGGTGTAGTAGTCCTGTAGCAGTCTTGTAGCATGTGTAAACTTGACCATATTTGCTCCAAAATATTGGTTTTTGTCTTACACTTGAATCATGATCCCTAAGATCTAAATCCATGATTGAGTAAGACTAAATACCTCTTAATAATTTCCTCTTCTCCATTCCAATTCACCTCTGCAATTTGGGTTAGTGGACAAATTTATCAATTGAATAACACTATAATGATTTTCTTGATTGTTACATCTAATGAACTCTGTCAATGGATCTAAACTCTCTAGAATGTAGAGATTGATTACATGTTCTTTCCTTCATGAAAGTTAGATTAGTTTTCTTTCTTTATTCTTAATCTATGGCTTCTATTTGAAGCATAGTTATTTCTATTCCATATACTAGGTTTCCTTTCAATGAAACATTTACATTTTTCTAGCTTAATGTTTTTACATTTTTGCATGTAGTATAGCCTTTACATTTATGCAATTATGATTAGAAATTAAATTTGAGTGAGAAACATTTATATTGCTTGCAAATAGGGTAACATTTTCTGCAATTAGTTTAGGATTTGATTTCATGATATTCACTTCATTGCATCAGATCAAAGAAATAAGGACACATTGCATGTTTCACATATTGTGCTGACACCTCTTAAGTTTGTACAAACTCCAGACTGATAATTAAATTTGGTAGCCTTAGGAGTTACAACATTCTTATTGCAATACTAGGGCTCATCGTTCCCCAAGAGGCAAATTTGAATTCGTACTTATAAAAATTGATGGGGAAGCATCCTCCTTGAAAAGAGGCAGCTTTCCCCTAAAAAATCCCTCAAAAAGTAGATATGGTTCCCAACAATACAAATGTTCATCAAATGTTAGGGAGAACATTCCTAAATTTTCTGAATCACTAGATCTCTAGATTCTGTTCAATAATTTCATAATATCTCCTTCATTTATTATCCAGTCTTCGTCCATCCTATAGGAGGGAGAAGGTCCCTATATTATATCATTCATAATTTACTCAATAATATGCAATTATCTCTAAACCTTCTTAATGAATATATTATAGCTCAAAATCATGTCATCAAATGTAAAGAGATATGCTAAATGTGTTGATGAATGGTCAGATGGGCCTCAAATTGTATCTAATTTGGAGGCCCATCATACCCTCTACTGAAAGTGTTGCTCATCCTCTGAGAAACTTAGTAACCTATTTGTACCTCATTCATGGCCTTGGTGGCCTCTCTCTTGTACATTTCCCTGTCCTTTCTCTTAAGAATCTTGGTTGTAGGTTATGCAAGGAAAAACAAAAAAATATAGTTTTTCTTTTTCATGAATTTGTTTAGCAACATTTCAAGCACAAAAACACAAATTTTCTCTTTGCAGGTGAATTTTGTTAGCTTGTATGGGAAAGTGGCATCATATCCATTGCATTCACACCTTCTCCCTTGACATCCTCATTTCATTTTCAGTCATTCTTCCAAATTTTCTATGCACAGAAAAATCATAGATTTTCTAGAGATAATTAGTCTATTTTTTCTCCTTGTGCAAGATAGGATCATAAAGAGTTATAGGATTGGAAATGTCTTCCACATCATTTCCAAACCTAATTTTACATTTTTCCACCATTTTGCCTCCTTTGGAACCTTCAAAATTCCTTTGGATGCAATCCTATAGAAATACAATGCATCTTGTAGCAGACTTGTAGCATCTTGAAAAACATCACAAAATCTATTAGATCTTGATCATAATTGTACCTCATGACTAATTATTTACTCTTACGTTTCTATAACATATTTTACAAGCCTTGGACATAATATAGAAGAAATCAGAGACGTCTTGGAAAGGTTATTTTCATAATTGTGGTTTGAGTTCTATTTTTATGGTGAATGCCTTCATTCCTTTTGCCACCACCTTCTTGTCTTTTTTGGCCTATATGGTTTCCCAATGGCCTTTGGAGTTATCCATTATGCTATTTTTGTCACAACAAATTTGATTAGGCCTTTCATAGGCAGTGTTGTTTTGGTGTTTAGCACAATTTGTGCCTATGATTTTCCTTCTTCGTCCTTGAATATTTTCTTTTGGTTTATTTCCCTCTTATCCATCCTCTTATGCTTCTTAATTAGCTTCTTCTTATCCTTATTAGCTATGGGATATCCATGGTTAAATACACCAGCCCATGTTCCCCACTATAGCTTCTTTAAAAATTTTAAGGGAATTTTCTATCAATTGTTGTTTTCTTAGTAGCTTACGGTTTCAAGGAAGAGGTGAGAGGGGTGGTGTTATTCTTCTGGCCAAAGGGAGGAAAATTACGTGCCAAATTAAAAGAAAATTAATATTGATACTACCTTTCTTCCCTCACATGGAAAATAGTTTTTGAAAGAAAGAAATTCAATTTTTAAGGGTTTGATACATGATGTCTGTACATGCAGAAATTAACCAAATTATTTGACTCTTTGTGCATGGTAGGTGAGGAAAATGCACTACTTACCCCTCCCTAAGAGACTCCTTCATGGGTGTGGGGGTTTGGAGGAAAATTTAGACCAATTCGAACCTTTTTTTCACCTCTCAGCCTAATATTGTAACAATGTCTCTAATCATGTAGCAACAATCTGCAATCTTGTAGCAGCGGTTTGAAATCTTGTAGTGTAGAAATTATATACAAGATGCATGTATATATCCGAATTCTCTTGATCTAACAATATTTATCTTCTTGCTAAATACAAAATCCTTCCACTGTTAATATTTTGCAGAAATTAAACATTCAATTGCAAAACACATGAAGCAATAAAAACAATCGCACATAACACAGTTGTTTAATGGGAAAGCCTGAAGATGAAAACCCCAACTATCATATACTATGTATCATGGAGATCATGTAACAATCTCATATAAAGCTTAGTACATCAAGCTCTCAGTACAATCAATCATCACACACTAATCAGAAGAAATCTGCAAATCCATGCACCGATTTCTTGCCACCTGCTAGCTTGCCTCCACTCCGCAATCCCTGCTGAATAATAGCTTTGAATGAATTCGAATTACCCTTGCCTTGACTGTGTAATCCTCATTGGAAATTCCAATGTGTGTGTGGTACAATCAATGCATCACAATAGTCACAACGTATAGTCCACCTTGCCCTTTCACCTATCTCTCCACTGGGTCTCCACTGGAATTTCCATGCACTGTAGTTAACTGTTGTATTGTTCAGTTGATTAATGAGTTATTATTTGTGAGTTAATTAACTAATTAATTCACTCCACTCTCACTAGTGTATCATTCAGTCACACTAGATACAACTAGCTCAACTGAGTTTAACTCCATTAACTGAGTTAAACTGAATAACAACTCCATGAACTACTCTTCCAACTCTATCATAACTTTTCCACTTCAGTTCTAACTGAGTCCTCCATGCATGAACCACCAGTAAACCCTAGGAATTGCATAATTCCTTCAGCCCACTGATTTTCCAAATCTATGCACTGAAACTAAGTGCTCCAAGAGAATAAGTTGTTGTTTATTGTCGGATTATTATTAAGAGCTAATAATAATTGACACTTCTATTTTTAGATCGACGATCTATAAATAGACTTTGCCCAATATTCTAAAAATAGAATTTCATATTTTTTTCCAACTTGATCAACCATCCACAAATAGCATCGTGCAACTTCCGAAATATGATTACCATATCTAAAAATAGACTTGCACCAAAAATAGCCTGCGGGCCCACTTAGTGAAGGCAACTCTTTTCACTAAGCTCATCATCTTGTTGAATCTCAACACTCCCTCTCAACAAGATAGGGATTATCCTTCACCCCAATCCTGCCTCTATGGTATTCAAATTTTCTCCTGGTGAGCGCCTTCGTCAGAATATCTGCATCCTGATCTTCCGTAGGAATGTACTGAAGAAACATGATCTTCCGCTGCACACAATCTCTGATATGATGATACCAGATATCAATATGTTTAGATCTATCATGAAAGACAGGATTAATCGAGAGTTTAATGCAACTCTGATTATCACAATGTATGACTGTAGGATCTAAATGTGAACCGAACAAACCAACTAGGATCTTCCTCATCCAGATAGTCTCACATGCAGCTTGACTTGCTGCCATGTATTCTACTTCCGCTGAACTGAGTGCCACGGATCTTTGTTTCCTGTTGTACCAAGAAACTGTCGTAGATCCGATACTGAAAATCCCTCCTGATGTGCTCTTTCTGTCTATTGGGCTGCCTGCCCAATATGCATCCGTGAAGCCATGCAACTTGACTTCATCCATCTGTCTGTACCATAAGCCATACTCAAATGTGCCCCTAAGATATCTCAGGACATGCTTGTCTGCCTTCCAAAAGAGCTTGGTAGGCTTAACCATCGCTTGTGAAAGCTGGTTCACTGCATAGCATATGTCCGGTCTTGTATTAACTAAATACATGAGCGAACCCACCAACTGTCGATAAACATTGGCATCCACTTCCTCTGTCAATGAAGCATCCTCTTTTCTCCAATTTCCTGGAAGAGGAGTGTCAATAGGCTTGCAGCCTTGCATGTGAAACTTCTCTAGTATCTCCCGGGCATACTTGCCTTGAGACACAAACAGTTCACCTCCCCACTGCCATATTTCCAATCCAAGGAAATAATGAAGGAGGCCCAAATCCTTCATATCAAAATCCTTTGCAAGATCTGCCTTACATGAGTGTATCAATTGCTCATCACCCATTAGTATTAAATCATCAACATAAATAACAATGATTAAAAGCTTACCATCCACTCTTGGTGAAGCCAAGTCTAGTGAAATAGATTTTGATCCATGTGTACCAAGCACGAGGTGTTTGATTTAACCCATACAACGCTCTTTTGATCCTGCGCACATGCGACTCGCTGTTGAAGATCTCAAATCCTTCAGGCTGCTCAATGTACACCTCTTCCTCAATTATCCCATTAAGGAACACAGTCTTCACATCTATCTGATGAATGTGCCAACCCATTTACGTTGAGAGAGAAAGGATGTTCCTTATGGAAGAATACCGTGCGACAGGTGCAAAGGTTTCTTCATAATCAATCCCCTTGATATGTGAGAAGCCTCTGGCAACAAATCTTGCCTTATACTTCTCGACGCTCCCATTAGCAGCTTGCTTTACCTTGTAGATCCATCTTGATCCTACAACTGATTTTCCCACTGGCCTTGGAACAATCTCCCAAGCACTGTTTCTGACAATGGATTCATACTCCTTCACCATGGCATCTACCCATGTGGGCCCCTGCACTACTTCTTCAAAAGAAGATGGCTCTGTCACGATACACTTGCTCATAAGAGCCATGTATCCCATAAACCGGTCAGGTGACTGTCTCTATCTGTGCTGTGATTTAGGGACTCTTATATTCTGTGCCGCATCAAGCTTCAGTCTCTCGGATTTTGTGGTCTGCTTCTTGCCTTGTCTAATGTTTGGTTCTGCATGAGTGGACTCCTCCACTCCATGAATCTCCTCCTGTGGCTGATCCACATCTACAGGCTCATCTTTGGGAACAAGAAGTTCCTCCTCTGCATGCAAGTGTAGCTCCCTCTCAAGCGACAACTTCATGGCTTTCACCTCATTGAATTTTATATCCCATCGCACCACATTCATCTGACTGTTTGGAAAATACACACGATAATTATGGGGTGTTTCTGTGTACCCCGCAAATATCCCAACTTCTGCAGTCGGCTCCAGCTTCTTCCTGGAGTCCTTTATCATATGAATGTAAACAGATGAGCCAAAAATCTTCAAATGAGAAATATCAGGCTTCTTACTAGTAAAAGCTTCTTCAGGTGTACTCATGCCAAGTACTCTATGAGGACAACGATTTTGCACATAAACCGCAGTGTTGCATGCTTCCGCCCACAAGTGCATCGGTAGCCCTTGGTCATGCAGCATCACTCGTGCAGCACCCACGATCGTTCTATTCTTCCTCTCTTTGACCCCATTCTACTGTGGGTTATGAGGTGCTATGAGTTCTCTTCGAATTCCTTCTTTGCTACAAAAGTCTTTGAATTTTCATGAGATGTATTCACCACCATTATTGCTCCATAGAGCTTTCACTTGCTTCCCTGACTCCTTCTCCACCAATGCTTTAAACTCACAGAACTTTGAGAATGTTTCGCTCTTATTCTACATGAAGAAGATCCAACATCTACAAGAATATTCATAAAAAATTATAACAGAATACATGTGTTTTGTTGTTGAAGCAATCGAGAAATGTCCACACATGTCTTTGTGAATTCTCTCCGGTATCATCGAAGCACGGTTCTCCTTCTCATGAAATGTGGTCTTCACAAACTTACCCATAGTACATCCCTTGAACTGATCTAACTGCACAAGAGTACCCTTGGGAAGTCCAGTAGAAATCTGCTGCAAAATCTTCAAAGTGCCATGGTGAAGATGGCCCAATCTCCTGTGCCATAATTCGCCCTCATCTCGGCTCACCACTTCTTCTGCTTTGCCCACCATTGCAACGCAGCCATCTACCTCTAGCTTGTAGAGATTCTTAACTCAAATCCCTATCCTCTTAGTTTGACCAGTTGTTTTATGTCGAAGGAAAGTTTTTCCCTCACTGAAAACAACATCATAACCTTTGTCTTCCAACATTGCGACCGAGACCAAGTTCTTCTTTAGACTTGGAACATGCATAACATCTTTCAACAAGAATGAATTACCAAACTCCATCTCAAAGGTAATGGTCCCAATTCCGGTCGCACTATATCGACCATCGTTTCCCATCTCTATATGCATTTGAAGGTCCTTCTCCTCCAAGTCACTTAACAACTCCTTGTCTCCCGTCATATGGAAAGATGCACCACTATCAAGATACCACACCGATCCCATATAGCTTGAAACCAAGCATGCGATCAAAGAGAAATAAAGTTCAAATTGCGAGGCTAAGGCCTCTCCAGCTGCAGCTCTAGCAACCTTCTTGTTCTTCTTCTTCTGTGGGTAGTTAGTGGCAAAATTCCTATGTTCGTGACAATGAAAACACTTTACTTTGGACAAATCCTGCTTCTTGCCTTTTAATTCGGATTTTGAAGGAAATTTCTTCCCCTTCCCTTTCCTTGATTTGGAAGCCAAAGCATAATTCTCTTCATCTTCATTCTTCAATGAAGATCCATCCCTGGTACCTCGCCTTATCTCCTCCTGCACAAGATCCGACCAAAGTCTCTCCCATCCTGCAGTTTCTCCCGTCCATTGACAGAGTCTTCGTAGATATGCCAACTCTTCGAATGCCCAAGGATAGCCAAGCTCACCAAGTCTTCATCATCAACAGTAATCCCCACACTTCCCAGTTCATCCCTACAGTGGAAAAACTTCGTGAGATATTTTGGAATACTGTTTCCCTTCTCCATTTTTATTTTTCTAAGCTTGTCTTTCAGCGCCGACTTCCTCTGGTCACTATTGCTTTGGAAAAAATCTGTCAAATCCTTCCACATTAAGAATGGAGTGGATTTCCCATGAATTCTAGACACAATATGGTCCTTCACATCCTCCAACAGAATTCTTCTTGTCTTTGCTATATTGTTTTTCCATGCGTCAAGTAATGCAGCATCACTAGATCCCGACTTAGGAACATCGCTATCGATGAACTCCTTCAGTCCATTATCCTCTAGCACTGCCTCCATCCTATCCTTATAGGCTATGTAATTTGAGCTCCCATCAAGTGCATACTCCAATCACAACCCATTGAAAGACATTTTAATGTATACTCAACTTCTGCACCAAGAATTTTCTGTAGCAAATTCGAATTGTCCACCAGCACAAACTCAACAATTCTTCACAATTGCAATCTTCAATAATTAACACTACTTCGATACCATGTAGAATTATATACAAGATGCATGTATATATCCAGATTCTCTTGATCTAACAATATTAATCTTCTTGCTAAATACAAAATCCTTCCACTGTTAATATTTTGCGTAAATTAAATATTCAATTGCAAAACACATGAAGCAATAAAAACAATCGCACATAACACAGTTATTTAACGGGAAAGCCTGAAGCTGAAAATCCCAACTATCATATATTATGTATCATGGAGATCATGTAACAATCTCATACAAAGCTCAATACATCAAGCTCTCAGTACAATCAATTGTCACACACTAATCAGAAGAAATCTGCAAGAAATCTGCAAATCCATGCACTGATTTATTTCCACTTGCTAGCCTGCCTCCACTGCGCAATCCCTGTTGAAGAATAGCTTCGAATGAATTCGAATTACCCTTGCCTTGACTGCGTAGTCCTCATTGGCAACTCCAATGTGTGTGTGGTGTAATCAATGCATCACTATAGTCACAACATATAGTCCATCTTGCCCTTTCACCTATCTCTCCACTGGGTCTCCATTGGAACTGCCATGCATTGTAGTTAACTGTTGTATTGTTTAGTTGATTAATGAGTTATTATTTGTGAATTAATTAACTAATTAATTCACTCCACTCTCACTAGTGTATCATTCAGTTAGACTAGATACAACTAGCTCAACTGAGTTTAACTCCATTAAATGAGTTAAACTGAATAACAACTCCATTAACTACTCTTCCAACTCTGTCATAACTTTGCCACTTCAGTTCTAACTGAGTCCTCCATGCATGAACCACCAGTAAAACCCAGGAATTGAGTAATTCCTTTGGCCCACTGATTTTCCAAATTTGTGCACTAAAACTAAGTGCTCCAAGAGAACAAGTTGTTGTTTATTGTCAGATTATTATTAAGAGCTAATAATAATTGACACTTCTATTTTTAGATCGACGATATATAAATAGACTTCGCCCAATATTCTAAAAATATAATTTCATCTATTATTCCAACTTGATCAACCATCCACAAATAGCATCCTGCAACTTCTGAAATATGACCACCATGTCTAAAAATAGACATAGTCTAAAAATAGACTTGCGCCAAAAATAGCTTATGGGCCCACTTAGTGAAGGTGACTCTTTTCACTAAGCTCATCATCTTGTTGAATCTCAACATGTAGCAACAATTTTCAATCTTGTACAACTCCCTCTGATCATGTAGCAACTTTTGTTAGGCTATGTAGCTTCTATGTAGCACCCTAAGGGGCCCTTGGTTATTGCGAGCTTGAATCTTGATGTATTAGTGGGCCTCTCTTACCATTTTAGGAATGAATTATCCATAAAAATGAGATTCGAGCTTGTCCTTTTATTCCTTTTGTGGTTTGGTGGTTGGATCAATGTGTTCTATAAGATGGCCCCCAAATACCACCTTTGTAACTTCTCAAACCCATTGGCCCACTCCTTGAAATTATCACCCTTCTTTTTGTCATCTTCCCCATATTGCATGAGAGAGAAAGTTAACTTCACTTAAACTGTTTGAGACTGATGGACACCTTCACCCTATAAAACCTTCTCTCTTGTGCATTAACAACAAATTTTTAGCGATAAAACACTCTAGAGGAGAGGTGAAGAAAAATGCATACTTATGCCTACCCAATGATCTTTGGTTACCTTGATGTATGCATGTTGCTTCAGAGATGGTGGTTGATATATTGACTATTTGAGGTGCTATTTTCCATGCTATTTGCTTCATTCTCTGGTCCTTCTTTTGAAAAAAATATTTTTGTGGATATTTTTTGATAGGTGCCCGACTGAGCGAAGTCTGTTGATGTAGGTCCTCCAAATAGTGGATTGATTTTCCACTATTGGGGATGAATATTGACCCCATAGTAGATCCTAAAGAGTTATTTAGTTGCCCAAGATAAAAATATTTCCCTTCAATGCTTCAAGATGGCTTAGTCTTTACTTTGGTGTTGTCAAGTGTCTCTACACTGTGGTTTCGTAGGGTTTTTGCAAGTTGCTACAAGATTCGATTCTTTCCTGTAGAATTCAAAAAGGCCCCTCCAATACCACAATAATATTCATGTAATGCATTGAAATTTTTTGATAATTCATGTTGAACCCATGGATAGGGACTAGAAACTTTGGTGGTGGTGAAAACTGTGGAAGGGGTGAAAATGGGTTTTTTTCATGGACAAAGATGATTTTTTGGATAGAGAAGTGGCTAAATGGTGTGGAAGATGGATGATGGAGATGTGGTAGAATTCATTTTTCATTCCCCCAAGGAAAACATAATTTTTGACCCCTCTCTTTATGTCGATCACAATCTTGTAGCAAATCTGGAACAATCCTGTAGCAGTACAGGACAATCCTGTAGCAGAATTGTTTAATCCATATCTCTCAAATGGTGGCTTGGATTCACCTAAACGTTTTTTAGCATGTTTCCATATTCCTTATTCATGTCCCCATAAAAATTCTTGGCCAATGGATACACAAATATCGAGAATAATGGAAAATGGTTGTAGGTGACGGTGGCCAATTTCTCTAAAAGTATGCACTGGAATTTGTTGAATTTTTTTAAGAATGTTACTATCATACTTATGAATATCCCCATGAAACAACTCGAAAAAATATGCAAGGTTTTTGAGATATGGTCAAAACAATTTCTTCCCTATGTTTTTTGGCAATCCTACAGCAACACAAAACTTTCATGTAGAACTTTAGAACGATAAGGAAAATGAATGGGAAAGTCTTGGGAATGATGGGTGGATGTTAGAAATGGATGAGGGTGATGGATTGACACGGCTTTGGGGAAATTATTTTTTTCTTTTCATTTTTTTCTAGGCTTACTAGATGCTTCAACAAGGTTTTCAATCAACAGGTCTATCTAGGCGCCTTAGAGGAGGTTTTCACTTAGGATCTTATTCCCTTCTTTATTATTTTCTCTTTTATATTTTTTTTTCTATTTTATATTTTCTCCAACCCAGTACCACCCCATATAGGTTTTCAATCAACGAGCCAATCTCAGGTGCCTCAAAGGATGTTTTCACCTGAGATTTTTTTTTTTTAACTTTTTTATTCTTTTTATATCCTACTCTACTTGAAAAAAAGAAAATCTCTTTCAAGTATAGTAATACTTCCAATGGATCCATGTGCATAACAAGATGAAATATAAACTCTTGTGTAGGCTTGAAATATATGCTTTGACATGTAAATGAATATGAGAGACTAACTACTTTGACTTTGATGGTATCAAGCATTGTTGAAGAAGTGAATGATGCCCCATATTGTTGATTTTCTAGAACCAAATCTCAAGATAGTTTTGATGTCCCTGGTTCACTTACTCATCTGGATCATTTTTCATGTCTTCATTTTTTGTGCCATTCAAATTTTCTACTATTTTTTGGTTAGTCTCGTTAAGGCATATTATCAATTCCTTGATCTCAGGTTCTAATGGTTACTCTTCATCAAAGGTGGTCTACAAATATTTATTCTCCTCTAGATATTATTCTTCTTGATTTTGTTGTTTAATTACAACAAATGAATCTTCCGTTTGAAATACTATTTTTTGTGTAAGATGAATATCATTCGGATCAAGAGGATTTTTTTGAAGAATTTTCATATCAACATTGTAAGGGGGTTGAGGAATTTTATTGTTGGGGTTGGGAAGCGATTGCACAGGAATTTGAGAGGAAGTGGGTATTTGATATGGCTTTGGAGAAGATGGATGTTATGTTTATTGAGATTGGAGTTTAGGATACTGAGGATATTGAGGGAAAGATGGATTTCCCCATAGAGGAGGCTAGTGTGGACATGGGAATTGAGGATATTAAGGGAAATATGGAACACCCAATTGAGGAGGCTAATGTGGATACATATTTAAAGGATGATTGAAATGTTGGGGAGGATATGAATATCAAGGAAAATATAAATCAACCCATTGAGGAGGTTGGTGTTGATATAGATGAAAAAAAGGAATGGCATAAGACCCCTGATATTGTAGAAAATGTTGGGGAGGATAAGACCATTGTGGATATGGGTTGATAGAGTAGAGTTGTTCCATGCCTCCTAACTTCTCTGCCACGTTTGCTTCTTCTACATGCAAAATTAGATGGTGGGGGGGGGGGGGTTGTGGTATTGATATTTTTTTTTTGTTTTTTTTTAAGAAAACTTGAATGAGAATGCTAATGCAATGAGAGATGTATGCTACATTTTTTTTTGTTTTTGCAGAAAATATGAATGTATAAAAGAAAGAAGGAGTCATTCCAAGAACAAGAGAGTGCATACTTTGACACCCTCCCTGAAAATGACACCAAAAAGTGATGAATCCCAGTATTGCAACAATAATGATGCAACTCCCAAGGCTACCAACTTAAATTATCAACTCAGAGTTTGCACAAACATAAGGGGGGTCAACATTGTATGTGTAACAAACACCTTCCTCTTCCTAGTATGACTTCCTTTGATGCAAGTGAAAGAAGAAAATGAAAGAATTCAAAATGAGATAGCTATAGGCAAGCCACAAATCCTACGTTGCAAAATTCAAGTAACAATAAAAAAAATTATTCTACTTTTGTTGGAAAGTGAATGATAGAAAGGAAATATATTCTATTTGCAAAAGTGTAAATCACAATGACAAACAAGCAAATATAATCTATCTTTCTGGAAAGGAAATGGTATTAAAGGAAAAATTTTCTATTTTGTATGATAGAAAAATCATCGATTACTTTTGCAAGAAGGAAAACAAACTTTGCTTAAAGTAAATCGTGGAAAGGAAATTTAGACTAATTGTAGAAATAAACATTCAAGAAGCAAGCAATGTAAGAGATAAATGAAAAATTAAACAAGAATCATATAAAAAAAGGTGGTCTAAGAGCATTCATAGGCTATAAATATACTTCTACCATGAATTTGGAGTGAATCTTGGCAAGGAAGATCTCAAAAACAAATTGCTACAAGATTGCTACAAGTTTGTTTTTTCTCGAGTTAACTTGGAAAATTACCAAAAAAAATCAAATGAAAATGAGATGGGGTAAATTTTATTATTACGTAGTATGTCCTAGGAATCTAATCCAAGTGGAATTGCTCAAAAAATACCCTTGCTAACATGTTTTAAAAATTGGTAGAAAATTATTACTCTAAAAATCAAAATTATGGAATTAGTGAATTAGTTAACCTAAAAAATGAATAACCTAACCAAGTGAAAATGCTATGGGATAAATTTTGTTATTAAGTAGATTTTTTTTAGGACTAAGTGAGACCAACTCAAAATAACTTTGTTAATACATGCTAAAATTCAACAGAAAATTACTACTAAAAACCAAAAATTTCAAAGCAATGAACTAGTGAGTTGATCTAAGTACCCAAATGCCTAAGAAAATCAAGTGAAAATGTTGTGGGGTAATTTTTTTTATTAATTTGGATGTTTTTAAGTTTCAATACAAGAGGAATCAACTCAAAAGAAGCTCATTAACACATGCTAAAATTTAGTAGAAAATTACTAATATTTTGCTATAGGATACTTCGAGAAATTCCAAAATTTTGAACTAGTAAAACAATCCAAGTAACTCAATGATGAATAAAAATTTTCAAATTTGTTCTAAGGATGCATAATTTTTGCACCTGTATAAATGAACTTCAAAAAAACTTACTTCGATGATTTAACCTGTTTAACCTACAACAAATAAAGCATGATTACTAAACGCAGAAATAAGAAAAACAAGAATAACAGATGCAAGTGAATAAAAAGTGCAAAGACGAAAAAAAAATTGTAGAGTAGGGCTCTTAGGCTCCTAGGATGGCCAAGCCCAAGGATACTCAAATTCCTATGAAGGAAACCAAGCTTTAGAAGCTAAAAATGGCACCAAACTTCATTATTAGAGTCAATCCAATTACATCCATGCTAGAAATGAAAGTAGAGCTCCTAAATAATAATTTTTCTCCACAATAAGACTAAGAAATACATGAACGAAGAGGAAAATTCGAATTGGTACTTATAAAAATTGATGGGGAAGCATCCTCCTTGAAAGGAGGCAACTTTCCCCTCCAAAATCCCTCAAAAAGTGGACCTGGTCCCCAACAGTAGGAATCTTCATTAAATGATAGGGAGCACATTCCTATATTTTCTTAATCACTGGATCTCCAGGTTTTGTTCAATAATTTCATAATATCATGCTCATTTATTATCCAATATTTTTCCATCATGTAGCAGGGAACAAGTCCCTATATTATCTCATTTAGAATTTACTCAAAATTCTATTAATATTATGCAAAAATACATAATATTAAGCACATAATATGCAATTATCTCTAAGTCTTCCTAATAAACACATTACATTTAACAAAAAATGTCATCAAATGCAAAGAGAGAGGTTAAATGTGTAGAAAGATGGTCAAATGGCCTTAAATTGCATTTAATTTGGAGGCCCATCATACCCCCATACTGAAAGTGTTGCTCATCCTTCAAGCAACTTAGTGAACTAGTTGTACCTCATTCATGGCCCTGATGGCCTCTCTCTTGTACATTTATCAGTCCTTTCTCTTAAGAAGCTTGGTTGTAGGTTCTGCAAGGACAAACAAAAAAAAATATCTGTTTTTTTTTCATGCATTTGTTTGGCAGTCTTTCAAGCACTAAAACATAACTTTTCTCTTTGTAGGTGAGCTATGTCAACTTGTAGGGAAAAGTGGGATCATCTCCATTGAATTCACACCTTCTCCCTTGACATCCTCATTCCATTTTCACTCATTATTCTAAATTGTATGTGCAAAGAAAAATCACACATTTTGTAGAGACCAATAGTCTTTTTTTTTTCCCTTGTGCAAGATGGGCTCATAAAGGGTTCTAGACTTGGCATTTTCTTTCGAATCATTTCCCAACCTCTTGCTACCTTTTTCCACAATTTGGCCTCCTCTGGAACCCTCAAAATTCCTTCAGATGCAATCTTGTATAAATACATAGAATCTTGTAGAAGACCCGTAACATCTTGCAACACATCACAAAATATATCAGATCTTGACCAAAATTGCACCTCATGCCTAATTTTTTCCTCTTATGTTTCTATAACATCTTTTAGGGGCCTTGCACACAAGCTAGAAGAGATCAAAAACCTCTTGGAAATCCTCTTTTCATGAATGTGGTTTGAGTTCTATTTTGATGGTGAATGCCTTCTTTCCTTTTTCTTCCTTATTCTTCTCTTTTGTGGCCTAGATGATTTCCCAAAGGCCTCTGGAGTTCTCTATTCTGCTATCTATGTCAGAACAAGTTTGATTAGGTATTTCTTAGGCACTATTGTTTTGGTGTTTAGCACAATTTATGCCTTTTCTTTTCCTTCTTCCTCCATGACATTTTTTTTTTGTTTACTTTCCTCTTCTCCACCCTCTTCTGCTTATTCATTATATTCTTCTTATCCTTCTTAGTTCTGGGCTCTCCATGGTTAAATCCACCCCCTATGTGCCCTACTCTAGCTTCTTCAAAAATTTCAAGGCATTTTCTATCAATTTTTGTTTTCTGAGTAGCTTAGGGTTTCAAGGGATAGGTGAGAGGGGTTGTGTTCTTCTTATGGCTAGAGGGAGGAAAATTACATGCCAAATTCAAAGCAAATTAATATTGCTACTACCTTTCTTCCCTCATATGGAAACGATTTTTTAAAAGAAATAAATTCAAATTTTAAGGGTTTTCTACAAGATGTTTGTACATGACAAAATTAACCAAATTATCTAACTCTTTGTGCATGAGACGTGAGGAAAATGTGCTACTTACCCCTTCCTAGGAGAATCCTTCATGGTTGTGGGGGTTTGGAGGACAATTCACACCAATTTGAAACTTTTTTTCACCTCTCAGCCCGATCCTGTAACATTGTCTACAATCCTGTAGCAACGATCTGCAATCCTATAGAAAATTCCTCCGATCATGTAGCACTTGCTGTTCGACTTTGTAGCACCCTAGGAGATGCCTGGTCGTGAGCTTGACTCTTGATGTTTTAGTGTGCCTCTCTCACTGTTTTAAAAATGAATTCTCTGTATGAATGGGATTTTGTCCTTTTATTCCTTTTTTGGTTTGGTGGTGGGCTCAACGAGTTGTACGAGCTTCCCCCCAACTACCACCTTCGTAACTTCTCAAACCCATTGGCCCACTACTCAAAATTATCACCCTTATTTTTGTTGTCTTCCCCACATTGCATGAGAGAGGCAATTAAATTCACTTAACTGTTTGAGATTGTTGGCCAAATTCATCCTACAAAACCTTTTCTCTTATGCATTGACAACAAAATTTTAACCATAATACGCTCAAGAGGAGAGTTGAAGAAAAATGCATACCCGTGCCCACCCGATGACATTTGGCTGCCTTGATGTCTGCATGTTGCTTCAAAGATAGTGGTTGATATGTTGGTTGTTTGAGGTGTTATCTTCAAGGCTAGTTTCTTCATGCTCTGGTCCTTTTGAAAAATATTTTTTTAGATATTTTCTGATAGGTGCCTGACTGAGTGAAGTTTTTTGATGCAGGTCCTTCAAATCATGGATCGATTTGCTGCTGTTGGGGATGGATAATGGCCATGTAGCAGATCCTCAAGAGTTTTGTGGCCACCCAAGATCACAAAAATTGTCCTTCAATGCTTAAGGATGGCTAAGTCTTTACTTTGGTGTTTTCAAGTGACTCTAATATGCGGGTTTTTGGGGTTTTCGCAGGCTTCTACAAGATTGTATTCTTTCCTGTACTAGTCTGATAATTCACGGTGAACCCGTGGATAGGTACTAGAAACTTTGGTGGTGGTAAAAATTGTGGAAGAAGGGGTCAAAAATGGGTTTTTTTCATGGACAAAGATGAATTTTTGTGTGGAGAAGTGGCTAAATGGTGTGGAAGATGGATGATGGAGGTGTAGTGGACTTAATTTTTCATTCCCCCAAGGAAAAAGTAATATTTGACCCCTCTTTTTATGTTGATCACAATCTTGTAGAAAATATGGGACAATCTTGTAGCAATATAGAACAATCCTGTAGCAGACTTGTTTAATCCATATCTCTCAAATGATGGCTTGGATTCACCTGAAAGTATTTGTGCATTGTACCATCATCCTTATGCATCTCCCCATAAAACTCTTGGCCTTGATGCAAAAATATCGAGAAAAATGGAAAATGGTTGTAGGTGATGGTGGCCAACTTCTTGAAATGTATGCACTGGAATTTGATGAAATTTTTTAAGCATGTTACCTTCATTCTTATGCATCTCCCCATGAAACAACTTGCGAAAAGATTAAGCGTTTTGGAGATATGGTCAAAACAATTTATTCCTTGTGTTTTTTGGAAATCCTTTAGCAACACAAAACTTTCTTGTAGCACTTTAGAACAAGGAAAATGAATGGTAAAGGCTTGGGAATGATGGGTGTATGCTGGAAATGGATGAGGGTGACGGATTGACATGGATTTGTCTTATTGGAGCATCTAGGAAAAGGAGGTGAAATCATAAGTTTGATTTCCCTTGACTATATTTTTGATCAACTTTTTCTTATGGTACTAACTTCTTCTTGTTGCTTATAGAGGTTGGGAAGCACCTGTATTCACAAAAAAGAGATACCTAAGGCAAAGGATATTTTTTCTTTTCATTTTTCTTCTAGGTCTACTAGACGCCTCAATGAGGTTTTCAACTAGGAGGTCTGCATATGCACCTTAGAAGATGTTTTCACATAGGATATTATTTCCTTATTTTTTATTTTTTATTTTTTCTCCAACCCAATGACTACCTCATAAAGGTTTTCAATCAATGGGCCAATATTAGGTGCCTCAAAGGAGGTTTTCAACTAAGATTTTATTTATTTTATTTTATTTTTTTCCCTTTTTTATTCTTTTTCTATCCTACTCTACTTGAAAAAAAGATAATATCTTTCAAGTATAGGAATACTTCCAATGGATCCATGTGCATAACAAGGTGACATGTAAACTCATCTGTAGTATTTAAATATATGCTTTAACATGTACCTGAATATGAGAGGCCAATTTCTTTGACTTTGATGATATCAAACATTATTTAAGAAGATAATAATGCCCCATCTTGTTGATTTTCTGGAACCAAAACTCAATATAGCTTCGATGCCCCTAGTTCACTTGCTCATTTGGATCATTTTTCATGTCTTCTTTTTTCATGCCATTCAAATATTCTATTATTTGTTGGTTAGTCTCTTGAAGGAATAGTAGTAATTGCTCGATCATAGGTTCTAAATATGTTACACCATCTTTTGGTCATCTAACCTTTTATCATTAGATGGACCCAAGTACACCATGTAAGACCAGTTTTACCCCAAGTAAAACTGCTTTCACTATGTTAATTAAAGAAACCCCAAAAGGAATAATTAATTAAACCATAATTTAATTATTATTCCCGGTCATGTTTAACCCAAAAACAAAGAAATTAATGAGATACACCCATAGTTATCTTATTATTTTCTAGGAATAATTATTTAAATAATATTCCTTGTTAAATATGACCAAATCAATCACTATTAATCAAATAAATCATTATTTATTTGATTATATCCCAACCACTTCCTTAAAAGGATAAATAAATCATTTATTTATTTATTCCTCACTAATCAAGAGATTTGACCCAAGTCAAAGTCCCTTTCCCTCCAACAAATAATAATAAAATATTCCATAGAGGTGGATCTAGATTTGATTAACATTATTTTAATCATGCACCAAGATCTAGAATGACCCAATATTTTGTTATAAATAGGAGGGTTTCCCCCTTCATTCTTCACCTTTTGTTGCATATTAGATCACTCTGGATCTATACACTTGGTCTCATTTCTGCCATTTTGCTCCCATTGAGCTCTACCTTCTACATTGGGTTTTCTACATCTACAAGAGAGAGAGAAAGCTTAGATCTGAAGTGCTGAGGACTACAAAGAACCCATCCCATTGAGGAGATCTGGATACACCTTCTTGTTTCCTCCCAGGTGCCCTGTAATATAAAAATTCATTCAAAAATCGTGTTCTTGCCTTGTCTGTTGGACGCATGGAGCAAACTCTTTACTTTACTGCTTAATGTCTTTCTATTTATAGATCTGTTTGTTGCAGCGCTTTAACTACTAATTGCAGATCTGAAGATGTTTTGCAGCCATTATTGTTGTTAGGGCTATTAGTTATACGTAGCTAAAGTGGTTCTTTTTCGTACACTTCGACGAAGAATTCATACTAACAAATGGCGACTCCACACGGGTTTTAAATTACGACCGCTGTCGTTTTTCATATTCCTGCATATCCAGCTACTTCAGGCCCTAGGGCTTCTTTTTTAGCTGCTTAGTTTTCTCTTTTCATGTCATTTTTCTCACATAAAACCCTAAAAACCTAAAATTTCCTAACTAAGTGTGTTTTCGGCCCTATTGCGCGAGTAGCGACACAGTAGCACTAGAGACGACAATTTTTCGGGAAAATCCGCACGCCGAGAAGCCGTAGGAGCGAGGGAGTCGCACCTTTTTGACCCAAAACGTGCGACACACAGACGCGCTCGTCGACTGGTAAAACACTGCGACCCTCAGCGATCGGGTCGAGACCGCGACGGCCTTTTTCCCGGCTCGTTTTTCACGCGTACACGGGTTACTGCTGCGGCCCTGCGAGTTTTCACGCCTGCGTCTCGGCCCAGCCTTGACGAATGCGATCTGTTTTCCTCATCTAAGTGGGAACCCGGCCCTTGGGGCTTTAGTACCCTCCACTTTTTGGTGGAAGAGTTTTCAGTTGTTTCAGTGTCGGTTTCGCAGGCTTCGACCCTTTCTTTTCGGATCCGTGACCTCACTTCAGATCCGTCGAAATCAACCTCTTTTCCTTTCAAATCACCTCTTGTCGTTTTGTTTGGACCTCCCCTAAAGGCCTCCGCCTTGCCCCTCCGCTTTTTGCTGATTTCCCTTTTTTCCAGCCACCTTTGCCTGTCTCTCGGTCAGTGATCCGCACCTATATACGCGCAGCTTTATCCTCCGGATCTCTGTCCCCTTTGCAGGCCCTAGATACGTTGAGCTCGTTTGTGTGTGTGTTTCCATAGTTTTTTCCCTTTCTTTTCGACATAGTTTTGAGAGACCCCACTTTCTTGGGTTTGATAGATGCATATGTAGTTTGTTATTTTTTCGTATTTATTTTTTATTCTGCGTTCTCGTAGGTTTATTTTCGCTACGTTGCACACTTTTTTGCTGCTCTCAACAACGGAAAGGGTTTAAAGAAATTAAAATTAACGCACGCACACACTAACCTTAAGTGAAGAAGCGCTCGGTTTACACGCGGCAAAGACTCTGAAATCAATCGTCCGCACCTTATGCGCACTTGACCTTCTTGATTTTGCCCCTTTCGCCCTTGTCGGTTTCCTTCTTCTGTCATCATTGCGCCCCCAGGCGCCTTTCCCGAGACCTCTTGGCCTTCATCCTCGGTTCAGGACTGATGGAGCCCTCTCGCCGTCGTCGTGGTAGACGAGTCCACCTTCGATCGCTCTCGAGGCTCCTCTCCCGATTCCTGAGGTCCCCCTTCTCCTCCGGTTCTCCCCCTTTTACCTTCTACGTGTCGAGATCGCACAATGCTGCGCCGGCGATGCAGGCCCTCCTTCTAGCGGAGACCATCACAACCACTACTCCGGCCACCCACAATGTCTCTTGGTGCATTGAGGAACCTCGAGCCTCAGAGTTTCCATCGGTTGGTGACTGACCCCATTCACCATAATACTACCTGGTCCACTATGCCTACCAAGTGCCTCCCGGAAGTATCCCTAAGTTCGAGGGCATGGCGAAGACGCAACCCCGACGGTCACGTCCCGGGTCTTTCCACATGTGGTCGTTCCTCCAACTCCATTACGGGTGACTCCATGTCGCGTCTTCGGTTGTTCCAACGCACGCTGCACGGCGAAGCTTCTAAATGGTGTGCGAGCGAGGCCACTTCCTCCCATACCACATTCGAGCTCTTGCCCAAGCCTTCTTGTGTCGTACTTCCGAAGCTCTCTCTGCGTCTGACAACGGTGCGGAGGCTCTTGACTTCATTTAAGCAATCCTCTTCCACACGCCTTTACGCTTACGTGTTCGGGAATGGCGACGAGAAAGCAGGAGCTTGTGTCGAAAGCTCCCTTTGAAGATCGGGTTTACGCGCCGGTTCCTTCGCACCCTCCCGCGTCTCCCGCTCGGCGAGGTCATCGCCTCTCACTCTGTCCTCGATACGGCACGCCCTCCCAAATAGCGCAAGTATGGCTGATCTATGCTCAATGCGGCCCGTCGCATGCGGATTCTTCACTGCATCCCCGGCCCGGTGGCGCTAACGCCTCGCATCTCATTCCGCGCGACGTATCGTGTGGATCTCCTTGCCCACGCTTCTGCTCCTCACGCGAGGCCGTGGCCCCTCCTCGGGGAGGGAGCCGGTCCCTCCAGCACTACCTTGCTCGCGACGCGTATCCGGAGTGCGGCATGCCTCCTCCTTTTTGCCCGACCTCCACCACTTCCCTCAATGCTTTGCCCAACCCAGCTTACTTTTGTCGCGGCAGTGCGCGGTGCGCCGTCGTACGCCGTTTCAGCTCCTTGCCTCCTCACCACTGCTTGGCGAGCCCTACAGCTCCGACAAGTGACTTTGCGCGACGGCCCGAGTGCGTTTGATCCCTTCCCAAAGAGGGCGGAGAGGCTAACCGAGCCACATACTGCAGCGCTTGACGGACCCAGTGCGGTCGACCCTAGCGCGCGCGCGGCTCTGACCTCGGGGCATTCGCGGGCGGACGGCGGCTCACGCCTGAAAGCAAGCCTCGTCGTGTTGCGCGGTGTTTACGGTCACTACACTCCCACGATGCCCTCTCTTACCCCCGAGATGCGGCGAGATGTGGGAGTCTCAAGCCACATTGCGCGGACGGCACACCTCCTCCGCGCTCCTCTCTAATGTGGCCACTACCCCGGCCATTGTGTCGCAGTCCGCCCTTCCCTCTCCTTCGCAGTCCGCTGGCCACCCACACACCGGCGAGCCATGCTGGCCACACCCTCGTCCATTGCGGTTCCTACGACTGCGAGATCCTCATGATGCACTCGATCCGTCCCCTTCGTCGACCAGCCACCTTGAACTGGGTCTCGCCCGGTACACGAAAGCTGCCTGGGTGCGCTCCACGAGAACAATGTCACTTCGGGTTCTACGAGCCTCTTTCGACATCCGGTGGCTTACATCCCTCAGCTGAGTGGACGGTTCACGGAGATTCCAAGGGTCCATTGCAGCGGAAATGCGTCCTTACAGTCGGAGCCGCTCAATGGGTGCCTGAGTATGATGACGAGATGATTTGGCACAATCCCCTGTGCCATTTCCTGCTCGGAACTCCACCTCCGGTCGTGCCCTTCTCAAGGAAGGCTCTGCTATGCCCCGCCGTGAAAGCTGCTGATCGATCACACATGCGATGACCAAATGATTGTTTTCGACGCCACTCAATCGGACCACCCTCCTCTTCCTCCTTCATGTTGCTTTCCAAATCCCCGAGTCTGCATCCGAACGCCAGCGTATCCCGGGTATAGTGCAGTAGAGGGCGTCGCATTAATGATGTCGGCTCGGTTTGCTTAACTCGGATCCCACGAGTTGGCCCCTTCCACGATCACGCTTCGGCGTGGGATGGTCATGCCTCGGCCTGACGGCTTTGTTTCGTAGACTTGTCCCATCACGCCTCGGCCGGGCGCGCGCTACGCGTTGATGTCGAGATCTCATTGGCGCCCTCACTAGACTACAACATCCTGTGGGCGGCGGCCAGCTGCACCTATGCCATGTACCTGTCCCGCTCAGCGGTCTTAAAGCGTAAGATGTCTTTTCCACATAACGGGAAGATGAGTCACCATTGACCGGCCTATCGTATCATGAGTCATCGTCTCGGTCCTCCTCCAGAACGACCGTATCTACGTCTGTCCTTACGCTCAGCGTCGATTCCTTGACCGAGTGTCTCCCGGCGTTTATAAAGATTCCACGCTTGCTTGGTACTTTTCACTCACCTTCCTCCCCTCTAGTTACTTGATCCCTGCAACCGAATGTTTGCCTTGATCGCGATCATCTCGCGGCCGCCCTCATCGACACGCTCTCCTGACCTGCCCGCGCCTCTCCGCCCTCACGCACCCGCTCCACTCGCCATCCATCTCGGCCCAGTACAGGACCTCCCCTTTACGAGCCCTCCCCCTATAGGCGGCCAACTCAGCACCTCTTTATCCTCCGGGATCGGTCCCCTCCTGGCCTTAACCATCTTGGGCCGTTCCTCCACGGTCGTTACCTGCTGGCAGATGCAGATCCCCCTTCTTGGCTCCCCCTCCTAGAGTATATTCGTCCGTCAGTGGCCACCCTTTCTCTCTCCTAACTTGACCTTGGGTGATTCCGGTTACGGTACCTTGACGAGGCGCTCACACTGGTCACCCCCAAACCTTACATGGCTTTGACACGATTCAGCTGTCTCGCTTCCTCCATAGCCGACGCGCGGCGGCCTCCACGGGACCCTTCTCTGGCAGTCGGCTCCCGGGAAAGGAAAGCGCGAGGGGCAGCAAAGACCAAACCACCGACAACCACCTCGGCTCCTCCCCCACCCTCGAAGCCTTGTGCCTTATGTGATGTCACCCGGTCATGCCACTCATGCTTGTCCCGAGTTACCACCGTATTCGCCCCATGGATAAAAGTCGCGTTCCCAGGCACTCACGGTCCACAGAGAGCTCCCCCTCACAGCTTCGGCCGTCTCCAAGAACCCAAGACTCTCAGCACCAACAAGCCTTGTGCTTTGTGCGGTGTCCATGGCCCTTACTCCCATCATTGTCCTCTCGACGCATTTCACGGTGACTCCCTTGAGGGTAATCCGCGAGTATGAGTTGAAACGAAAATCAATGCGCCTCTCCCCTCTCTCGCGCGGTATCTTTAGCGACCCGGCGTCCCGCGATCCCATCCATATTCCCCACGATGTCCGGACTGTGAGTCTGCAGTCACCATTCTTTACTGTCCTCCCTTGCACGACTTACTTGGAACCTAGCCGATACTGCCAGCCTCCCCCATTGTGTCCCTTGATACTCGGAATCCTCCCAGCGGTGTCTGCAGTGCCGGCCTTCGCACGGCTTGGGAGTCCTCGCCATGTTTCGGAGATAGCCCTCAGCCCATCACCTTGTTTGAGTTTTGCTCATCTGCTTCGCACATTCTCGCTTGATGACTTCTGCCCCCTCAACCTTTGCTGAGTCCTTTTCCTTTCATCCCCTCATGTATTGTCTTGTCACACCACCTTGCGCATCCGATCCACATCCTTTATCGGTTACGCGCGGGTGGTGCAAAAGTCGCTACTCCCGGGGAATCTTGCCTCGGCGAGGTGGGCCATCTTCACCCTTGCATGGCCTCCGTTTCAAAGTCCTAACGGGGTGTCGTGGTTACGCCACCAAACAATCGGGCCGAATACGATGCGGTGCGTGGCCTACTAGGCGATGCTGGCGTTCGCATTCGCCACACTTGCGTTGGCTTGGATTCCTTGCTTCTTGTCATGCAACTAAATGGTGTTTATCGACATGTGCATAGCACTGTCTTTGTTTGAAGCGCTATCTACGAGTGAAAGTCTTAATGCGTGCGTTTGAAACCATCACTTTCAGCCAGGTACCCGGAGACCGAATCACTACGTGAGATGGTATTGCAAACCATGTTCTAGGAATTGGCATTTATCACACACCTGATTCATACGGGACAATAACATTAAATCAACCATCAAAGAAAGACGATCGCATATCCATAATATGTGTACGCAAACCATATATTGATGAGTCCCTTTGCTACGATGCACATACGACATGCCCATAGCATGTTTCCACAAAGCGGGAGCACCAGCACGCACACACATATACATCCAGGCACGCGCACGCATGTTACAAACCAAAAACAAAGCGACTGCACCAGCAACGCTCCCTACACTATAGGAGGCACTGCCCTGCATACATGCAAAGGGGGCACCATGTGTCCCTAATCACTATACGGAGGCTCCAGGGCCAATGGCGCTCGCCCACTGCGGCATGTAGATCACGCATGGTTGTGGTAGGCCATCGCCATGCGCGCATGATACCTGCGCCACCTCGAGGAGACCAACACATGGCTGCTATGTCTTTGAGTCGTCCACAAATCCTGCCACGCCGCTGCGGTACTCGGTCACTTGTTGCTCACATCTACGGCGGATGTCCCTCCGGTGCGAGAAATTTGCACCATCATTTTGCGCGCCTCGGTCCACTCGGACCGTGGCTCCAGACGAGCGCCGGTCGTCTTCCTCTCCGTAGGTTTCTGGATGGTGCTATCTGCCTACAAAGTCCACTGAAATCGGTATCATTATTTACTTATTCAAAAACTCGCTTTAAACATGCCCATATAAGAGCCATGCAGATTTGTCACTTACCATCGGGCCCCCGGACTCGACCGAGGGCGGAGGTGAGCGGTCCTGGGATCCCACGGTGACTCATCTTTATAAGGGTGGTCGTCTGCTTCTGCCTGGCGGCATCGATCCCGATGGGCAAACTCGGGTCGAAATGTTCGCCCGAACAGCCCCCTCCCTCCTCCTCTGCGAGTAGTCGTCCCCAGCGACGCATCACGAGGCTCTCTCGGGCCCCCATGCGGAAGGCGCACGCGAGGCCTCAAGGTCGGGATCTTCTCGAAGAAGAAAGGCGCACAGCAAAGTCCCATATGAGCGATCATGATTCACCGCCAGCTTGCATAGCGACAGCGCTCGCTTTAAGCGACACCAACCTCATTTGGGCCCACCCAAAGTAGGTCCCTCCCAACACACTCTCCACTATCATCATGCTGCCACGGGTGATGTGATGGAGCGCTGAGTGCCCGAGGATTCGCGAGCACTGGTGCCCAGCCACAGCTTTTCACAACGGTCTCCTAGATCTCGATCTGATATCCCGGCTTGACTGTCGATCGCAGGCCGAACAGGTAGGCGATAATTCCACAAACTCCACATGACCTGCGCCCGCGCTGCTCGTAGCGCGGCAATACTCCCTGCATCGATGGTGCCGTGCGAGAAATACACATCATTTGAGCCGTCGGTTCAATGCGGCCTGCGCACTACAGATCTCACGATGCGGATCCCGATGACTTGATAATGCAGGGCCGGTAATGATTCCCACTGCTCTCATCAACGGGTTCTCCACATAGCTTGGGAGCCCAAATCGACCAGTACACGACGGACGCCTTCGATCGCTGGATCTGTGCCCAAAGTGTTCCCGGATCCCTCTCTCTCCCGATTGACTCGTAACCGCGCTTTGCACAAACACTTTCTTTTGTCGGAGGCTGGAGTCGAGGCGACCCATAACCACACACAAGAAAACCCAACTCCACGACCATCCATGACATCAAGCTCCCCTCCTCCCGAGGTCGCTGACTTTACGCGCCCATTTACGAGACCGGAGGTCGCACCTTTTGCGATACTGCGTCTGGGTCGCCTGTCTTTTCAGGGTGCGGCTTGGCAAATGAGAGGAGAGCGACACGAGTCGTTGGGCGCATGCTTGCTAGCGTCTAATCCTGTCAAACTGCAAGAGCAAAGGTTGGGCCTCTCATCCCAAGCAGCCGGATCTCGAATCCAACGGTCAGGTTTGTCAGCTTCACGTTCGCCGCAAGATTTGGGGCCTTCTCTCCTCTCACATTCACCACGGCAACAATAGCAAATGAATGATTTTGGAGGAAAAAGCTGTACCTCGTGCAAAGAGAACCCACCATGTTCTTACATGCACTACACATTAGCTGCGACCACCGCAGTAGCCACGGTTCGACGACCGTCGACCTTGTTGGATAGATCCTCACTTAGAGCTCTCAAAATGGGTTTTACTTAGTTTTTTTGGTGATTTGATACTTCACGAGGACACATTTTCCACGAAGAAGGGTCACTACCGCTCCTCAAAATCGGAAATTTCCTCACTTACGACACTTGTGCCCCGGGGCACCATATCGCCCCCTTGCAGCTCCATGTTCGTGTTGATTTTCGTCATGAGTGCCCACACCTTGTACTCATGCTTCTGTAACCCCCCATTGGAGGCCTTTGTGTGTGATGGCCGGCTTCTTATCTAGTCGCCCTTGCTTGAGAGCTTGTCTAGAGAGTTGAGTCATCATTGCATTCATGGAGTCTATCCGCATCCCTTTACACCCTACTATAGCCCTCCATTCTTTTTGCTTGGTTCCTCTCTTGTGTCGCATCTCATGACCTTCAACCCCACTGTCCCCTGTCCCCTTTCGATGTTGTGTCGACTGCTGCCATGTCATTCATGCCCGTTTATGCTTTCCAACAGAAGTCGTCATTAGCCACTCCACCCTTCCCATTTCCGCCATCATCATTAGTGTCGGTCGTCAGTCGCTCTATTGCTATTCTCTCGTGCCTGGTGAGGATCTCTCATTGCCTCACCCTACGCGGGCCTCCTTGCATCGACCTCAGACACTTATTCCGAAGCAAGGTCTAGAGGGCGGTGTACCTTGGTTCTGACTTCCACTTTTGTTCGGTGCCTCGGATCGGCGGGGGATTTCTTACCTTCCTTTGACTTGATTGCTTCTCCGGCTCCTTTCGACATGATCGGAGATTCGCTATGCGCAGTCAGGTGACGGCGACTCTTGATGATTCCGGGCGTGTGTGAGATGTCTCGGCCCTCATGAGGGTGGCCCTGCGCAGTAGCCCCCCACATGCCCTGATGACCTCTTCATTGCTAGCCTTTGATGCCGCCTCAGTTTTTGATGATGTTGGCCTTAGCCACTTGCAGCACCTCTATGATTTGCATGTATCGTTCAGTTTTTGTGAGCCCTTCCCCCATTTACGAGGGGCATTTGGGTTGTATTTATCTCATGTACTCGAGATGATATTGTACTAGTCCCGTTTGTTATCAGGCACCGGCATGTATGTGAGACTCTTCATTGTATTTTTATCAGTTCTTGATTATGCCGGTTGTACTCTATGGTTCGGTCCCTTGTTCACTGGACACACTATTCTTTGTACTTTGTCACGGCGGGCATAGCTATGCCTCCCCCGTACCCTTGAAAGCACGGAAAGTACCCTCTCATAACGAGAGCTTGTTGCACTCCCACGAGTCTCGTCTCCTCGAGTCTAGTCCTTCGGCACACTATCTACCTCACTATTTCTCTCTCGACATACCCTTTTGTTGTCTAGTGATTGTCTTCTTACAACGTACATGGTCATACGATTTGCTCCCGACACTCGCACGCCGCAATCTGTTACACCATTTTTTGGTCATCTAACCTCTTCATCATTAGATGGACCCAAGTACACCATGTAAGACCAGGCTTTTACCCCCAAGTAAACACTGCTTTCACTATGTTAATTAGGAAACCCCAAAAGGAAATATTAAACAAACCTATATTTGTTTGATTTCGGAATAATTAATTAAACCATAATTTAATTATTATTCCCAGTCATGTTTAACCCAAAAAACAAAGGAAATTAATGAGATAAACCCATAGTTATCTTATTATTTTCTAGGGATAATTATTTAATAATATTCCTTGTTAAATATGACCAAATCACCCACCATTAATCAAACTAAATCATTATTTATTTGATTATCTCTCAACCACTTCCTTAAAAGATAAATAAATCATTTATTTATTTATTTTTTCACTAATCAAGGGATTTGACCCAAGTCAAACACCCTTTCCCTCCAACAAATAATAATAAAATATTCCATAGAGGTGGATCTAGATTTGGTTAACATTATTTTTAATCATGCACCAAGATCTAGAATGACCCAATATTTTGTTATAAATAGGAGGGTTCTCCCCTTCATTCTTCACCTTTGTTGCCTACTAGATCACTCTCGGATCTATACACTGGTCTCATTTCTACCATTTGTTGCTCCCATTGAGCTCTACCTTCTACATTGGGTTTTCTACATCTACAAGAGAGAAAGCTTAGATCGAAGTGCCGAGGACTACAAAGAACCCATCCCATTGAGGAGATCCGGATACACCGTCTTGTTTCCTCCCGGGTGCCACCGTAATATAAAAATTCATTCAAAAAATCGTGTTCTTGTCTTGTCCGTTGGATGCATGGAGCAAACTCTTTACTTTCACCTGTTTAATGTCTTTCCATTTATAGATCCGTTTGTTGCGGCATTTTAACTACTAATTGCAGATCCGAAGATGTTTTGCAAAATTTCATCTATTGTTGTTAGGGCTATTAGTTATGCGTAGCTAAAGTGGTTCTTTTTTCGTACGCTTCGACGAAGAATTCATACTAACAAATGGCGACTCCACACGGGTTTTAAATTACGGCCGCTGTCGTTTTTCCCTATTCTGCATATCCGCCTACTTGGGCCCTAGGGCTTCTTTTTCAAAGGCGCTTATTTTTCTCTTTTCGTGTGTGTCACATAAAACCCTAAAAAAACTAAAATTTCTAACTTCCGTGTGTTCCGGCCCCTATTGCGCGTGAGCGACACCACTGGGAAGAGCGGTTTGAAAATACACGCATGACTCGATCGAGCTGAGAAGTCGCAGTAGCAGGCCCCAAAGGCTTGCGACAGTGGGGCCTACCTCGGCTCTGTAAAACATCAGCCATCGCAGTCGGAGGTCAGAACACCGACCTGCCTTTTTCCGCCATTTCACGTACTTCTCGGGTTTCTGTCGCTGCCTGCTGCCGGGGTTTTCCGAGCCCTCCGTCTCGACCCGCCCTTGTGACCAAAGATGCGATCTGTTTTCTCATCTAAGTGGGAACCCCGGCCTGGGGCTTTAGTACCCTCCACTTTTTGTGGAAGAGTTTTCAGTTGTTTCAGTGTCGGTTTCGGAGCTTCGACCCTTTCTTTTTCGGATCGTGACGACCTCACTTCCCGGATCCATCAGAAATCGACCTCTTTTCCTTTCAAATCACCTCTTGTCGTTTTGTTTGGACCTCCCCTAAAGGCCTCTGCCTTGCCCCTCCGACTTTTTGCTGATTTCCCTTTTCCCGAGCCACCTTGCCTCCGTCTCTTGGGCTGATGATCTGCACCCTTATCTGCTGACTTTATCCTCCGGATCTCGTCCCCTTTCGACCCCTAGATCGTTGAGCTTCGTTTTTGTGTGTTTCCATAGTTTTTCCCTTTCTTTCGGCCATAGTTTTGAGAGACCACTGTGAGGTTTGATAAGATGCATGTAGGCTGTTATTTTGTACGTATTTCGGCATTTTTTATGTCGCATTTCATACGTAGGTTTATTTTTCGGCTACGTTGCACACACTTTTTGCTCTCATCAACGAAAAGGTTTAAAGAACTAAAATTAACGCGCACCACACACTGTAAGTGAAGAGAAGCGCACGGTTTACCTGCCCGCGGCAAAGACTGCTAAAATCAATCGTCTTGCACCTGTGTCGCGCCCTGACCGCCGCGTTGCCCCTTTACTGCCCTTGTCGGTTTCCTTCTTCTCGTCATCATTGCGCCCCCAGAGCGCCTTTCCGAGAACTTCTTGGCCTTCGTCCTCGGTCCGGTGTCGACACGTCGCACGCGTCGTCAGTCGAGCAGCGGTCCACCCTTCGGTCCGCACTCGCAGCTCCTCTCTGATTCCTCGGGTCCCCCTTCTCCTCCGGTTCTCTTTTACCTTCGCCATGTACGAGGATCGCCCAATGCTGGCGGCCCCAATGCAGGCCCTCCTTCTAAGCGGAACTCATCACAACCACTACTCCGGCACACACTGTGTCTTTGCCGTACATTGCGCAGACCCTCGGCCTCCCAGAATTTTCCATCGGTTGATTGCGACATTCACCATAATGCTACGGCCCAGCATGCCTTTCTCTAGGGTACCCTCTAGGTATCCTAGGTTAGAAGTGGCAACTCATGAGGCCAGAAGACCAACCAATCGCGTCAGATGCTTTCCCTTTGCTGGTGTTCCTCCAGCTCCGCTACCGGTGACTCCGCTCGCGTCTTGGGTTGTTCCAACAACACGCTTGCAAGGCGAAGCTTAAATGGTATGTCGAGCGAGGCCCTGCCTCCCCATACCACGTTCGAGACTCTTGCCCAAGCCTTCTTGTCGTACTTCCGGCTCACTCTCGATCGACCTTTGACGTGCGGAGCTCTTGACTTCGTTTAAGCAATCCTCTTCCACACGCCTTTCTGCCCATGTTCGGAGCCAACGGCGACGAGCGCAGGCTTGTCTCCGAGCTCCCGACTTTGATCGATGGTTGTCATAAGGTGCAGTTCCCTTCGCACCCTCCCGTCTCCCATCGGCCAAAGATGCGCTTCTCTCGCTTTCCTCGATCTGAAAGAAGCCGCCCTCCAAAGCGGCACTAAAGAAATGTGACCTGATCTATGCTCAATCTGGTGTATCCATATCTCCTCAATCCAAGTGGAACCAACTCAAAATAAATTTGTTAAGATGTACTAAAATTCAACAGAAAATTACTACTAAAAACCAGAAATTTAAGAACAATGAACTAGTGAGCTGATCTAAGTACCCAAATGCCTAAGCTAATCAAGTGAAAATGTTGTGGGATAATTTTTTTATTAAGTTGGATGTTGTTAAACTTCAATTCAAGTGGAATCAACTCGAAAGAAGCTCATTAACACATGCTAAAATTAGCAGAAAATTAATACTATTTTACTACACAATACTTTCAGAAATTCCAAAATTGTGATCTAGTAAACCAATCCAAGTAGATAAATGATGAATATGAAATTTCAAAGATGTTATAAGGATGAAACATGCTTGTACCTATATAATTGACCTATAAAAAAACTTACTTCAATCATTTAATCACTCTAACCTATAATGAATGAAGCATGATTACTAAATGCAAAAATAGGAAAAATAAGAATAAGAGATGCAAGTGAATAAGAAGTGAAAAGAAGACAAAGAAATTGAAAAGCTGGTCTCTGAGACTCTTGGGATGGCCAAGCCCAAGGATAATCAAAGTCCTATGAGGGAAAACAAGCTTTAGAAGCTAAAAATGGCACCAAACTTCATTATTAGAGTCAATGCAAGTACATCCCTACTAGAAATGAAAGTAGAGCTGCTAAATAAAAAAATTTCTCCACAAGAAGAATAATGAATACATGCCCCAAGAGGAAAATTCAAATTTTTACTTATAAATATTCATGGGGAAGCATCCTTCTTAAAAGGAGGCAACTTTCCCCTCCAAAATTCCTCAAAAAGTGGATCTGGTCCCCAACATTAGGATTCTTCCTTAAATGATAGGGAGTGCATTCCTAGATTTTCTCAATCACTGGATCTCCAAATTTTGTTCAATAATTTCATAATATCATGTTCATTTATTATCCAATATTGTTCCATCCTATAGCAGGGAGAAATTTCGTATATTATCTCATTCAAAATTTACTAAATATTCTCTCAATATTATGCAAACATAAATAATATTAGGCGCATAATATGAAATTATCTATAACCCTTCCTAATGAACACATTATATCTCAAAAAAATGTCTTAAAATGCGAAGGGAGAGGTTAAATGTGTCGAAGGATGGGCAGATGGGCCTTAAATTGCATCTAATTTGGAGGCCCACCCGACCCCCATACTGAAAGTGTTGCTCATCCTTTGAGCAACTTAGTGACCTAGTTATATCTCATTCATGGCCATAGTGGCCCCTCTCTTGTACATTTCTTAGTCCTTTCTTTTAAGAATCTTGGTTTTAGGTTCTGCAAGGAAAAACACACAAATATAGTTGTTCTTTTTCATGCATTTGTTTAGCTGTATTTCAAGAAAAAAAACATAACTACTCTCTTTGCAGGTGAGCTCTGTCGGCTTGTAGGGAAAATTGGCATAATCTCCATTGCATTCAAACCTTCTCCCTTTATATCCTCATTCAATTTTCACTCATTCTTCCAAATTGTTTGTGCACAAAAAATTCACAATTTTTTTAGATACAATTAGTATATTTTTTCTCCTTGTGAAATATGGGCTCATAAAGAGTTCTAGTCTTGGAATTGTCTTCCACATCTTTTCCTAGCCTCATGCTACCTTTTTCCACCATTTGGCCTCCTCTGGAACCCTCAAAATGCCTTTGGATGAAATCTCGTAGAAATAAAAATCATCTTGTAGTAGACCTGTAGCATCTTGCAACACATCATAAAATCTATCGGATCTTGACTAGAATTGCACCTCATAATTTTTTCCCCTTATGTTTCTATAATAGCTTCTAGGGGCCTTGGACACAAGCTAGAAGATATTACAACCCTCTTGGAAAGCCTATTTTCATCACTGTGGTTTGAGTTCTATTTTGATGGTGAATGTATTCTTTCCTTTTGTTGCCTTCTTCTTCTCTTTTGTGGCCTAGATGATTTCCCAATGGCCTTTGCAGTTATCCATTATGTTATTTGTGTCACAACAAGTTTTATTAGGCATTTCTTAGGCGTTGTTGTTTTTGTGTTTAACAGAGTTTGTGCTTATGATTTTCCTTCTTCCTCGAATTTTTTCTTTTAGCTTATTTTCCTCTTCTCCATCCTCTTTTTCTTCTTCATTAGCTTCTCTTTATCTTTATTAGTTGTGGGCTCTCCACGGTTAAATCCACCCCCACCCAACATGTGCCCTACTATAACTTCCTCAAAACTTTCAAGGATTTTTCTCTCAATTGTTATTTTATGAGTAGCTCAGGGTTTCAAGGAATATGTGAGAGGGGTGGTGTTCTTCTTCTGGAAAGAGGGATGAAAATTACATGTCAAATTCAAAGAAAATTAATATTCCTACTACCTTTCTTACCTCACATGGAAAAGAGTTTTTGAAATAAATAAATTCAATTTTTAAGGAATTGCTATAGGATGTCTATACATGCAGAAATTAACCCAATTATTTGACTCTTTGTGCAAGGGAGGTGAGGAAAATGCACTACTTACCCCTCCCTATGAAAATCCTTCATGGATGTGGGGTTTGGAGGAAAATTCACACCAATTCAAACCTTTTTTTCATATCTCGACCCAATCTTGTAGCATTGGCTGCAATCCTGTAGCAACAATCTGCCAATCTTGTAGTAGTAGTATACAATCTTGTAGCGAAAAAGCTGAAATGCTTTAAAAAACTTCCTCCAATCATGTAACTCCTATTGTTCGAATTTTTAGCTTCTGCTAGTAGCACCCTAGGGAACCCCTAGTTGTTGGTAGTGTGTGCTCAACTTAGTGTTCCTAAATTGATGTCATAAATTGTCAACCGGGGCTAGTAAACTCGCTAAAGTGAGGTATACTATATGTGCCTAGGTATCTGTTTCTCACTACGTTGTGTTTAGTGTTTTTTCTGATGTTTTTTGGTTTTATGGTTTTATGTTAAAAAGGAAAAGAACCAAGTGTTGGTAAAGAGAAGTGGATGGTTACACTAAAAACATGAGCAAAACCTATTCTAAACCGTGTATGGCACTAAAGAACGGAAAATGCAAAGCTTGATAATGACTCATAGCAAGGAAATAAATCACAACATGAACTCAATAACTCATAACATGAACTCATCCAATTCATTCATTAGAAATATGTTGGAATAGCTTAAGAAAAGGACAAGTTTAGTGCAAATGAGGTTCTCCTAAGTAAACAATCATCTTACAATATTACAAAGAATCTCATCCATGGCTAGAGGTTTATTGGAACACAATTGGGAAAGATTATTTGTAGCACAATAATATTTCTATTGCGAATTAACTTGTAATGCTAAGATTAATCCATTCTGCTGACTCAACTTGTCACTACTAAGCCTCATTCGAAAGTTAGAGATTTTCTAGAATAGTTTTTTGGGAAAAGGCTTATTTGTGAAATTGCAAAATATTGCAGAACAATCAAGGCCTTAAACTGATGTCACTAATTCCTGTCCATATAATGATGCATTAATAGAAAGTCAAAACAAGAGTAGTTTGTAAACAATGAAGGCCGTTAAGTCTAATTTTGACAGTTAATACAACTTAAAGAACAATGGATAACACTGAACTAGAATGCAATTGATCAAACTTGAAACACAGTGACCACAACTAAACTAGAATACCATTAACCTAACTTAAAATACGATTGAACTGGAACCGAAACTAGAATGCCACTAATCTAACTTGAAATATGGTGAACAAAGTTGAACTAGAGTGCCATTATCAAACTTGAAATACGGTGATGAAATTAAACTAGAGTGACATCTCCTCCGAGTATTTCAAGCTGAACTAAAATGCAATTAATTACGTGAAATACTACGGCCCTATCTCGTTCAATATGAGTGATATTTTGGAATAGTTTGTAAAAACAAGTACAGTTGTATCTTTCAATGCAAATGAGCATAAAACATAAAGTTTCGGAAAAAAAATGCAATTAACTCCTAAAATACTACGGTTATATCTCATCCAATGTTAGTGGTATTTTTGAATAGTTTGTAAGGATAAGGTCGATTGTGGCATCCCACTTTGCAAGTAAGTATAAAAACACAAAGTTTCAGAAAATTGATTAAACTAGGAATGAAACAAGGCTAAGTTACTTATCTAAACCATATGAACAAAGCTTCTCAGGTAGCAGGGGCCCTCTACCACCGTATTAGCACGCAAATCTACTCAAGATTGACTCAGCGCTTGCAATAAAGTTATGCTTCTTTCATTAAAGGAGAAATTATTCAAAAAACAGAGTATTACGGTCTTCTGAGATCTAGAAACAAAACAAAATCTAGCTAGCTGTCTCTCGGTATCCCGAGACATACTTATAACAAAATTACATAGTCGTCTTTGAGATAAAACATGAATAAATGTCTTTCCCAACTAAAATCGAACTAGAACTTCGGTGGTGGTCTCGTATTATGATTAAGGACATCTGTACAGTCCTTTTCCTATTAGAAGTCTATCTCCTAGTTTTGGTTTCCCACGTGCATAACCACCTGTAGACTCGAGCTCAGACTTCGTGGAGAGCAAGAAATTATGGGGAAGTGATGTGGAATACGACCATATGCGTTTTTTCCTTGAGGTGACACCTGGAACCTACGTGAACATGAAGATAGTCACGGAATAGGCGACGCTGCTGCGAATGAGCGTGCGTTCTGTAGCCGAGTCTAGTCAAAAAATTACTACAACAACAAAAATCATGAAAACATAGCAAGTTAGTCATTATATACATTCTTATAGTAATCCTAATCAATCCTATTGATCATTCAAGCTCGTAATTGATGAGGGACAAAGGAAATGAAGTGAAATGTGGTGGAAAAGAAGGACATCTTTGGGGCTCAACATACCCCCACTGCAAGGCTTTTTGCATGTCCTCATGCAACTAATCCATGTACTACGAGACCTCTGCTAGGACATCTAGGCCCCTTCTTTTGCTTTGCTGACGGTCAATGGCCTCACTGGGCTTCCTTATGATCAACTTGAATCTCAAATTTGTAAGTGCCACTGCTTAAATTTTTGTTTTTCTTCTTCAAATTTTCATCGGGCCTTGTACAACTTTTTCATTTGTAGAGACAGAGTTGTATTCATATCACCTTTCAACTTAATCTGCTCCCTTTGAAAATTTCATTCTCATTCTTGATATGCCTATTGAGCACTTCTAACTCATATTTGTCTCTTCTTAGTACATCAATTGCAGATTTTGGTGGGCTAGGAGTTCTGTCTCTACTTTTCCGAGGCTCTCTTCTCTAATGTCTCAACATAATTATAAATTTGTTGTTGTGCTGGGTCTATATCAAGATTCTCCTCGTCTTGGTACTCGATGTGATCTAGCGATGAGGTGTTTCTTCATCCTCAATGTTTATGATTCCCGTTTGTCTAACCCCCTGTTCTCTTCAATATACCTCTGAGTCCGTGACTCCGTCTTGGTTGGGATGGTCCTTCACCTCTCTCTTTGGCATATTTTCTTATTATCCTCTCCTTCTTAAGATGCTTCTTAATTTCAGCCAATTTCTCAAAAATCATCTCTTCACTGTCCCCTTGTATTGATTTACCGGTTTTAGTTTCATGACTTTGGAAATTTCCCTTCTCCTCGCTTCTTCTTGTAGGTTTGCCTTCGGGTGGAGATTCCTTGGGTTCTTCAAAGTGATTCCTCACTAGAAACTCATCCCAATTATCTCCCATTTTTCTCAAATGATGTTCAATTAGGATTTTGACTAAACCATGGTGATACAAAGTGGTTTCTAGAAATTGAACCCTCTTTTGAACATTAGAGGCCATTCTTTTCGGACTATGAAGTAGGAAAAAGGGAAAATTGATTTCTTCATCTAAGAAATGCATCATTAACCAAATATGATAAACATAGAGGGTACCAAATCTTCCTTCACAAGTGATAAATTTTTTGCAAAATGAGCAACATATTCCTCCATTTATTCTTCGAGTGCCGAGCTAGGAATACCTTTCTTAAAAAATGGAAACATCCATACCTGGTGTTTTGAGTATTTGCCTCCATGCCTCATTATGAAATTCCCTATTTTTTGAACCAGTCGTTCTCCTTGTGCAGGGTATTTCCGTTGCTTCTGCAATGAAAGCCTCCGTAATAGTGAATTTAATATCTCCTATTTCGACCTACTGCTCCATTGAAGGACCGTGCAAATGTTTTGGTTACTTCTTTATGAAAACCATTAAATTTTTTCAAAAAAATGTAACCACCCGACTTTGCCGTAGCATTTCTACGATTTGTGGATAACCTTCCAAGTACTTGGTCCCAACGTGTTCGGATCTTACTATGAGACCCATAGCTTTCTTTCTCAACCTTCAAATTTTGCTCCTCTCTGCTCACGGTAAAAATGGTTCGTTAAAGAGATGTTTTTACTCCAAAGATGTTTCCTCTGTTTACTGACTAGAAATGGCTAAGAATTGGCTACAGAAAGAAATGATATGGAGTGGTTATGAAATGAGTATAATGCGGTGAGGATGATTCACACAGATTAATGAGTTGAGAGCTATCACGGAAGAAAATACCATGAAAAAATTCTCATGTAATTTCAAAATCATCACTAAATGCTTCGGGCTAGTGACGTGATTGATAAGGTCACTTCAGTAATTAACCGTTAAGTTTTAAATGATGATTTAGAATGGCGGAGTGAAAGGGATTTTGTCCAAAGTTTTTATGATAGGTTTGATAGGCATGATCAACACGACTAATTAAAATAACTTTTTGAATCATACATAACTTAACTATGCTAAAACTTTCATGATCTATCACTATAATAATTTCATAACTTTTACCTTTGCCTTTCCTTTGATTTTTTTTGTGGTTTTGATATGCCTTGTCCTCCTTTGAAAATAATTGATCTTCAGTCCTCATAACTCCTTTGATTTTTCTTGTTGTCTTGGATATGCAGGATCAATTTTCTGCTAAATCAAGTGATTACTTGGATAGTGCCTTCGAGGATCTCTAGTACATGGAATGTCCGATCGATTGCGAGAATGTGCACTGTAGAAGTCTTGAAACATGGAATGGAATGGTTTGAAGCATGAATGGAATGTTGTATGAATTGAGTTAAAAAATGGATAATAAAATATGGTGTAATGGAGTATGAGTGAAGTGAATAATGGAATGAAATGAATCACAATTATGAAGTGAAGTGAAGTATGGAAGGTGACTTTGCAACTTATGATTTGTATTATTCAATTGCAGAAATAAATCAATCTTAAAACTCGAGATGGAAATGAGGTGGACCATGGAATGAAATGAATGAAGTATGGAATGAAGTGGAGTATGGATGAATGGAATGAAATGAATCATAAGTGAAATATGGGTTTGCACTTATGATTTTGTAATAGTTGCTTGCAGAAAAAGAACAAATTTGAAAAGCTAAAGTGTCGAGAAAGATTCCGATTTTCACTCTATCTTTTACGTATAAACATGCTAATCGGTGATTAGTTTTCATGTTTATACTTTATATATATATATATATATATATATATATATATATATATATATATATGTATATATATATGTTTTTTGAATTCAGAAAAATTCAACTAAGTTGATGAAGAAGAAAAATTCTTCTTCATTAACTTCACATCACTGTTTTCCTGAAATCTCTTGACAAATTCTTCTCTTGAAAGTGGCTTATGATACTGACTTCAATCTATGACCATTTACAAGAAAAGTGACCTCTTCTTCATCTATTGTCCCGATTTTTATTGCTCCATTGTAAAAAAAATTTCACAATTTCATATGGTCCAAGCCAATGTGTTTGGAATTTACCTTGAAAATATTTGAACTTTGAATCAAACAAGAGAGCCCAGTCACCTTCTTTGAACTTCTTTTCCTTGATATACTTATCATGCCATCTAGTCCTTTGTCTGTTGGACTATACTTGTTTTTTCGAATTGTATCTTGTACGATCTCATCCAATTCATTAATTTGCTCTAATATGTGCTTTTGTGCCTCTGTTAGATCAAGTCCTAGTTGAACTGCCATTTTAAAAGTTTGAATCGAAACTCTATGGGAAACAAAAACTTGTTTTCCATAAACAAGTTCATAAGGAGTATGGCCTCGTTGTGCTTCTCCATGTAGTTTCTATAGGCCCACAAAGCTTCAGGGAAGCCTCGTCTACCCAATCTCTTCTATGTAAATGGACAGGTCTTGGTTAGGATCCCTTCAATGACTTTATTGGTAGATTCCACTTGACCATTTTCTTGTGGATGATAGGGAGTAGATTTTACGTGTTTCGATTTTGTAACCTCTCCATCATTTGTTCCACTAGCTTTGATGTAAATTGAGCTCCTTGATCTGTAACAATTTCCCTTGGGACACCAAAACGAGTAAAAATATCCTCAAAAATAAAATTAACTACAGATGCTTCAGTAGCAGAAAGTAATGGCTTGGCCTCTACCCATTTGGTAACATAATCAGTGCAAACTAATATATATTTCTTTTGTCTTAATGGAGGACTAATAGGTCCTACAAAATCTAAAGCCCATTTTTCAAAAGGTTCAATATGTACTTGAGGCTGCAATGGCATCTCACCTGAAGGAGAAGGTTTCCCTACCCTTTGGCAACTGTCACACCTTTTGACATATTCTTTAGCATCTTTAAAAAGGGATGGCCAATAGTATCCTAAATGAAGGATCTTATAGGTTGTTCTTTTATCAGCAAAGTGTCCACCACAAGGTTCATCATGACATGCCTTGAGAATCTGAGGCATCTCATCTTCCCGAACACATCTCATAATGATAAAATCTAGACCTGTTTTGTATAACTCATTAGCAACCCATGAATATTTTGCACCGTCATAAATGATCTTTCTTTTGTCTCTTGCATTTATTATTGAAGGAAATTTCCCTGAAACTAAATAATTAGCAATGTCAACAAACCAAGGAGTTTGAGTAGAAATTGCAAAAAGATATTCATCAGGGAATTGATCTTCAACTGGAGTATTGTCTTTGATGTTTTGGAGTCTAGATAGGAAATTAGCTACTGTGTTTTGTTTTCCAGGCCTATCTAGAATGGTAATGTTGAATTCTTGTAAAAGCAATAACCATCTTATGACTCTTCCATTAGTAATTGATTTGTTCATTAAGTATCTAATTGCAGAATGATCAGTGTGAACAAAAGTTTCATAGCCTATTATATAGTGTCTAAATTTGTTTATGGCATGAACAATAGCTAAAAACTCTTTTTCAGTTACAGTATAGTTTAACTTTGCAGGAGTCAAATTTTTACTGGTATAGTAGATGGCATAAGGAATCAAGTCTTTTTGTCCCAATACTACTCCTAGAGCTGTATCTGAGGCATCTGTTGAAATATGAAAAGGTAACTTCCAGTTAGGTCCCCTTAAAATAGGTGCTTCAGAGATTTTTGTTTTCAAGGTCTCAAAGGCTAACTGGCAATCAAGATTCCACTTGAATTCACAGTTCTTGGTAAGTAATTTGAAAAGTGGAGATGCTATCTTGGTGAAGTTTTATATAAACCTTCGATAATATCCTGTGAATCCTAGAAAACTCCTAACATCTTTTTGACAACTTGGAATAGATAAGTTAGAGATGACTTCAACTTTTGACTCATCAACTCTAATCCCATCCCCTGAAATGTGATGTCCTAAAATAATTCCTTCAGTAAACATCATAAAACACTTCTCATGACTAAGTGAAAGATTTTCTTCTTTACATCTCTTTAAAACTTTCTCCAAGTTTGTTAAGGCTTCTTCAAATGTGTTTCCATAAACAGTGAAATCATCCATATATACCTCTACACAATAATGTATTAGATCTGAAAAGATTCCTAGTACTGCCCTTTGAAATGTTGCGGGTGCATTGCATAGTCCAAATGGCAATACTCGATAAGCATAGGTACCCCAAGGAACAGGTAAATGTGGTTTTGTATTGATCTTCAAGTGCTACTTGAATTTGGTTATAACCACTAAACCCATCTAGAAATGAAAAGTACTTTTTGCCAGCTAATGTATCTAACACCTGATCTATGAAAGGTAAGGGAAAATGATCTTTAAGAGTAGCTTTGTTTAATTCCTGGTAGTCAATACATACCCTCCATTTACCATTTTTCTTTGGCACAATTACCAAAGGAGAAACCCACTGACTATCTGAAATGGGATAGATAAAGTTAACATTTAATAATTTCTGCAATTCTTCCTTAACAATCTCCCTAAGATTTGGATTCATCCTTCTCTGAGGTTGTCTGATTGGTTTACAATTTTCCTCTATGTATATGTGATGAGTGCAAGTCTTGTGGCTTATCCCTTTCATATCGGTGTAATCCCATGCATATGCAGAAGAATGTCTCTGTAATATCTTGACTAGCTCTTCTTGTTGAGATTTCTCTAGGTTCTTGTTTATGTTTAAAGTTTTGCCTGGAAATATCTCAATTGTAGAGCTGCAAAATTTATCCATGGAGTAAAGAGACATCTGTCTTGATGATAAAAACTCAATGTTGGATTCTTCTTGAAATTTTTCATGCTTATATTCCGAAGAGGATTCAAAGTTTTCTAAGGTATTCAGAATTTGGCTATCTTCACTAATTTCTGAAATTGTGAAGAGAGGTTGTAAGTCTTCTTCATCCTCTATCCATTGAGTATCATCTAATTCTGTAATTGTTTTTGCTGGAGGATACAAGGTAAATTTCTTGGTTGAACTACCATTAGAGATGTACATATCACCGGATCTACAACTAATGAAAGCATCAGCTGTAGCTAACCAAGGTCTTCCTAATATAACAGGATGTCCCCCTAGATTATTCTTAGGAGTTAGGATCATAAAATCCACAGGATATTCCCAAGAATCTAGGGACACTGGAATGTCTTCTATTACCCCATCAGGTTTGATCACAGATCTGTCTGCTAATTGTAATAATTTGGGTGTAAAAAGAAGATTAGGAAGTTTCAGTTTATCCATGATTTGTCTACTCATGATATTGATTGCTGCTCCTAAATCAATAAGTGTGTTTTGGATCTCAATTCCATTGATGTGAATTTTAAAAACTGGATTTCCTGGGTCTAGATACTTTGGAATAGCCATCTTACCCATCATGATATCTGCTATTTTTCCTGCCAGTTGAATTTTCTTTATCTCTCTTATTCTTTTTCCTGTTTTCTTCATGCTCAACTCCTTTATTGTCTTTGCTAAGATTGGAATTTCCTTGATGGCTTGTAATAATGGGATATTAATACAAACATTTCTCAGCTCATCTAGGAAATCATAATTAGGCACCATAATTTGTTTTTCTACACCCCTATCAATTTGTAATCTTTTTGGAAAGGGAGGTGTAGAAGTGGATGTTGATGGCTGCTCTAATATAGGAGTTGAAATTATTGGTTCTTTTTGTTTTGATTTTTCAATATTTGAGTCTTGGAAAGTTGTGTTCTCTTCAAGACTTTTATTTACCCGTAGAGAATCTTCCTCAGAATTGTCTTGCTCTTGTATGATTACAGAAGGTTTCCTATTTTCAAGTATTCTTCCAGACCTAAGTTGAACATCACTAAGGTCTAAAGGAGTGATCAAATAAGTTGGAAACTGTTGACCTTCTATCATGTATGTGTTCTGAGGATTTTTATTGTTGGGGTTTGGTATGGGTTGGGCAGGCAACTGATTTGTTTTCTGAGGAAATGGTAATGGAAGTGGTTGATTTTGATGTTGTGGATTTTGAGAATTTTGTTGAGGATTTTGTTGAAAATTTTGTTGAGGAGGGAAATGTGGATATGGTGGATAGGATGGTGGATATTGATAATACTGAGGGTATCTTCCATAGGGATTTTGTGCTCCTTGTGCCCAAGTTTGTGATTGATTTTGAAATTGGGGCCAAGGTTGCTGCCAAGAATTCCAATTTGGTGGGGGTTGATTATACAACTGATCATGAAATCCTTGTGTTTGAGGTCCTTGCCAAGGCCTCCTGGAGACAAAATTGAGAGATTCTGTGGAACTTGTAGGAGTTTCTTCTTGAAGGACAGCTTTAAGACCAAGAAGTGAAGGACAACTCTTGGTCTCATGTTTTTCTGAACAAATTATACAAGTTTCCACAACTTTTGCATCCAAAGGGCACTCTCTCAAGGCATGTTTCTTTTGACATTTGGGACAAAATATTGCTAAGGCATCAGATTCAGTTTTCTGCTTGTTTTGTAACTTAAGGGTGTCTATTTGTTCACTAAGACTCCCCAAGATATCAGATTTGAATTCATCAAGCATATGTCCTATTTCTGCCCTACTTACTATCCCAGAAGCAGACTTACTTGCCCTTGCAAGAGCAGGGTCTCTTGGTCCTTTTACAATTTTAGATTTCCCTCTTGAAAGGTTGATACATAATTCAGCTATTTCAGGTAATGTGAGCTGAGATATATCCCCTTTTCCCATCATGTTAAGGATATCTAACCATTCATCCCTAATTGTCTTCAACAAGAGAGCTTTCAAGGTGTCTTGGTCTAGGTTTTCCATTTTTTCTCTTTTAATGTTGTAGTTAAATCTCTCCAACAAATCTTCCAAATTTTCATCCTCTTTTTGTAGCATTTTAAACACTTCCTCCTTATGGTTGACTGGCATACAATAATCCAAATACCTCTCTAGAAATGCTTGTTTCATGTCTTCCCATGTCCTAATAGAACTGTTGATCAAACTCATAAACCACTTCAATACTGCTCCTTTCAATGTTGAAGGAAATAGTTTAAGTTTTTGAGCATCTTGTAAGTAGTCATAAGTTCTACATAGGACTTCAAATTCAAATAGGAAGGTTTCAGGATCTTCATTTTTAAGTCCATAAAAGTTTGGAAGGACAGAGGGTGAAATGTTTTTCATAGTTGTATTGGTTTCTTCATCTACTATAGGAAACCCAAAAGAGCTTCCCATTTCTCTTCTACCTCTTCCTCTACCTCCTTCTCCTTCTACACCTCTACCTCCTTCTCCTCTACCTCTACCTCTACCCCCTCCAAATAGTGTGTGTTCTCCATTAAAGACTCCTCCTCCCCCTTCTTCTGCCATAGTTGATTCTTCTATGGAAGTGGAAGAGTTTGTGCCTCTAGCAGGGATCCTTGAATCTTCTTCTAAGACAGGTTCAGTGGTTAAAGTGGAAGGTATTTCTAATGGAATATCTGATCTTAAGTCCTCTGGGAGTCTAGTAAAGGATGGAGTGTGGGTTTGAGTTGGAGGTGTGCTGGCTCTTGGTCTTGATGAAACAAGTGGTGTCCTAGGAATCAAGCTTCTGCTTCTTATGAATCTACCCCTTGAGTCTCTTTCTCTACGCATGTCATTGTTTTTGGGAGGTAAGAAACAAAACTACCTAGTTTTCACTTCCCCGGCAACGGCGCCAAAATGTAGTGCTCAACTTAGTGTTCCTAAATTGAGGTCATAAATTATCAACCAGGGTTAGTAAACTGCTGAAGTGAGGTGCACTATATGTGCCTAGGTATTTGTTTCTCACTACGTTGTGTTTAGTGTTTTTATGATGTTTTTGGTTTTGAGGTTTTATGTTAAGAAGGAAAAGAACTAAATGTTGAAAAAGAACAGTTGTTGGTCACACTAAAAACAGAGCAAAACCTATATTAAAGAACAGAAAATGCAAAGTTTGATAATGACTCATAGCAAGGAAATAAATCACAGCATGAACTCAATAACTCATAACATGAACTCGTCCAATTCATTCATTAGAAATATGTTGGAATAGCTTGAGAAAAGGACAAGTCTAGTGCAAATGAGGTTCTCCTAAGTAAACAATCATCTTACAATATTACAAAGAATCTCATCCATGGCTAAAAGTTTATTGGAACACAATTGGAAAAGATTATTTGTAGCACAATAAGATTTCTACTCTGAATTAACTTGTAATGCTAAGATTAATCCATTCTGCAGCTCAACTTGTCACTACTAAGCCTCATTCGAAAGTTAGAGATTTTCTAGAATAGTTTTTGGGAAAAAGGCTTATTTGTGAAATTGCAAAAGATTGCAGAACAATCAAGGCCTTAAACTGATATCACTAATTCCTGTCCATATGATGATGCATTAATAGAAAGTCAGAACAAGAGTAGTTTGTAAACAATGAAGGCTGTGAAGTCTAATTTTGACAGTTAATACAACTTAAAGAACAATGGATAACACTGAACTAGAATGCAATTGATCAAACTTGAAACACAGTGACCACAACTAAACTAGAATGCCATTAACCTAACTTGAAATACAATGAACTGGAACTGAACTAGAATGCCACTAATCTAACTTGAAATACAGTGAACAAAGTTGAACTAGAGTGCCATTATCAAACTTGAAATATGGTGACAGAAATAAACTAAAGTGACATCTACCTCCGGAGTATTTCAACTGAACTAAAATGAAACTAATTCTATGAAATACTACAGCCCTATCTCATTCAGTATGAGTGATATTTTGGAATAGTTTGTAAAAACAAGTCTGGCTGTATCTTTCAATGAAAATAAGCATAAAACATAAAGTTTTGGAAAAAAAAATGCAATTAACTCCTAAAATACGACAGTTATATCTCATCCAATGTTAGTGGTATTTTGGAATAGTTTGTAAGGATAAGACTGACTGTGGCATCCACTGCAAGTAAGTATAAAAACACAAAGTTCGGAAAATTAATTAAACTAGGAATGAAACAAGGCTAAGTTACTTATCTAAACCATATGAACAAAGCTTCTCAGGTAGCAGGGGCCCTTTACCACCGGATTAGCACGCAAATATACTCAATATTGACTTAGCTCTTGCAATAAAGTGATGCTTCTTTCATTAAAGGATAAATTCTTCAAAAAAAACAGAGTATTACGGTCTTCTGAGATCTAGCAATAAAACAAAATCTAGCTAGCTGTCTCTTGGTCTCCCGAGCCATACTTATAACAAAATTACATAACTGTCTTTGAGATAAAATAGGAATAAATGTCTTTCCCAACTAAAATCAAACTAGAACTCTGGTGGTGGTCTCGTACTATGATTAAGGACATCTGTACAGTCCTTGTCCTATTAGAAGTCTATCTCCTAGTTTTGGTTTCCCACGTGCATAACCACCTGTAGACTCGAGCTCAGACTTCGTGGAGAGCAAGAAATGATGGGGGAGTGATGTGGAATACGACCATATGTGTTTTTCCTTGAGGTGACACCTGGAACCTGCGTAAACATGAAGATAGCTGCGGAATAGGCGACTGGCTACAGAATGACTGCGTTCTGTAGCCGAGTCTAGTCAAAAATTGCTACAATAACAAAATCATGAAAACATAGCAAGTTAGTCATTATATACATTCTTAAAGTAATCCTAATCAATCCTATTGATCATTTAAGCCTGTAATTGATGAGGGGACAAAGGAAATAGTGAATGTGGTGAAAAGAAGAAATCTTTGGGAGGCTCATGGGTAACTAGGAATTTTGACATCTTAGTGAACCTCGCCTTGTTTTAAGAGAATGAATTCTCCATTACAAAATGAGATTCATTTTTAAGTTTTATTCCTTTGTGGTTTGTTAAGGTGAGTTCAATGTGTTATGAGGCTGGCCCCCAACTAACACCTTCGTAAATTATCTTGAGCTAATAACCACTCCTACGGAAATTATCACCCTTATTTTTGTAAATGTTCTCCACATTGTGAGAGAGGAGATTGTCTTCTTAACTATTGGAGCTGAAGCTTCTTCCAACCTCTGAAAACTGTTCTCTGTTGTGCATTCAACAATTTTTAACTGCATAATAAACGGGGAGAGGTGAAAAAAAATGCATACTGTGCCTACTGATGATATTTTACATGAAGTATTTGCATCTTACTTCAAATATGGTGGTTGATTTGCACTAACTATTTGAGTTCTATTTCCATACTGAGTTGATTCATAAGTCCTTTTAGACAAAATATTTTTGTAGATATTTCGGATAGATGTCTGAATAAGAGCGGGGGTGTGTGGATGCAATTCCTTTAGTGATGGATCGATTTCTGGCATTGAGTGTGAATAGTGATCCTGTGGTAGATATGAAGTTGATAATATGCCATGATCACAAATATATTCCTTGGTAGGGATGGCTAAGTATTTACTTTGGTGATGTCGAGTGACTCCTAATATGTGGTTTTGTAGGGTTTGTGACTCTTCTGAATTGTATTCTTACTTATAGTAATCAAAATATTATCCAATACCAAGTAATATTGTATAATGTACTCGGCATATCATGTTCATGGTGAACCCATGGATGGACTATAATTTTTGGTGGTGTTGAAAAATGTGGAAGATGGGGTGAAAATGGGTTTTCATGTGAATGAATTTTGGATGGAGAAATGACTAGAAATGGTGTGAGTTGATGATGGAGGTGTGGTAGATTTCATTTCATATCCTAAGGAAAACATAATATATGACCCTCTCTTTATGCAAGTCACAATCTGTATGGAAATATGGGACAATCTGGCATTACGGGAATATCCTGGTATGTAAATTTTTTTAATCCTTATCCTCTAAAGACATTGGCTTGGATTGACAGAAATTTTTTGAGCATGTTTCCATAAATGTATGCATCCTACATAAACATGTTGCTTCAATGGGTCATAACTTTTCAAAAATGGAAAATGGTTGTAGGTGATGGAGGCCATTTTCACAAAGTATGCATTGGAATTCGTTGAAATTTTTAAGCATGTTTACCATAATATTTATGCATCTCCCCAGTGAAGAAAATTGCAAAAAATATGGAGGCCTTTTGAGATATGGTCAAAAAAAATTCTTGGGCGTGTGTTTTTGGCAATCATGTAGCATACAAAACTTTCCTGTAGAACTTTAAAACAACGAGGAAAATGTGAATGGAAAAAGGATTGGGAATGATTGGTGGATGTTGGAAATGGATGAGAATGATAGATTGACATGTGGCTTTGTCTGTCAGACATGTCTGTGTAAGGAGGTGAAAACTTAGAGAATTTGACTTCTCCAAGCTGAATTTTGATCAACTTTTCTTATGTTTTAAATTTTTTCTTATTGCTTACAGGAAGTTGTAAGATCACTTGTTCCCTTAGAGAAAGGTACCTAGGGGAAAAAACATATTTTTATTTTCATTTTTTTTCTGAGCCTAAACGCTACCTCAATGGGGTTTTCCAACGGTATGTTAACCTGGGTGCCTTGGGGTTTCACCTAGGATCTTCCTTCCCTTTCTTCTTTATTCTCTTTTCTTTTTCTCTTTTCTCCAAACTAATAATACCTCATGTAACACTGCATCGATGATCCCAATCTGAACACGCCAAGGATTTCCACACAGAGATTTGTTTTCTTCTTTGAGGTCTATCGTACTTTGCTTGAAAAAATGAAAATCTCTTTGATATAATAATACTTCCAATGAATCCATATGTAACAGATGACATATAAACTCTCCCCTGCGTGGATTGAAATGTCTTTGGCATGTACACAGAATATCAGAGAGAAATTGCTTTGACTTTGATATCAAGCATTGTTGAAGAAGCGAATGTTGCCCCTTCTTGTTTATTTTTTGGAACCAAAGCTCAATATAGCTTTAATTCCCTTGGTTAATTTACTCATCTTGGATTATTTTCATGTCTTATTTTTCAAATGCCATTCAAATTTTATACTATTTGCTTGGCTGATACTCCTGAAATCATTGTATAAATTCTCAATCTCAAAGTTTTGCTTCTCTTCATCAAAGGTGCTCCATGGCTCTTTATTCTCCTCTAGATATTATTCTTCTTGATGTTGTTATTTAATGAAAACAGATGAATCTTCTTTTTGAAATACTCCTTTTTAAGGGGTTGAGGCATTTTATTATTGGGGTTGGGAAGCGATTATGCATTGGAGAGGGAGTGGGTATTTAATATGGATTTGGAGGAGGTGGATGGTATTTTTGTTGATATTGGAGTTTAGGATATTGAGGATATTGAAATATGGATTTTACGATTGAGAACTAGTGTGGACATGGGAATTGAGGATATTGAGGGGAAATATGAACTGCCCCATTAAGGAAGCTATTGTGAATATGGATGTATATGAAGATGAAATGTTGGGTAGAATAATAATATTGAGGAGAATATGGATCAACCCATTGAAGAGGTTGGTGTTGATATAGATGAAAAAGAAGGAATGAAATAAGACCCACGATATGTTAGAAAAGGTTGGGAAGTTAAACCATTGTTGATATGGGTTGAAAGAGTAGAGAATCTCCATTCCTCTAACTTTAACTTCTCTTCCACATCTGGGAGTCTTCTACATGCAAAATTTTATGGTTGGAGGGGAATTGTGGTATTGAAGAATTTATTTTTATTTTTATAATAAAACTTGAATGAGAATGCTAATGCAATAAGGTATGTATAATGCAAATTTTTTTGTTTTTGCATAAAATATGAATGAAAAAGAAATAAGGAACAAATTTCAAGAACAAGAGAGTACATGATTTGAAACCCTCCCTGGAAATGGTGCGAAAAATGATGAGCCCATTATTGCAACAAGAATGTTGCAACTCCCAAGAGCTACCAACCATTATCAACTGGTGTTTGTGCAAACTTAAAAAATAAACAATAATGTGCAGAACCTCATTACGATGTGACTCCCTTTGATGCAAGTGAAGTAATACAATGAAACAATTTCAAATGAGAAAAGATATAGGTAAGCCACAACCCTAAGTTTCAAAAGGTAAATAACGATAAACAAGCTTATTATGCTTTTTTTGGAAAGTAAATGATAGAAAGAAATACATTCTATTTGAAAAAATGTAAGTGAAATGAAAAAAAAGAAAGAAAAGTAAATATATTGTTGGGAAGGAAATGGTATTAAAGGAAATCTATTCTATTTTGTAGGAAAGAAAAGTCCTAGATTACTTTTGCAAAGAGGAAAGCACACTTTGCTTAAAGTAAATTGTGGAAAGGAAATCTGAACTGGTCGAAGTAAACATTCAAGAAGAAAGAAATGTAAAGGATAAATAGAAACCTAGCAAGTCACACGAGATCAACCAAAGTGGTCTCATAGAATTCATATACTATAAATCTACTTCTACCATGAATTTAAAATTAAATATGGGCAAGGAAGATCTCGAAATAAAGCGCTCACATGATTGTTGTTTCTAAGGTAAACTTGTAAATTCTAGCAAATAAAATGAAAATGAAGATGGGGTGTTTTTTTTATTAGTAGGATTTCCTGGGAATCAATGCAGTGGAATCAAAAAATACCCTTGCTACATGTGGTAAAAATTAACAGAAAATTACTATAAAAATCATAAAATTTGAAATTAGTGAACTAGTTAACCTACCAAATACTTAACTTGAACAAGTGAAAATTATATGGGTTGAATTTTTCTATAAGTATAATTTTTTTAGGATTCAATACAATTGGAACCAACTCAAAATAAATTCATTAAGAGGTGCTAAAATTCAACAAAAAATTACTACTAAAAACTAGAAATTTTGAAGGAAACGATGAACTAGTGAGGCAATTAAGTACCCAAATACTAGCTAATTAGTGAACGTATTTGACGAGGTGATTTTTTTTTATCGGTTAGATGTTTTTAGCTTCAATCAAAATGGAGTTGACTCGAAATAATCTTATTAACACATGGTAAAATTTAGAAAAAAATTACTATATTTTTCTACAAGATACTTCCAGAAATTCCAAAATTGTGAACTAGTAAACCAATCCAAGTAGCTCAATGATGAATATGACTTATAAAATATGTTATAACGGGGATGAATCATGCTTGTACATGTATAAATAACCTACAAAAAAAATTACTTCAATCATTTAACCACTCTAACCTACGATAAATGAAGCATGATTAGTAAATGCAAAATAGGAAAAATAAGAACGAGGTCACAGTGAAATACACTAGAAAATTTGGCGGAAATTCGAGCGGCCAATTCGTCTTCCTTCAACACATGAGTATTGAAGCGGCAGGTTAAAGCCGAGACCAGCCGTGGTTTTGTCACTGCCCATCCATCGTTACGACGAACGTAAAAGGTGTCGCACTATCGACACCTCTTCGTATTACAGACAGCGTCATCTTCGACGTCTCACGGCTTGAATTTGCACCTTCGACGTTTGTAGGCACGCCACGCCGCCAGGTGAAATGTGGTTGACGTTTGGGCAATGCTAAAACTCTTCAACCGCTAAAAGCGAAATAGTAATTAAAAACAACGTGATCGCGATGTTTTGATCGCTCTTAAAGCGTACGTAAGATATCACAATGCGACGATGTGGTCGACGTTGAACCGTCGCTCTTAAACACGTTTGTAATCGGTTGCAATTAAGACGATATGTGGTCGAGAAGTTTGGAACATCGCTCTTCGACATTTGTAATGCAGCATGGTCCCAGAGCGAAATGGCATTAAGACGTTTCCATCTTGTCTCTCTTGAACGTTTCTAGGTTGTCGGGTTCTAACGTCTCGGCGTCGGTAGCGTGGAGGGTTCAATTTTTAAAGGTGAAACTGCATGACAAAGCTCTTATTTTGAATATATTATATGATAAAAACAGTCCATGAAAGTGAAATAGCGATTATGTAGAATAGTAAACAACGGACTAAGTACGACGTCATTGTTCCAAATACAAATTAAAATACAAAGCCACCGCAACGAGAAAAAACGAAACCTTGTCCAAAATATAAAAAAGACCATCGGACCATGTCAATAAACCAACAACATGAGCCGGCATCGCTGGTTTTGAAGGCGAGTGATAAACATTAATCATTTTCTGAAAAAACGGTGTGTTTTTAAAATATGACGAAGTAAAACGAGTCCCGCAAAGTGAAATAGCGATTATGTAGAATAGTAAAAAACGATAGATAAATCTTTAGGCAATCCATTGTTCCAAATACAAATTAAAGTACCCAAAATACATAGCAGAGAGAAAAACGAATGTCCAAATATAAAAAGACCATCAGACCATATCAATAAACCCGGCAACATAGACCGACATCGCTGGTTTGAAGGCGAGTGATAAACATTAATCATTTTTTTTTTAAAGAGAAAAAAACGTTGTTTTAAATATATTATATGATAAGAGAAACGAATTCATAGAAGTCATTACATTTCCACGTAAATTGGAATTTAAATATCAATAAGGAAAATTGAAGTCTCCACAGGGCAGGTGATGAGAAAAAATACATGTCACATACGAGACTTGATATAAAACCCGGTAACGGTCCACATGGAGATTATCGACAAATACGAGAAAGCATACGAGCATGCTCGGGGCATCCTAAGAAAGTGAAATGAGTGTGTGAAATAGTAAAACGAGATGAAATCTTGAAAATCCATTATTCCAAATACAATTAAAGTACCCAAATCTTGAACGGAAAGCATCTAATCATGTGAGTGTGATATGTCAAAATATAAAAAGACAATAGACCATATCAATAAATACAACAACATGAACCCGACGCCGCTAGTTTTTGAAGGTAGAGTGATAAACATTAATCATTTTTTTTCACAAGAGAAAAAATGAGCACTGACTATAATATATGAAGTAAAACGGGTCCATGAAGTTATTACATTTTCACATCGAAGATTGGAACCTAGTATCCATCTGAAAAGTGGAAGTCCCATCCCAGACGGTGATAGAAAAATACCCCATGTCACATACGAGGGACTTGATATAAAACCGATCGCGGTCCCATGAAATTATCAATAATCTGAGAAAACATCAATATACCCCGAGGCATATAAAAAGTGAAATAGCAGTGTGTAGAATAGTAAAGCAACGAGGATAGATAGCGTTCTTCTTCCCAAATACAAATTAAAGTACCCAAAATCCTGCAACGCGGAAAAACGATAATCATGTGAGGGGTATGATATGCAAAATATAAAAAGACCATCGGACCATATCAATAAACAGCCCAACATAGACCGGCCATCACTAGTTTGAAGGCGAGGAGTGATGTAAACATTAATCATTTTTTTTTCACAAGAGAAAAAACGTTGTTTTGAATATATTATATGAAGTAAACGAGTCCATGAAATCATTACATTTTCACGTACGAAGATTGGAACCCAAATATCCATCCGGAAAAGTGAGTCCCACCCCAGACAGGTGATGAAAAATACCCCATATCACATAGGGACTTGATATAAAAAAAAACCTAGTAACGGTCCCATGGAGATTATAGGCAATCTGAAAGCATCCAAATATGCACGAGGCATCTGTAAGAAAAGTGAAATAGCGATGTGTAGAATAAGTAAAGCAACGGATGAAATACAGCGTCCATTGTTCCAAATACAAATTAAAGTACCCAAAATCCTGTAGCAGAGCTTCTTCAATCATCGCCCGAGAGTGTGATATGTCCAAAATATAAAAAGACCGCGGTCATATCAATAAACCGACAACATAGACCAACGCTGATTTTCGAAGCGGTGATAAACATTAATCTCTTTTTTTTCCGAAAAACGTGTCTTTTAGATATTGTGAAGTAAAACGGGTCCATGAAGTCATTACATTTTCACATCTTAAGATTGGAACCCAAATATCCATCCAGAAAGTGGAAGTCCCACCGGAGACAATGGCCATTGAAAAATACCCCATGTCACATACGAGCGACCCGTGCAAAACCCGATCGGGTCCACATGGAGATTATCGACAATGCGAAAGCATCCAAATATGCCCAAGGCATCTATAAGAAAGTGAAATAACGGTGTCTGTAGAATAGTAAAAACGGATAGTGTGTCTGGTGTCATTGTTCCAAATACAAATTAAAGCTACCCAAATCCTTGAACGGAAAAACGCTAATCATGTGTGAGGTGTGATGTGTCAAAAATATAAAAGAACCATGAGACCATATCAGTAGGCAAAACTGACATAGGTAAGGCATCACTAGTTTGAAGGCGAATGATAAACATTAATCATATTTTTTTAGAAGAGAAAAAACGCTGTTTGAATATATTATATGAAGTAAAACGATTAGCAAAGTCATTTACATTTTCATCCGAAGATTGGAACCCAAATATCCATCTAGAAAAGTGGAAGTCCCACCCAGAACAATGATGAAAAATACCCCATGTCATACGGGGGACATGATATAAAATCCGGTAACGGTCCCACATGGAGATTATCGACAATGCGAGAAAAGCATTCAAATATGCAGGGCATCTATAAGAAAAGTGAAATAGTAGTATGTAGAGCAGGTAAAGCAACAGAGATACGATCTGCAACGTCCATTGTTCTAAATACAAATTAAAGTACCCAAAATCCTTGACAGGATCAAGAAAAACGCTAATCAGCGAAATTCTGGTAAAGTTAATCTATTAACATTGTGAATAAAAATTACACAATCAAGAAAACATTTCCCGGCCATACTCATAGCAAATTTGTCATCAAAAAATCAAAAAATTAAGAAGACGCCTCATACGAAAACCGGTCTTGAACGTTTATTCTGATTAAAAAAATAACAAAAGGTCCAACAAGGTAAAATAAACAAAAACGACCAATTACAGTGAGCTGCTACGCAAGAAAAACAAATTAACCAAACTACTCCTGGGTGGTTCCTCACGATTGACACCATCCTTCGGAAGGTCCGAGTTGCCGATTGCTACCTCACATACATGCCACGGCTCCCTCACCGAAGGCCCGGACGCGGCGGCTTTCCAGGCTGGAACCGTGGTGGTGCCGCTGTGCCTACGTTTGGACACTCACCTGGCAGAGGAACCCGGTGAGCATTTCGGGGATTTAACACCACACAGAGGTTGATTTGAGTTCAACCTCCACGAATACGAGGGCGTCCTGTTGCGGAACTCACCCACCGATCATGCCTGAGTGTGAAAACGAAATGAGCGAGCAACGAGAGGTTTACGGGTCGGTCCTACGTTTGAAGTAGATCACGATAATTCAAACTCCCTGGCAAGTCTTTCCTCTTTCACCTGAAATACGAAGAAGAAGCTTGACCCATAGAAGAATGATTGTACGGTATGTTCTATCTATGTGTTAGCGAGATTCATATAAAACATTAAATAAATCATCATAAATGCTTGTATAACAAATATTCTTCACACATTAAAGCATACACTAACACGTTTACTTCGGGGAACGACATGATACTTACGTATTATAAAAATGAACACGATACAAAAGTAAGTGGAGAGATCACACAGTCCTTCCCGAGGCCTTCGCAGGACGAGAGATGGGATCGAGTACGACCCCTTGCCTCGCTAAGACTCCTTCCAAATGAGTGCATACGAATAACATATAAGGATGTGTCTCAAAGAAGCAGGGTTTCTGAAAATGAGCGGGAAAGTGCCGGAGAGCACGGGGAATCGAACGGATGGGGAACCAACGAGTGTAATAATAATAATTCTCTCTCCCTTAGGCCATACATACTGGTCACTTTTATAAGTCCCCTCGAGTAGTTTCGGCCGATTTGAAGCTTAATTGTTGCAAGGTAGAATGCAATTGGTTACGGTATTTATATTGACGGTAGCGAAGGTGGGGATTTTTATGTATTTTTTAATCATTAAAATGGCATACGAGTCTGTTTATCTTAGCGTATACACGCGGAAAAACACGGGCATAGTCGCGTATGAAAGATTTTCTTTGTTTTAAGAGTGAATTTGTCCAAGTACATAAGGAATGGAACATAAAAGCAGCAGCAATCATGAATCATGTCAGGTAGAAAATGATGCTATAACGGTGCTAATATATGAGATGAGGAAGAGGGTACACAGTGGCCGAAATGGCCTCACACATAGAAAAAAGAACTTCGCAAGGACGAGGGACTTCACGATTTCAACTGCCAAAAACCAATGAAAGAAATCGGAAGAGTCAACATCTTGGTGACATACCCATGCTACGATTAAAAAATACATCATATATATAGAAAATGCGAGTAGATCAACATGTATACAAGTATAAATAGGCCCGAAAGTACATAGTGAATCTTACGGCGAGGGCCGGAAGAACAGTACGTATCAATGTCCAAGTATCACATATGAAAGCGGAGCAAGATAGTGCAAGCGGATATCTGATCAAATGGCCGAATCTCCAAATCTTGGGATCATGAGCGGATCAAGCAGTACAATCACGCAACTCGAAAGTTAACATGTAAGATGTTGCTATGTTGAGCGCAACATATAAGGGTGGACGGCAACAGCGGCCGAAGGCGTAACGGTGGGCAAAAATGCGGTACATTGAGGTCTTCACGATCACAACGGCACAATTCTACACACGGGAATAAGCCAGGCAGAAGTCGACCATGTGAGGAAATACGTTGGATTACGAGAGCGATGATGTTTCTGGTTAACCAACGCGAAGACATTTCACCAAATAATGATAATAGTGTCGGGTACTGGCCTGATACGACAAGTGTGAATGAATGAGTTGAAGTACGAACACTTGAAAAGAATCTAAATGGGGAGGCAATAATGAATCCCAACGTAGATAGCGGTACCGCGATGGCTATGAGCCTGAGTACGCCGACAAGAAGAAAGACTCTGAATCTTGTTCCCGAGGAGCAATGAGTCGGAGTCGATGAGAAAAGATGCTATTTCGGAAGGAAGGCATTAAGGCATCACATCGGTCCGGCGCGAGTGTATTTCGCGGAAGCAAGATTTGGGGAAGAATCGACGGACGAAGGAGGTGATGGAGCCAAAAGCAGAAGTACGTTTCGACGTGCACAGATGAAGCTAAGCATGGAAGAAACCTCTGGTCCAACCAATAATGACGACAGAGGCGAGAAATCCCATAAATGAGGTCAGGCCAGAAATCAAGGTCTCTTGGTCCCAAGTGTGATAATGTGTCTGTGCCCGGCGTCGAACACGGAAACCACTGAGTCAGCCCATGATGATCAAATGCGACACCACTGGGGTCACCTATCAATAGTGGAAATGGGCAAGGTGCGGCTCTGGGTTTGCTCACAGAGCAATGTGTCGTAGTCGATAAGAGACAAACCGTAGGCAAAAGTCAATGGAGACCTTCTCTCAAGCCGGCCTGACAGAAGATCAAAACATACGATGTGATGAACACGAAATCTTGTGAAGACGGGAAGAAGTAGGCGAATAATGAGTCAGAGACACCGCGAGAATGGCCGACCCAGGCTGAACTTCCAACGAACAAAGCAAATACTGTGATGACCAAGGCGGTAAAAGGCGCGTGCCTTACTAAGTGCATCTTCCCAGGAGGCAGAAACAAACTCTCCGTGTGATTGGAAGAGATAATAGCAGGGAAGGGCGATAAGTGAAACATGGTAAGGGCCGAACCTAGGTCAAACTAGAACCATCCCAAATGAAGGAAATATGTATAAGTATATGTGCTTTGTTTACGGGGCATTAATGACTATATACGCCGCGAAATAACGAAGATACATCCCGTTCCCCGCTCTTTTTTTTTGTTATATTTAATTTTTTTTGTCTTTTTTTCATGACAAGCACGAAAAAGAATAAAGAATGCTATGATACGATGGATGAAACGAGTATCGAAAAAAGCAGATACACTAGTTCCGAGGTTTGGAACAATCCTATGCTCAATGCAAGGTGGCGAAAAAGCCCAGTCGGTGATACTCGGAGAACGTTCGCTCCATAGGTACAAAGGTGTCAAGTCGTGATAGCTAAGGGTGCATGCAACGGTTAACGTACGGAAAGTCAGGTCAAGGGTTGGCTTAAACATCGAGTCCAAATGAAGCGGCTAAAGACGGGGATAAACAAGTAGCCAATATGCAATGCGATGTACAACTTGCGACACCGAGGGAGCCTCTAGGGTATGGCTTGAAGAAAATGATAAGTGATGAAGAGGAGAAGAATGAAGCTTCAACACGAAAGTTGTAGCGGGACTAAGAAGGACTCCAGGAGCCTACATAAAAAGCGACATGGGCAACAAGCGATAGCGAGGAACTAACTAGGAAGCCCATGTGAAGGCTCTACACCATCAAGTCATGATTTTTAAAAATCGGTGATGAAAATGGTATAATACTCATGACACGATGGGATCGACCTAAACAGAGAAGTGATCGGTATGGGCATGAAATGCAAGATGCAACGGAAAGTGATTCCTAACCTATACACCGGTGAAAGATCATATACTGTAAATGAAGAGTCGAACACATGGGCCAAAAGCAGGAAAAATCTCGAAAATGTCAAAATGTACTGGTATACCAAGTAGGCACTTCAACAGTAAGGTTATACGACGCAAAACGGATCGAAAAAAAATAATAGAAATTTTTTTTTGCGAAAATTTTCAATACAATATTGACTCTGTCTAGGAAGAGTGACATTTGGTGTGGTACGATTCTGATGACATCTTCTCGAAAGGATTACGAGCTTCGACCCAAAAAAATGTATTTTTAACTTATGTGATTTTGGATTTTTTCAATATATGTGAAAAATACAAAAAACAAGCTATACGAAAAGCAAAATGCCGAGGTCGAGAGCCTGAGCTGTTCACTTTCTCCAAAAGAGAGCCCATTTTAAGGTTCATCGCGGGGGAGGGCAACCAAAGGATTGCCTCAACCTTGAGATCTACCCCTATCCCCTCTAAAGAGGCACAAAGAATCCCAAGAACCGAGTGGATATAATCGGGTGAAGCACGCACGGCCAAGCCAGCGTTTTCATCGTCTTGATCTCATGTTGGACGATAGATGGATCTATGTATGAGGCATTTCCTCATAAGACCAAGCAAAAACATCCCTATACTCTTTGAAGAGCTCGGTATAGATTCAAACTTCTTCTGAGAACATTCGGCTCAGTAAACGTTCTCAATAATGTTGGGTCCTGATGTTCCCGGGATAGTCGGAGAGATCACGGCCATGTTCCTTGACATAAACACAATATTTTGGTACTTCAAGAAACTCAAGGCTGGGTGAACAGGTCCCGAAGACGGAGACTTGGAAAAGCAGCCGACTTCGCTCAAGTCGGTGAGAGTAAGACCAGGTGATGCAAGTCATCCACGGTCTCTCTATACACCGTCATTGCTTCCCGAGGATGGCCTCTTCGGATGGAAGAGTGGTATACGATAATCCACAGGCGAGAAGAAGAAATGACGTCCAACGAGGGCCACATCACCATCCAACTCTTCGGCGAAAAGAGGCTGGATCGGACTCGCCGGTGTCTGACGGACGATATGCAATCTCGGTGGGAAATCGGGGAATGCCATTTCCACCCGCACCCTTCCTCCAAAGTGGCGGTTGAGAAGGTAAGGTCCGAGGTCGAAAAATAATGAGTTGAAAGAACTCTTCGAAGGGCAACGGAGGATGAAATAGCATTGATAGACACCTTGGGAGGAGGAAAATCAAAGTCCCATCGGGGAAGAAGTCACTTCCAACTACGGTTACCAAGTGGTGCCTTAGTATTGTCCAACTTAGGGACAGAGATGAGTCGGGCGCATCGAGGGTCTACGGGGAGGACGGGTCCGGTTCGATCACCGTAACTGTCCTCCCAACCGTGGGGAAACATCTTATACGAAATAGTGAAGATGCGATGGCATCCTTATCATATATCCGGGTTTCTCCCCAACGAGAAGGGTTGGGTTGAGGCACAACATCTGCTACCTCAACCTCTGTGTTAACGGTTTTGCCCCCAGCACGGATACGGGCAAGCGGGACCATCTCGGGGCCTGAGGCCAACGGCCGCCCGAATGGGTAAGAATAGTGCTAGATGGAACGGCTGGGAGATCCTAGTGTCCTTCGACGTGCGGGAACATCACGCAAGTGAAGCACCCTCATCAACGACGTGCGAAAGATATTGGTCTTGGTGCGATGATTTAATATGGAAGGCCATGTGATGGGAAGTCTCTTCTTAAAATTCTTCATATCAAAGGTAATCGAAGAGAATTTTGGATCTATAGCTCAGCAAGATGAAACAGAAGCAACTGTATTTGGCCAGGACAAGATGGAGTACCTCTAAGGCGACATAGCACGAGGACTGCGCCGGATCTTCCACAATCGGTAGTTGCGGCGACCCTCGTATTCGGATTAATCGTTGACCGCTTAGAGGATGCCTTCGGTGTCAAGGCATGGGCTCGACGGTTGACTTCGTGATGAAGCGGCTCGGTGGCTGCAAACTTCCTTAACTGAGAAATTCCTCTCGCCATAATCACGGGATCGTGGCGACATCCACGTGAGCACTCATCCTTAAAGATGTTCGATCGTTCCCCTTCACAGCCTCCGGAAGCCCCGAGTTTGATTCGCGCCGACAATTAATTTCTTTAACCCTTGAGGAAAAAGGGGTTTGTTAGCACGACACCGGGAACTAGAGAACCTGCTTCCCGAGATAACGGTATTTCGAGCATCTGATTTTCGGGCAAAGATGCGTGAGATGGTCTCCGGCCACAAAGCTTGCACGGAAACTTAACTTTCTTTTTCTCCTTTTGCCCTTCTTAACGCTGCGTTGGTCTTCGCGTGCCCTTCCCATTCTTGCCCTTCTTCTTGTTATTCGTCCCTTCTTCCTGCCTTCAGTTGTTGATTTCCTTTGAGTTGAGAAGATTGAGACGAGTAATGGACAAGGGCGGGAAGGTGAAGAATAATGGGGCACGCGGCCCCGGCAGGAAAAGCAGTTATGCAGAACAAGCTGGCACGGTTGAGCGGTGGTGCTACTGCGGCGGGTAAACCGAGTCGATGCCACTGCGGACCGGTTTGGGCCCCGATGAATCCCGATTTGGAGCGAGGGCATTGGTGATAGCATAAGCATGCCGGACGGAGACGATCAACTCTAGCTAACTGAGCCTAAAGATGGCACTGCTCCTGGAATATACCCACGACCTTGGATACATCTTTTGAAATATACGGCGGAAGTGACTTAAAAACCATAGAAGGAACTCACGGAATATAGGCTGATAAGCCTCTTCCTTCTCCTCCATTCCCGAATATGATCGAGGAAATGTGAGTTGCCTCATCACTGCTTAAAATTGGCCGAGGAGTTCGGTCCCGATACTCATATCGACGAACGGCGAAATGGTTAAGAAAAGTGACGACCGGTTCTCCAAATGTGGCGAAAGCGCTGCCCCCGATCGCTCTCGCCACCACCGCCGCGGCGTTTCCGGTTAAAGGTGCGTTCGAAATAATCTCAATCTAATCGAATCGTATTGAACAGAGAGTTGGATGAACACCATAAGTGGAATGTGGTGACATGTTCTGCAGGATCTTCACCATTCTTACCTTCAAACTTAGGAATGTACGAAGGAAGTTTGGTTGAACGGAAGCCAACTTGGGACTATCACCGGAATGGGGTCCATTGGTCTAACCGCCAAATGCGGCAAGTTTAACGTTGCCCGATAGTGACTGTGGCCGAACTGAGGGTCCATCCTTGATGAGATGGATTTCCCGATACGAAAAGAATAGCACTGGATTTGATGAGGCACCCGAGGGCTGCCGGAAAGGACCCCGTGAAAACGGAGAAGAACCTCACTCCCCACGGCAGGGTTACCGAGACCCGGACTGGTTCCCCCGGCCGAAGTATTCGAGCGGCCGAAGATGTAAGCCCACAAGGCGGGGGTTCATGCATTGAATGGGGAGAAAAATGCGGTAAGCATCGATGCGGGGGAAAGAAACATTACTGGATGACTCGCGATGGGCGATTCCACACGCCCCAGAGCATTTGCAGCATGGGATTCCACCCTTAAAAGCGGTCGAACTTGGCCCTGAGCCCAAGGGATTGAAACTTTGGATGCAGGACGTAAAGGAAACGACCTAAAGAAGGATTGGGACTAGAATATGCCCGGTCCCAAAGGGAAGCACGAAAAGAAGCTGATCCACTAGCCATGTTGGACATGAGGGCGTGAATCCCGGTACCCATAGTGATAAGGGAAAAAGAAGATTTCCCGGCGGTGGACATCACGAAACAAAGGACAGATTCAAGCATATGCTTGGGTAGACCGAGCCAAACATAGCAGTGCTAGAAGCACTCGAAGATAGAGCAAGTACTGCCCTCGACGAGCGAGGGTCGAATATCCACGGCCTCTTGGTCGACGCGTTCCCGATCGTGGCCATCGAAAGATAAGAAAGATAAGGAAGATCGGCGGTCTCTCGGGACACCTGGGTCCGATGTACTCTATAACAAACGGATGATTAAGAGGAAGAGGAGAGATGGACTGTCGCTGAGAGCTTCGGGTATATCTTCTATGCGAAAATCTTCACTACGAGGAAACAATGCCTGGGGACGGCGCGACGCTCTGCGGGCAAAACCACGGAATCGTGCAAAACCCCGGGACAGCAAGAGAGTGGAGGATCTCTCCCACGACGTGGACTCTCGGGTGAAAACCACGCTGAATCGCTCCTCGCCTTCTCGAAGAGGCTGCGCATCTCGGGAGATAACCCGGACTCTCGAACGTGTCGGCGCTTGATCGGCCACTTTGGGCCCCATTGTCGTTAAGTGAAAAACTGAGCAAGCTAGGAGCAAAGAGCACTCACTAGAAATCAATACACGAGAAACAGCAGCAACTTTGACCTCCAATGTGCCTAGCTAGGGTGATGAGGACGGACACCAAAATACGAAGCGAAGCTGGACATTGTAGGCAAACAAGACCAATGGTGGGGCCCGAAGCATATAGCGAAGATGTCGGTAATTCTTGTGAGCCTCCTAACAACGACCTTTGCCGGCTCAAGCACCCAAGCTTCGCAGGGCACCCCCGAATGCTGGCAACGCCGGAAGTGATGTCCGGCCATCTTGCCTCGGGTACCCGGGTATTCCCAGGTCCCGCGTGGAACAGGCGGCAACTATGGACCCCGATCGTGCTAGGAAGGCTGGGCGGAACGGTCTTGAAGGTTAGATTAGGCTAATGAGAAGAGGGGGTATCCTCATCTCTTAACTATGCTTCCCCTCGCCTTGACTCTCGGATGGCTTTCCCGATCCACTTCATAAAGTTGGATTTGCTCAGATTAAATGGCTTCTATGTCATTTGACCTTGGTCACTGTCTCCCCATTCCAAGGCCACAACCTAGCTGGTTGGTGATTGACACTAAATAAAACTTGCTTTGAGGTTTAATTTAGATGATAAACATTTTAAGAAATTTGTTGTGTTAAGTCACAAGGATATGAGTTGAAACCAATGATAGTACGTAGCAAAGAAATTAATAAAAACACAAACTACATGCACATGCGATTGAATATTTCGATGAAGAGCTGTGTTCTAACAAATTCTCCTGAGACTAAAAAATATACTTTTCTTTCGAATTACAAACTCACACCAAAATTAAAGCTAATTAAATGATTCAATGCACCTAATGCAAATGACCACTAACATATAAGTTACAAGATGAGAAAGTCCTTGAAACAAGGTGAAACTTTCCCAAAAGGCTCCTTGAAGTTTCAACTAATCTTTTGATATCTGGAAAGCTAATTCTTGTAAGCAAAGAACTCTTCAACTCTAAAACTTTTGAAAATACTCAACAAGAAAAAGAAGAAATCAAAAGACAACCTCTTAAATCTCAACTGGAAACTACAGTAAGAAAAATTCACTAAAGTCTGAATCAGTAAACATGAAAATAAAAAAAATAGCAAAAACAAAATAATAACAATGTTTTACAGGTTTTAATCTCAAAACAAAAGCCTACAAAACAAATGTTTTTGAGCTTTGGGTTTCTGAAAACAAGAGCTTCAAGAAAACCAAGAAACAACTATCTCAATCTAAGCAAAATGGACCAGTTGAAGCATGTAAACCTCTGATACACCCCCAAACCTGAAACTAATAATAATTCCTTTGCAAGATCAGCCAAGAACAGCAGAGAACTCAAAACTCAAATCAAAAACGTAAAGAAATAGTGCAAAATTCGTTGCAATACAAAACTCCAAAGAAACAAAGAAAGAATGTCGAAAAAATGCAACCAAAACCCTGACAACGAGCAGAAAACCAATCGAGGAAACGAAAGCAAAAGACGCGAGGGCGACAACACAAGGAACGGGAGGGTCAATGAGCAAAAGCTCACGTGCGATGACGGAAACGATAAGAAGCCGCGCTCGAGGAAAGCGATCTTACAAGGCCTCTAATCGGAGTGCTAGCACCAACAAGAACACTTCGCCAAAAAGATCGGTTCCAAGACGAAACGAAGAGAACCAAAGACTTAAAAACCCTTGTCCTCGATGGTACAAAATTCTTGCAAACAGGGCTTCCACGACCAGAAAAGACCAAAAACACGAGAATCTTGGAAATTTCAAATTATGACTGGTGTCTGGCCAACCCAGGCTATGAAACGGTGTCACGGCGTACGTGTGGGGAAATCTGACGTGTGCGCGGGTCTGTATACCTGAACTAGGGTGTACGCGTGTGTGCAAGCAAGCTAGCGTGTACAAAGAAAAATGTTAATACAAAAGTACAACGCCCACCGGGAAGGTATAAAGCTTCGGGCCCGGCGCAAAAATAGGCGGGCCCGTAAAGACGGGGAAAGGCGGCCAGCCTGCCAGGCAGGCATTGTGGGGAGAAGATGCAAAATGTGATCCCCGGGCGGGATGGCAGATTCTGTTTGGGGATTCTTTGCCACCCCAGGGTTGGTTGGGATTCAGCGCCCACCTCCACGGGCCGCAGGCGCCTGTTGCTGTGAGAGACTCACACGATCATGCACGGTCATGAAAACGAAATGAAAGCGAGCAGAGAGTTTACCGTTGGTCTCAATTTGAAGAGCGAATCGCATTGAAGGAGTTCAAACTCCCCCCAGCCGTCACTTCCTCTTACGTCTGAAGAAACCGGCACAAAGGACAAGTTGTACGGTATGTTTCTCTATATGTTGGCGAGATTCATATAAAACATTAAATAAATCATCATAAATACTTGTATAACAAATATTCTTCACATTAAGCCTTTCTTTGGTTCCTTGAGCATTGCTGGCTCTGTAACCACCAAAATAATAAAACTAAAAAGCCAAAGTAAGAAGATACAAATACAAAAATTTTCTATGGTGGTGAAAATGGAATATGAAGTCTGTGTATGCATTTCAGACTATTCAATGAAAAGGCCACTCCGGAAGTAACATGTAAAGGGGATGTGTCTCGAAACAAGGGTTTCTTGAAATGAAGCTGAAAGTCCAGAGCTGCCCGGGGGCTGAGGCTGGTTCCAAGGTAGGTACAACTGTCTGCATTCTCCTTGAGCCGCCTGTATGAGGGTCCTTTTATAGTCCTCAGTAGTTTCAGGTTAGAAGGTTGGCCACGGGCGGGGTGGTTCGAACTGCAGGTAGGCATCAACCCGGTAGCGAGAGTGGGGATTTTTATGTGTTTTTAATCATTGAACGCGTATTTGAAAAGTCTGTTTGTCTTCGCGTATACACGCGGAAAAACACGGGCATAGTCGCGTATGAAGGATTTTCCAGCATTTAGTGAATTGTCCCGTCTGTAGGAATGGGTACCCGTAAGTATAGCAATCATGAATCATGTCAGAGTGAGAAAATGATGCTGGGTGATACGGCGGCGATTCTTGGGCGGTTGAGGAAGCAGTCAAGGAAAATTGCGCGATGCGCGTTGGGAGAAGGTGTAGAACTAACGGTGGGGAAGCCGAGGAGCGGGGGGAATCACTCACGGTGGCCGGTACTACAAGCGAGCCACCGCCCACTCTGTGTTGGATATCGACCTAATTAATAATCAACGGGACTGGCCGATCGACTCTTTGTTGAGGGGCGTTTGGAGGGGAGCACGCGGGGTTGGCCCAGTGCTCCCCCTAGCGACAGTCGTCCCCCTTGAGCGCACGCAAGGCATGGGTGCAATCTAGAATGCGGTGGGCACAAGGGGGGGAGATGAAGAAGCGAGTGCCAATTGAGAGGAAGATGAGGCAGGAGACGAACGGAGAGAAATGCAAATATGCGACAACGTCTAGGCAGGGTTGGTGGCAGCACGCCTGTCCATCGCCACGTCCCGGGTTAAACGGTGTAATCCGACAACGGCTTGTACGAAAAACCGCGGCTAACCGCCATTTTTGTCGACTTAAAAAATGCACCAATGCAGTCAAAGGACACCGGAAGTCATAATTAATCTCGATCATTAATAATGAAGGCGAAATTTCGGATCAAATTGGACGTGCGATCGCTAAGAGGAGTGGAAGTGCGATCTTGAACGATGTTAAAAATTAATTAGTAAGAATTTGATGTGAAAATTTAATTGAACGACGTTAAATGTTAATGCGATTGATATGCGTCGCCATATGTGTCCCATCACCTTAAACGCCATCGGTACACTATGGGCGGGAGCGAGGCAAGTTTTGACGAGGACACGTGGCGGTGATTGGAGCGGTCTTTGTTTGGGCGGCTCGCGCGGTGAAATCCGGACCGTAAAATATTAGGCGATTTGATAAGAAATTAAACGTCACAAAAATAAGCGATATCGGCCAGGCTATTTTGCATTTAATTCAGTTTCGATCTCAGTTTGTAAATACGTTGAAATCCGTGAGCACAAACTCAGAACAATTTTGTTTGATCCCATATTATAAAATTTGTGTTGGTTTTCTTTGATATTACACATATTTATAATAAATCATGAGAATACCACACTAAACATGTGGAAAAGTTATATAAATAATTATTGATAACGATCATTTTTATGTAAAAATATCAAGCGGTACGTATGAAGGCAAGGTCGTGAAAAGCTGGCTGGAAATACCAAATACCGCTTATCAAGAGACAAAATTGTTGTGTAACTGAACGACGAGGATGGACATGAGTTAACAAACAAAAGGATAGCGGAACAGGACTTGCACCGATGGTCGACCTCTACAAAACAAAGCGAATCTAAAAAGCGGGTTGCTTATATATATAGCTTTTGTGAGTAGGCGGTATTTCTGTTAACTTGACGTTCCGCAGGGAATGCGACACGTGGCGAAGTGACCCCGGAAAAAACACGGGTCGCCGCGCCATAACCGCCGTTAAAAAGCACGACGACACACGGCAGCGCAAATTGCTGAAGTCGTTGATTTGGAGAAGGGTTGCATCGGACGGTGGTCGCCGATTGAACACGGAGGTTAACTAAGGTGTACGGAGGATAACCGAGGTACGATACGAGTGTTTGATTAGTTGTTAGCTCATATAGGTGGGGCGGGAGTATAATGAAGATGTTTAATTCAACAGTTGGCGGATAATTAGCATAAGTACGGGCACGTGATTGTTGTAGGTTTGGGTGGTGAAATATAGAGCCGAAAGTTCATTACAAGTTATTTATTTAAAAAGAAACGTGGAGTATAAATACAAAGTGTTGAGATTAAACATTGGTTATAAGTATTGGAGATAATATAAAGTCGAGAATATAATTAAAGTCCAACCATTGTGGATAGTATTATTTATCAAATTCTACGAATTTGATAAAGTAAACTTAGAAAAGAAAGAATCGGCAATTTATTAAGACTCAGGGCTGGAGGAAAATAACGGGGTACACCAAGGGAAAATGTTGACGAGTGATTGTGAACACACCCGTCTCCTTCAGGGTCAGTACAGTTTGTTGCGTCACACGATCTCTTCTAAGCATTTACTGTAGCCAGAATCACTATTCTAGGAATAAGGAATTATTTTCTCCAAAAATAACCTAATAGCGCTGATGACAATGCATCGAGATATCTTTCTATGCTTCATAAGCACATTTGTTCTACTTCTAATCATGTCTTGGAAGTGGTTGTTGTGCGGAAATTATTCACAGGTTGGTTTCATACGAAGTCTTTTTCACATTTTTGAGCATCCAATACATGAAAAAGTATTGGTTTAAACAACATAAATATTTGAAATTTTGTGGAGTGTACAGCACACTTTGAATATGAATTTTTGAAAGTCAAGTGCATGATGTTGTATGGGATCAGGGTGTCATTTTGAATACCAAATATGCAAAAACTTCTCAACATGCTACCAACGATGAAGTTAAATGACAATATTGTCGACTATTTCCATAATAAAGGTACACCTCGACACGCAAGACTAACAGCTACAAATTTTGTAGATCACTGGAGGTCCCACAATAAAATGTATTCCACAAGGCCAATGTTTGTATGAAAAATGAAAAGAGTTTGCAACCAAAAATACCTTAGGCAACTAATTCAATTAGATACACCAAACCATGGGCAAAAGGAAAACAAGCCTACTCGAAAGGCAAGCGTTTACCTCCTTTGACAAAATTTTGAGTTAAGAAACGGGGGCCTTTGTTGTCTTGTCAATGCCCTAGTAATTTGAATGGGGTTTGCACCTGCTACAACTTAACCTAAACAAAAAGGTTTCATTTCAAATTATTTTCCACAAATTTAAAATACAACCATTTATCAATTGTATTCCTAACAAGCTCATAAATTTTATTCAAAAGAACCAAAATTTTTAATACTAGTAGCCATTTTCAGTAAAACTATATTGAACTCGATAAAAGCCAGCTTCAAAACACAAAAACCAAACACCATAAGACCCTACAAAAATGAATAGATGATCTTAATCGATCTTGTAAGCCAATTACCTTTACACCCTCCTTGTTAAACCTGTGTTGTTGAATTTTAACTTCATTGCTAAAATGAGGAAAAAGGACGGATGCGAGCGGCAACATTTTTTTTTGGAGGTTGTACATGCCATCCGAGAAATTTAATTCAGCATTTAAAATTCCTACAAGTTTTTTTGTGAACGTACATAGCCATATTTACGTACGGAATTGTGTTAAACACAACAACGAACGTGTAACTCAATTCACCAACCGAAGTCAAACAAACGGTGCAACAGGTTTGTAAATTCAAGGAGGACACGTGGAGCATTAATATTGGATCACATGAAATTGAAGGGAATACGAAAACTTGAAAAACCGGACCCGAATTTTTATAGGGCACATTGGATTGAGAATTCGAGTTAAAATTCGGCGATCGACATCCCATTTTGGAACACGAATTTGGTTTGAAATTCAATGTCGGAACTTTTGAGTACGAAGGAAAGGGTTCTTTAATGTTTTGGTAGTTTAATATGTCTGTATATTTTATATATATTATATATATATCATATGCGAAATGAAAGGTGGGCCTTAAATTTAGTTTTAATTTTATTTTTTAAAAGTTTCATAATATGTTTTCTATTACGGCATATAAAAATAAAAAGGTCGAAAAAGCTTGGTAGTTTTTTTTTACAGACAATACGTAAATTTTTTATTACGTGAAGGTGTGTAAAAAGTGAAAAATGATGTAACTTTTAGTGTATGCACGGTCACGAAAGGAAAAACAAAAGCAGTGTTTTTAGAGACGGTATATTTGTTTGAGCCAGAGACGGTGAGTTGGTTTTTGCTAGCCGTCTTGCTTAGCAGTCCATAATTTCCATAATCTCTCGGTGAGGAAGTAGTGTAATAGTTTTTTTTTTTTGAGTTATTGAAGGGAATGAAAGTTTGTTTCAAAGTATTGAAACTACTAATATCTACCGTGAAAATTTTATTTTCTGTGTTAGAGGAAGGGAGATTTATTCTCCATTCATTGTTAGGAATTTTTAATATTCAACATGTACGAACAACGAAGATGTTGTGGTTTGTTCATCCCAGTAATCATTTGTCTTTCATGACTTGCCTTACCAACTTGTTAATATTTTCAGCTGGGTCCTCTAATTCAACCAATAAAAAGGCCAAAACCATAGCATTGAGATACATTTCATTACTTTGTCAATAACAATAAAATTTGACTCGACCACACTTCCCTTTCCTTTTATTGTTTAGCGAAAATCTTTATGCATTGCTCTAATGTAGCTAAGTCCATAGGCTGAAGTAGACAACGGGTAACAAATATGTTTCCTTTCACCTTTGAGTTTTCAAATTATGCCTACCAAATCCAGACATTTAGAGAACTAATACAACGTTAAAAAAGAAAACGAGAGCACCATCTACAAATTACCTCATAGCCTCTTTGTCACACCATCATTAACGACACCGGTGTACTTGCTCTCCGAAGACAACATTTTGCCCTTCGCCCCGAGGTGACTCTAGCAGATCGGCAAGTTTGTTCACACGCTGCAGACAAATTGACAATGCTTTCGGTAAGTGACAGAATTGAATGCCGGACATAGCCAAAGCAACCCTCCATGAAAAATTAAAATAACACATTAAAATCGAATATAATTGGACAAGGAAAGATCCCATAACGGTGAAGTTGCGTACGGGTGACGCTTCCTTTTAAACATAATTTTTTACGACTGCAATTTTTTTGTCCTTTGAGCCATCCTTGTTGAAGTACAACTCCTTTTCCATAACTCTTATATGCTACCTTCTCTACTTGTCCTTAATCTCGGTCCCTCTTACCTTGAGCGATTAAAGGAAAAATGGGTGAAAAAACTTAAAGAGAAGACAGTTGTACGCCATAATTATCAAACATTGCACCCCAACCCATGCCCTTTCCATTGTTACCCAATAGGGTAGATGTGGTGTTGTCATACCGCCCAAAGCGAGAGGCCATCTTCTCTTATGCTGAATATCCCAGAATTACCCCACAAGATCTTCATAGCCAGTATGAACCTTAAAAAACATGACTCCCCATTGCTAAAAACCACTTTTAAGTTATGAAAACCAAATAAACAACTATCGCAACTTTTGGCAACTTACGGAACGTATGAGAGAAACAACCAAAGAGAAATACAGCCACAATCCTCATTTAATGGGGCAGACTATATATTTGCATTAAGATAATGAAAAGAAATCCAGTGACACATATTAGACGACCTGAAAGTAATCTTTAACCGATTAATATCTCGCGACCTTGAGGTTACCAATATGAAGGTTACACTGTTTTTAATTTAATTCTTGACCTCTCATGCCCATGTGAATGCATCCAATGGGATATCTACATCACGTACTCCTTTATATCCCAAAAAAATTCCCTCTTCCAGAGCACCGATGATGGGATACTTACACCATCCCACCCACTAGAAACGGTGAAAAAAGAGAGCTTGAAAATCTTGCGAAATATCTCAAGATGACTATATGGGTGGTTCTTATGAATCAACCAACCATTCGAACATGCTCTTCGATCAAACCTTGAAATCGTGGCAATGACGATATTGACAGTATGGATAAGTTTACCGAAGCTTATATTGAAGAAACCTAAACTCTCACTTGAAAATAGGTGAAATGTGGCACCACTCGAGGAATGACATGTGCCCCGATTGGTACAGGTGGTGAACAATTGGCATGCTCGAACAACGAGGTGATGCGGGAATGACATGAGGAGAAAATATCGAAGAAAAGCCCCAAATGCGGAGAACTAAAGCTCATCACCAACCTGAGATTGTGACTTTACATGTGTAACCTATGAAAATGTCTTAAAATGGAGAAATCATAGTAACAATAAGTAACCTATGTAACAATAAAAGTCGGATTCATCCTGGGAGTGGTAATGGGATAAATCATAGTGAACAACGGGGGAAACATATAGTTGCTTACAATCGAATAGATGAAAAAAACACATACAAAAAACCTAGATAATAATCGTGAACAAGCTTAATATTGAATTATGGTGTAAAGGAACTTACAAAATGTGACATTACGAACACAGTCAAGCTTTAAACAAAAATATCCTGGACATGACCCTGGTTGACAAGTTGTATTGCTCATGATGCGAAGGGATTTGTGCAACGCGAGTCAATCAAAATCCATAAATATATAAATAAATACAAGTAGTGATGTAGTTTTTACTCTAAGATGCATTCTTATGATAATGTTAGAACATATGTTGAAAATGTCCAAAACATACTTGAATAAGCTCCTCTTACGTTTCAGAACAATTTATTGGAGTACAGCATGAACGTGGAGCAAACCTCCCACGATGCCGAAAGAGTAACGATTAAGTCAGGTGACTTTTTTGTTGCTCCTGACCGGATCAAGGAGGTTGTCAGATAAATACGCTCCAATAAATTATTCTCTACTAAACGAGTAAACACGTGGGTGGAAGCTCTTATGACCCCTCCCCCCCTCACATCGATCTCAATTCTCGATACCCGATCTATATTTCATTTTCCAATTTCATGAGCATAAAAAAAAAATTCAATAACTAATAAAAAAACAATTCAACAAAAAGTACGCGAGGAAACATTGCAATTAATGCTTGACATAAAAATGGCAAAATGTGATAAATGAGTTTTTTATATAACGCAAAACGTTCCAAGTATGGTAACGTTTGTCTTGTAATAATATGATATTTGCATTTGTCAGATTTTCTTTTCTTCTTCCTGTTTTTCGCTCCTAATTACATCATCAATATCATCGTGCTCTGCTCTGTTGTGCCTTTCAACCCCGCCTGCGGCCTAGTTGCGTATTCACGATGTCACAGGCTCATCCGGTGACGGAGCATAAGCCTACAAAAACGAGATAATATGAAATTTAATTGTCGGTTTTAAATATCATTGAACTAATTCGGTAAATATTAATAAAATTACCCAATGAGATTATTTACAGTGCACCGATTGTCACCGTGACCTAGTTGCGTTGTCACGATGGTACGGTCTCATCCCGGTGACGGGGCATTGCCTCCAAAAAAAAACGAGATAATATTAAATTTTAATTATCGGTTTTAAATATCCATTAAGAACTAGTTCGGTAATATTAATAAAAAAAATTGCAATGAGATTATCTGCAATTTACCCGATTTGTGTGGTCAGAATTTATTTTGTGCTTCCTCTCTGGTGAGCGCGTCAGAAACATTCTTGTCATTTAAACGAAAAAACGTTATCGTACAACCATCGAGGTATAATTAGAAAAAAATATGATGGAAATTAATTACCGTCACGACCCTCATGATAGCAGCATTTTATTTTAGTGCCTACAATGGAGTTGCACGAAGGATGTCTACATAAAGCTCTAAAGCGGGTTATTTGCCTGCGTCGGTAGTCTTGCTCACGATTTAAACAAAGTTGTTAGACATTAAATTTGTAGATGAAAACAAAAAATATTGAAAGGTTAATGTTTTACCTTATCGGGGCATTCTAGTGCGGGACTGCCCCCGAAAACCTGCCCGGCATTCCTTTCTGACTTGATAGCCAAAGCGGAAAAGCGATATTTTTGTCTTCCTGCGGCAATTCTTGTTAAAGTCATCACACAATATATATATCTGATTGTATATTTTAATCATACGGTAGGATTACAAAAAACGTTGGGCGATACGATTAATTATAAGATGTTTAGCTGCCAAGTACAATTCACCGGCCTGTTCAAGTAGCCACCACGGCCGAGCTTGTGATGGCCCTTTTCTCAATCCTAACTTTGGTTGCCTTTGAGGGTGTTGAGCAACCTAGCATCAAAATATTGAAGTCGGATATGACGTAGCACACTTTTGTTTTATACATAAAAAGAAAATTAAAGTGACCAGATTAAAGTTGTAATTTACCTTGCGGGTCCGATTGGCATTTTTCCTTCTTTCTTTGTCCTTTTTCTCTTTTTCAGGCGTCATGGATGATGCTCTCCACTCACTCTACGAAAGCTGAGAGGACGCTCATGTCTGGGGTTAAAGGTGAAATTTAAGTCCTATGAAGTGTCACGGTATATTTCAAATATTTGCGGCTGCAGGCCACCGCTTTCTTGTCAAATGTGCGGAAGCCCCAAAAAGGGCTTCTAGATAATCTAGAAGTTCTTTCGAGGTTAGGTGCAGAATTCCACCACAGCACATATGAGCCAAAAATTACCAACGCATGACTCTCTAGAATCCTATAGAACTCATTTTTTCCTACACGAATGACAAAGAAAAGAAAGTGTGCTCATTATTTAAAAATAAAAATCATGATAAATATGTTTTAGATAAAGTACATGAAATAGTTAAAATATTAAAATTTACACCAGAGGGTGTGCATGCTTTATGGGGACACCCTCATCGTTCACCAACAACGTGCCATTAGTAGTCACAATGGAGGTGACACGTCAGCAGCTCCGGAAAACGCAATAATATGATTGGCCCTGTATAGGCCTCATCATTGCCAACACGTTCGACGGTTGGTGGTCTCTGTCGGCGGTGTGTTTCTTGGCTAGCACCCTGAGAGTAGAAGGTGTGTGAGAGGGTTGTTGGGCAATCTCTTGCCCTTGTATACCTACATAACAATGGTTCAATGATATAAGCATTGTAAAGAACTTTTTGTTAGTTTATTCAATGTAAATTAAAATCATTCTCACAATTAATATAATGAGAACAAAAAAAATATCCTTTTGAATTTTTTATTATTACACGATATATTTCTATCTGCCTCATAAGATATTGTATCCCTCTCTTCTTTGAGGTGTTTTACCGAAGACGCGTCTATCAAGAGAACATTAAATTTAAACCTTGCATCTCATGCCTTTTTTTGCAACAAGAACAACGGGGCCAGGATGAAGAAAGCTCTTCCTCGAGGGAATCATCAGGCCTTTCACCATTGATGTCGCATATTTGTTGAAATTAATATTCATTCAATTATGTAAATAACTAAAAAATACCTAAAGATAAAGACAATCTTGTACTTTGTGTTCTTCGTGGCCTCTTTTAGCGATCATCCCGAGTCTTGAGGGTTGTTCTGTGTTGCTACGGTCAGTACGCCACATTGCAACAAAATTATAAATGTAAACTTGAAAACAAACATAACAGAAAACACAAATATAGCTTCAAATAATTTCTAATAAGACACGGAAAATAGAGTTAGAGTTTCAAATATGCCTTGCATTGGGTCAGGTCTTGACTTGTCAAACACATTATTTTAAACTTGTTAAATCCCTGAATGATATATTTAGTGACTTCTCTATGCAAGAAAACATATACATACCTATAATGCATTCACTTGCATATAGGGAAAAGGAAGACATGTTTTTATACCAACAGTGACAAGCATCTTGGGAAAGAGTATGTTCTTTTTGTTATGTTCACCCACACCACTCTCGTGTTTTCCATAATCTGTTTTGTCATTTTGAGTTCAAATTAAGTTAAGGCTGTGGTATTTTTTGACCTTTCGGTGTGGTTTTATCAGTGGCATGTATGGATTTTTCATTAATTCTACTTTCTGTCTTCATCGCATGTTTCACAAAATCAAATGCATGGTTAGTCCCATACATTTAACAAGTTGTTAGATTAACTCCATAGAAATATCATATGCTATATTCAATCAAAATTATCTGGAACAAGGTAGGTACGAAGGTTTTCCCTTTATGTTAATAGGGCACTTCTAGCTTGCATTTTTATTATATCTTTAGTTGGTATTAGTTTCAATTGGGCCATGATTTTTCACAGCACAGGGTGAGAATGAACAAAGACAAATTTTTGTGATGGATGACTATGTGGCCTCCATAGCGGAGGAAAAGGCACTAATCTATTTCTTCGAAATATCTACAGAACATCGCTGCCTCTGTGGAGATGGTCCACGATTTTAAAATGATAGCTTCAAATAGTCCCCCCTCCATAATTTGATATTCGATGGAAATTTCTTAAATTGATGATGGGGCATGATTATGAGCATTATTTATATGTAATGGAATTCCAGATCATGATATGTGTTTGCATGTTTATGTATTCTCGTCCCACGGTGGGAGCGAGGGGGACGAGGGGAGCGCGGGAGCGACTATGCAAAAACTCCCTACCAATTTTGAGGAAACGTGGGGGCCATTAGGGGTCATAAAAATTATAAAATTTAATATTTAAAATGTAACTATATTTTTGCAAGGAATGTATATACGGTCATCATACATACATCATAGAAAGATGATATGACCATTAATTAAATCGATGAATGATGAATCATATAATTGAAACAAATTTAAAAAGTTAAAAGTTAAAACATACATCATACAATCATGCATGTAAGTTTGTAAGTTTGTAACTATATAATCTAGTATTAACTACTAACAATGTACAATGAAAATAAAATTTAAGATATCATATGACATATTATATCAAGATTCAAAGAAATAGGTTTAAGAAAGTAGGAAGTTTCTACAACTCAAGTACAAAATATGAAACTTAATCCAAATAAGTTGTATACCGAAACATAAAACATAAAACATAACATGTGAATATCAAATGATATCATCATAATGATAAATGAGCATAAATGTCAGTTATTATTAATCTCTGCATCCAACACGCATGAATATATCAAGATCAACCATGTCACCATCGAATCGAATCACTTGGATTCTCAGAAGTATCTTCAAGTGGCATCAACTTTTAACACGAAACCATAAACTAAAGGGGCGGTGAGGGACGCAGGCGTGAAACATCCCCTAGAAGTCCCAAGACCACGGAGCGCGAGGGGCGAGGAATCTAGACCCCTAGGTGGGGGCGAGACCCGTGCGCTGCTTGGTTTATGGAGGTGGTGGAGCAAAAAAGAGCTCAAATAAGTGAAATTTTTCACATAAAAATTTGTGGGCTTGACTAATGGTTCCATTTAAAAAATGATATCCTGAACGGAAGAATAAGTGTAGCATGCAAACATGCATTGAAAATCCATCGAGTTTGCATTGCTGTTACTTATGATGGATTCAAATTTGGGTTTCAAAATGCCAGGTTATGGCATGATTTTGTCGAGAAACCATGTAGTTGGATTCTCATGTTTGGTTTAATTTATATTTTAAGTTTGTTTTGCAATCTTTGGGTAGAAGTAGTAACTCATGAACTAGGTTACCAATGTGTAACAATCATATTTCGAAATAAAGTTGTGATTTTTTTATATTATTATTATTATCCTATTAGCTACGAGTATTGTTTCTAATGGAATTTTAATACTTGATAGCATGGATAATTTCGAAATGTTTCTAGTAATGTTAACATAATAACTATCATTACATGCCTTCCACTTTTTACCATAATAGACTTTGTGATATGGACTCATCACACAACTTCATATGCTATGTCTAACAAGTTCAATGGTTAGAACCTACCTCATAGTGTGGTTATTAAGGACAATTTGCTTGATATATATAACTCGATAGCATAGATACGTTGCGGGTTCTAAAAGAATCCTCAAGTATCAAAAAACTTCACAATATGTTCTACTATAAAGCCTTTTGGGATACCTGAAATAATATATGTATCATTGATGACTTTTAAAGTATGACAAGATCAGGAGAAGAATCAATGGAAGAGTGATCCACCAATGAGAACCTAGAATTTAATATACGGATAGGTTAGAGTCTAGGAAGTGAAACCCTATAATTTAATTATTGATGAAAGAGTTATCCATAGGTAATTATGTTTTCATGTAGAATAATCCATTAATTCAGAATTTAAACTACATAATATGAAAGGCATACCATAAATTTTTCCACGTAGTCCAGCAACCTATAAAAAGGAAAATATTCTTTTCCATGGGAAATAATTTACCTTTCCTTTTTCAAGACAATCTAAATCACAAATATGAACTATACTACACATTCTTGGATAATGTGAAAGTGGAAAAGAGAATACCTACACAAGTGATGCACACATGTACATTTGAACACTAATAGATTTTTGTAGTTGAAATGCAATACTTGTTTCATTCTAAAATGTAAGTTTTTAAATGAGGAGAAATAATGGTTGCCAAATTAATAGCGTTTCTTTGGGAAAAATTTAAATCTTGTATTGGGTGATGAAGATAATAGAGGAGTATTGAATCTTGATTCTTGACATCTAGAACCATACAGCCTTAACACAATCCAATAGAATTGACCAAAAAAACCCAAATAGAGTCGGCCCCTACGCTAGGAGGGAAGGGCACACGGTAAGAACTTACCATTTTGCAAGAGGGCGAGGGGGCGAATGTTGTTAAGAGAGGCGAGGGCCGAACGAGGGTGAATGCGAGGCAAATGCGTGCACGCAAGAGGGCGGGCGAATGCGGGGCGAATGCGTGCAAGAAGGGCGGGCGAATCCGGGGCGAATGTTGTTCTTCTGTAAGAGCTCGGGGCGAATGCGTGCAAGAGCGGAGGGCGAATGCGCGCGTGATATCGGACGTTAATGTAGCACACATGTACATTTGAACACTAATAGATTTTTGTAGTTGAAATGCAATGCTTGTTTTCATTTAAATGTAGGGTTTTTAAAGCAGGGAGAAATAATGGCTGCCAAATTAATAAGCGTTTCTTTGGGAAAAATTTAAATCTTGTATTGGGTGATGAAGATAATAGCGGGTATTGAATCTTGATTCTTGACATCTAGAGAGAACCCTACAGCCTAACACAATCCAATGGAATTGACCAAAAAAACCCAAATAGAGTCAACCCTACTATAGGAGGAAGGGCCTGCAGTAAGAACTTACCATTTTGCAAGAGATGAGGGCGAATGCTGTTCTGCAAGAGCTGAGGGCGAACGCTGAGGGCGAATGCTGAGGGCAAATGCTGTTCTGCAAGAGCTGAGCGCGAATGCTGAGGGAAAATGATGTTCTGCAAGAGCAGAGGGCGAATGCGCGCGTGATATCAAACGTTAATGTAGCTATTGCGACAAATACGAAACAATAAAATCATTTTTATGTAGTGCGCATATAAGTTTCGAATTTTTATGTAGCGCGCATATAAGTTTGGTATTTTTATGTAGCGCGAAAATAACTGTCGTTATACCGACGGCGGAAAAGGCGTCGCTATTACGACGGGTGCCTCCAAACATCGCAATGGCGACACCTAGACATTGTGTCGCAATTGCGACGTTTAGAGTCGTCTCAATAGTGACGCTTTGGGCCATGGTGTCGCAATTGCGACGTCTTCCTCTAAACGTCGCAATTGCGACACGTTTTTAAGTGTCGGTATTGTGACACTTTTCTATAGACGTCGGTATAGCGATGGTTTCGGGCGAGATGGAAAAAATTTGGGAAAATTTCCGACATTTGGTCAAAAGCGTCGGAACCAAGTGTCGGAATTTCCACCAAATGTAGTAGTGATAGGAAGCGTAAAGAAGATAAAGAAATTTTACAAAAAGGCTTTGAGGCTCCTAGAATGGCCAAGACCAAGGATACTCAAATCAATATGAAGGAAACCAAGCTTTAGAAGCTAAAAATGGCACCAAACTTCATTATTGGAGTCAATCCAAATACATCCCTGCTAGAAACAAGAGTAGAGTTGCTAAATAGAAAATTTTCTCCACAAGGAGACTAAGAAATACATGCCCCAAGTTGAAATTTTGAATTTTTACTTATAAAAATTGATGGATAAGCATCCTCCTTGAAAGGAACCAACTTTCCCCTCCAAAATCCCTTAAAAAGTGGATCTGGTCCCCAATAGTAGGAATCTTCATTAAATGCTAGGGAGCACATTCGTAGATTTTCTTAATCAATGGATATCTAGATTCTATTTAATAATTCCATAATATCATGTTTATTTATTATCTAATATTGTTCCATCCTATAGTAGGGAGCAAGTACCTATATTATCTCATTCATAATTTACCCAATATTCTCTCAATATTATACAAAAATAAATAATATTAGGCACATAATATGAAATTATATCTAAACCTTCCTAATGAAGACATTATAGCTTAAAAAATGTCATAAAATGCAAAGAGAGAGGTTAAATGTATTGAAGGATGGTCATACAGGCCTTAAATTGCATCTAATTTGGAGGCCCATCATACCCCCATAATAAAAGTGTTGCTCATCATGTGAGAAACTTGGTGACCTAGTTGTACCTCGTTCATGGCTTGGGTGGCCTCTCTCTTGTACATTTCTCAGTCCTTTCTCTTAAGAAGCTTGGTTGTAGTTTCTGCAAGGACAAAAAAAAAATATATTTGTTCTTTTTCATGCATTTATTTAGTAGTATTTCAAGCAAAAAAACATAACTTTTCTCTTTGTAGGTGAACTCTGTCGACTTGTAGGGAAAAATGGAATCACCTCCATTGCATTCACACCTTATCCCTTGACATCCTCATTTCATTTTCACTCATTCTTCCACACTATCTGTGCATAGAAAAATCACAGATTTTTTAGAGACCATAAGTCTATTTTTTTCTCCTCGTGCAAGATGGGCTCATAAATATTTCTAGGCTTGGAAATGTCTTCAACATCCTTTCTGAGCCTCTTGCTAACTTTTTCTACTATTTGGCCTCATCTATAACCCTCAAAATTCCTTCTAATGAATTCCTATAGAAACACATAACATCTTGTCGTAGACCTATAACATCTTGCATCACATAAAAAAATATTCAAATCTTGACCAAAATTTCATCTCATGCATAATTTTTTCATCTTACGTTTATATAACACCTTCTAGGAGCCTTGGACACAAGCTAGAAGAGATCAGATACCTCTTGGAAATCCTAGTTTCACAACTATGGTTTGAGTTCTTTTTTTATGGCGAACGTCTTCTTTCCTTTTGTTTTCTTCTTCTCTTTTGTGGCCTAGATGATTTCCCAATGGACTTTGGATTTCTCCATTCTTATATTTGTGTCACAACAAATTTTATTAGGTATTTCTTAGGGATTGTTGTTTTGGTGTTTAGCACAGTTTGTGCCTTTGCTTCTCCTTCTTCCTCCTTGACTTTTTTTTATTTTGGATTATTTCCCTCTTCTCGATCCTCTTCTGCTTCTTCATTAGATTATTATTATCCTTCTTAGTTTTGGGCTCTCCATGGTTAAATCCACCCCCCCATGTGCCCTATTATACCTTCTTCAAAATTTTCAAGGACTTTTCTTTCAATTGTTTTTTTTTAGTAGCTTAGGGTTTCAAGGAAAAGGTGAGAGGGGTGGTGTTATTATTCTGGAAAAAGGGAGGAAAATTACATGCGAAATTCAATGCAAATTAGTCTCACTACTACCTTTCTTCCCTCACATGGAAAAGAGTTTTGAAAGAAATAAATTCAATTTTTAAGGTTTTGTTACAGGATGTATGTACATGTATAAATTAACCAAATTATCTGACTCTTTGTCTATGGTAGGTGAGTAAAATGCACTACTTACCCCTCCATAAGAGACTCATTCATGGTTGTGGGGGTTTGGAGGAGAATTCACACCACTTCGACCGTGTTTTTCATCTCTTGGCATGATCCTGTAGCATTGTCTACAATATTGTAGCAACAATCTGAAATCTTGTAGCATCAGTCTGCAATGTTGTAAAAATTACCTCCATTCATGTAACACTTGTTGTTTGAATCTGTATATTATATGTAGCACCCTAAGGGATCCATGCTAATTTTGAGCTCGACTCTTGATACCTTAGTGGGCCTCTCTTATCATTTTAGGAATCAATTCTTCGTACAAATGAGATTTAGGCTTGTCCTCTTATTCCTTTTGTGGTTTGGTGGTAGGATCAACATACTGTATGAGATGGCCCCCAACTACCACCATTGTAACTTCTCAAACCTATAGCCCCAATCCTCGAAATTATCGTCCTTCTTTTCATCATATTCCCACATTGCATGAGAGAGGCAATTAACTTCACTTAACTATTCGAGTTTGTTGGACACCTTTAGCCTACAAAACCTTCTCTCTTATGCATTGAAAAAAAACTTTTAACCATAATACGCTCAAGAGGAGAGGTGACGAAAAATTCATACCTGTTCCTACCTGATGATCATTAGCTACCTTGATGTATGCATGCTACTTCAGAGATGGTGGTTGATATGTTGATTATTTAAGGTCTTATTTTCCATGCTAGTTGCTTCATGCTCTGGTCGTTTTGAGCATAATATTTTTGTAGATATTTTCTAATAGGTTCCTGACTAAGCAAAATATTTTGATGCAGGTCCTTCAAATCTAGCATCAATTTTCTGTTATTAGGGATGAATAATGACTCCGTAGTAGATCCTCAAGAATTGTGTGGCTACCCAAGATCACAAATATTGTCCTCCAATACTTCATGATGGCTAAATCTTTACTTTGGTGTTGATATGTATCTCTAATATCTGGTTCTGTAGGGTATATGCAAGCTGCTATGGGATTGGATTCATTCCTGTAGTAGTCACACATGACCCTCAAGACCACAATAATATTCATGTAATGCATTCAAAAAATCTGATAATTCATGGTGAACCCATGGATAGGGACTAGAAACTTTGGTGGTGGTGAAAACAATGGAAGAAGGGGTGAAAATGAGTTTTTTTCATGGAAAAATATGAATTTTTGGATGGATAAGTTACTAAATTGTGTGGAGGATGGATTATGGAGGTTTGTTAGACTTCATTTTTCATTCCCTAAGGAAAACATAATATTTGTCCCCTCTCTTTATGCAGATCATAATCCTATAGTAAATCATGTAGAAAACTTCTTTAATCCATATCTCTCAAACGGTGGCTTGGATTTTCCTAAACGTTTTTTAGCATGTTTCCATCATCATTATGCATATCCACATAAAAAATCTTGGCCAATGGATGTACACATATTGAGATAAATGGAAAATGGTTGTAGGTGATGGTGGTCAATTTCTCAAAAAGTATGCACTGGAATTTTCTGAAATTTTTTAAGCATGTTACCATCATCCTTATGAATCTCCCCATGAAAAATATCAAAAAAATATGCAAAGTTTTTAAGATATGGTCAAAAAAAATTTCTTCCATGTGTTTTTTGGCAATCCTATAGCAACACAAAAATTTCCTGTAGCACTTTAGAACAAGAAGGAAAATGAATGGGAAAAGCTTAGAAATGTTGGGTGGATGTTGGAAATGGATGAGAGTGATGGATTGACGTGGCTTTGTCCTATTGAAGCATCTGGGCAAAGGAGGTGAAAGCTTAAGTTTTAATTCCCTTGACTAGATTTTTTATCAACTTTATCTTATGGTACTAACTTGTTCTTGTTGCTTGCAGAGGTTGGGGAGCACCTGTATTCATCAGAGAGAGATACCTGGGGCAAAGAATAGCTTTTATTTTCATTTTTTTTTCTAGGTCTACTATTTGCCTCAATGATTTTTTCAACCAACATGTCTGCCTAGGTGCCATAAAGGAGGTTTGCACCTAGGATCTTATTTCATTCTTTTTTATTTTTTGTTTTTTATTTTTTCTCTTTTCTCCAACCTAATGATTGCCTCATAGAGGCTTTCAATCAATGAGCCAATCTCAGGTGCCTCAAAGGAGGTTTTCACCTGATATTTCATTTTATTTTTTCCTTTTTCCATTTTTTATTCCTTTTCTATGCTACTCTACTTGAAAAAAAAAGAAAATCTCTTTCAAGTATAGGAATACTTCTAATGGATCCATGTGTATAACAATATGACATATAAACTCATGTGTAGTCTTGAAATATATGATTTGACATGTACATGATAATTTGAGACCAAATTCTTTGACTTTGATGATATCAAGCACTGTTGAAGAAGAGAATGATGTCCCCTCTTGTTCATTTTCTGGAACCAAAGCTCAATATAGCGTTGATACCCCTAGTTGAATTGCTTATCTAGATCATTTTTCATGCCTTATTTTTCCATGCCATTAAAATATTATAATATTTTTTGGTTATTCTCCTGAAGGCATATTAGAAATTCCTCGATCTCATGTTCTAATAGCTACTCTTCTTCAAAGGTGGTCCATGACTATTTATTCTCCTCTCGATGTTCTTATTCTTGATGTTGTTCTTTAATGACAACAATTGAATTTTCTTTTTGAAATAATATTCTTGATCTAAGATTACTATCATTTATATGAAGAGGCTATTTTTTAATATTTTTCATCTCAGTGTTGTAAACGGGCAGAGGCATTTTATTGTTGGGGTTGGGAAGTGAAGGTGCTGGTATTTGAGAGAGAATGGGTCTTTAAGACAGATTTGGAGGAGGTGGATGGTATGTTTGTTGGGATTTGAGTTTAGGATACTGAGGATATTGAGGGACAGATGGATCTCCCTATTGAGGAGGCTAGTGTGGACATGGGAATTTAGGATATTGAGGGAAATATGGAACACCCCATTGAGGAGGCTATTGTGGATATGGATGTAAAGGAGGAATGACATGTTGGGGAGGATATGGATATTGAGGAAAATATGGATCACCCCATTTAGAAGCTTGATGTTGATATAGATGAAAAAAAGGAATGGCATAAAACACTTGATATGGTAGAAAAGGTTGGGGAAGATAATACCATTGTTGATATGGGTTGACAGAATACAGATGGTCCATGTCTCCTTCTAACTTCTCTGCCACATATTCTTCTTATACATGCAAAAGTGTATGGTGGGTGGCGGTTGTGGTATTGAAGAAATATATTTTTTGTTTTTATAAGAAAATTTTAATTAGAATGCCAATATAATGAGAGATGTCTAATGCATTCTTCTTTTGTTTTTTTGAAAATATGAATGTAGAAAAGAAAGAAGGAATCATTCCAAGAACAAGAGAGTGCATACTTTGACACCCTCCCCGAAAATGGCGCTAAAAAGCGATGAGCCCCAATATTGCAACAATAATATTGCAACTCCCTAGGCTACCAACTTAAATTATCAACCTGAAGTTCGTACAAACTTAAGAGGGGCTGAAATTGTGTGTGCAATAGACACCTTCCTCTTCTTATTCTGAATCCATTTGATGCAAGTGAAAGAAGACAATGAAACAATTTAAAATGAGAAAATATATAGGTAAGCTGCCAATATTAAGTTGCAAAAGCTAAATAACGATAAATAAACTTATTCTACTTTTGCTGGAAAGTAAATGATAGAAAGGAAATCAATTATATTTTAAAAAATGTAAAGCACAATGAAAAACAAGAAATTATAATCTATATTGTTGGAAAGGAAATGGTATTAAATTAAATCTATTCTATTTTGTGGGAAAGAAAAGTCTTAGATTACTTTTGCAAGATGGAAAACACACTTTGGTTAAAGTAAATTGTAGAAAGGAACCTAGACTAATTGCAGAAATCAACATTCAAGAAGCAAGCAATGTAAGAGATAAATGAAAACCTAACCAAGCCTCATATCAACCAAAGTATAGCATTCATAGGATATAAATCTACTTCAACCATGAATTTGGAGTGAATTTGGGCAAGGAAGATATCAAAAACAAACTGCTACATGATTGCTACAGGATTTTTGTTTCTCGAGTTGACTGTTATAGCATCATTTTTCACCCTCATGTGATTCATGATTGTCTCTTTGGCCTTGGGCACCCATTCCCACAGAATTGAACAAAATTCATAAAAAACAGTGTTAAAAATCCCATACGCGGGTATGCCCAGACTTTTCCGCGTGTATACGCGAGTTCATACAGCATATGCTATTAAATTCTGATAAAAAATATATAAAGTCCTATTTTGTTTTAGAGTTTGATGGTTACTCCAGTGGTTCAAACACCCATCACGTGTCATTGTTTTCAACTTATTAAACTACTTTGAGGGAGTATAAAAGCCCCTCTGCACACTAGCCTAAAGGAGAGAAAAATCATAGATATTATACTTTATTTGGAATCCCAATTCAAGTCGATTTCTAGTGCCTCCACCACACCTTTCTGATTTTAAGAAACATGCACAGAGATGTTGATCGATTTATATGTCATCTCGTGTACTGCAGTCTAGAAAGTATCTGGCGAGGCAAGGCGGAACAGTCAGGACGACAGTCTGTCGAAAAATCTGGAAGGATTCGAGTGATCTCTCCACTTTTTATTACTGTACATGATGTTCGTAATGAAGAAGAACCATCTTGTTCCTGAATTCACGTGTTAATATCTGCTTGCATATGTGAAAAGATTATTATTTAAGCATTTATTATGGTTTATATGATGTTTCACATGGATTTCACCTACATTTAGGATAGATATATGCTGTACAACTAGATTTCTGTGCATGTTCTTTCTTGATTTCCAGGTTGAAGTGGAAGAAGGGTTGCTGGGGGTTTGGACCCCGCGGGATCTACATCAAACGTAGGATTACGGGTGAGTTCTACTATCGATGTTATCTAGTTTTTAGCATACAAGTGTGGTTGTGTGAGTCCTTCTTGAGTAGCATGCCCTGATCTGTGGAGGTTTTGACCCAACAAACCTCTAGGGAGTTATTTCCGGAAACATTGACTTGCCAAATTCACAAATAAATCAAATGAAAATGAGATGGGGTAGTTTTTTGCTACACAATACTTCTAGAAATTCCAAAAATTTGAACTAGTAAACCAATCCAAGTAGCTCAATGATGAATATGAATTTTCAAATCTATTGTAAGGATGCATCATGCTTGTACCTATAGAAATGACCTGCAAAAAAAACTTACTTCAATCATTTAACCACTCTAACCAACAACAAATGAAATATGATTACTAAATGCAGAAATATGAAAAACAAAAATAAGATGCAAGTATAAGAAGTGCAAAGAAGACAAAGAAATTGTACAACATGGATTTGAGGCTCCTAGGATGGAAAATACCAAGGATAATCAAATTCCTATGAAATAAACCAAACATTAGAAGCTAAAAATGGAACCAAACTTCATTATTAGAGTCAATCCAAGTACATCCTTGCTAGAAATGAAAGTATATCTGCTAAATAACAAATTTTCTCCATAAGAAGACTAAGAAATACATGCCCCAAGAGAAATATTCAAATTGGTACTTATTTAATTGACAGGGAAGCATCCTCCTTGAAAGGAAGCAACTTTCCCCTCCAAAATCCCTCAAAAAGTGGATTTGGTCCCCAAAAATAGGAATCTTCATTAAATGATAGGGAACACATCTCTCGATTTTCTTTGTCACTGGATCTCCATATTTTTCTCAATAATTTCATAATATCATGTTCATTTATTATCCAATCTTGTACCATCTTTGAGCAAGGAGTGAGTCACTATATTATCTCATTCATAATTTACTCAATATTCTCCAAATATTATACAAAAATCAATAATATTAGCCACATAATATATACTTATATCTAAACCTTCATAATGAACACATTATAGCTCAAAAACATGTCATCAAATACCAAGAGAGAGGTTAAATGTGTTGAAGAATGGTTATATGGGTCTTAAATTGTATCTAATTTGGAGGCCCATCATACCCCCATACCGAAAGTGTTGCTCATCCTATGAGAAACTTAGTGACCTAGTTGTACCTCATTCATGGCCCTGGTGGCCTCTCTCTTGTACATTTCTCAGTCCTTTCTCTTAAGAAGCTTAGTTGTAGGTTCTGTAAGGACAAACAAAAAAATATAGTTGTTCTTTTTCAAGAATTTTTTTATTAGTCTTTTAAGCACAAAAACATAGCTTTTGTCTTTGCAGGTGAACTCTGTCAACTTGTAGGGAAAATTGGCATCATATCCATTGCATTCACACCTTATCCCTTGAAATCCTCACTACAATTTAAATCATTCTTCCAACTATCTGTGCACAGAAAAATCTCAAATTTTATAGAGACCATTAGTCTATGGGTGAAAATGTGAAGATGGGTAACACTCGGGGCAGAAAATTTTTTTCCTCCATAGTTCGGCCGAAATTTTGTCAAAGTTCGGCCAAACTATTCAGGAGTTCAGCCGAACTATTGAATTTAGTTCGGCCGAACTTTGTTTTTCGTTTACATTGGCAACGTACTGATGACAATGGAAAGCAGATTTTTCGCCGGAGTTTGGAAAACCGGCAAACAAAGTTTGGCCGAACTATTAGTTCGGCTGAACTATTATTTTATAAATATATCTCCCGTAAACTATTCCGGGTTTTTGTTCACATATGTCTCGCACGCTCACATCTATCCCACGTGAATTGAGTTGATTTTTTGTTGTCCCGAACGAATTTAGTTGATTTTTTGTTGTCCCGCGCGAATTTAGTTGATTTGTTGTTGCGCCGCGGGAGTTTTGTTGATTTGTGCCACGTTGAGGAGGTAAGTTCTGGTAAATTTGTTATTTTCTGTAAAAAAAAATTTTGTTTTTTTTTTAATTTGATTTTTTTGTTTGCAGAGTTCTTCCACAACGTCTTCAGCGTCTTCAGGGATCTTCTTCAGTGTCTTCAGCATCTTTTGCTGCGACTTTTCAGGTACTTATGTTCCAACAAAAGGAAACTAGCTTTTAATAAAATAAAAAATAGCATCCCCTTTAGGCATAGTACTAGACGTGCTCTTTCTGGCAAGTTCAAATAAAAAAATAGAATCAGATTTGATGATTCCAATCAGGCCTGGAATTTCAAATATATTATGCCTGTCAATTGAAAATTTGAAGATGGTTGTTTGTTTTCCATGCTTCTCAATTTAAGTTTTCAGTAAATATATGACTGTCAATTTTTTTGTGTTACATATTAAAAAAATTTCCAAAGTTCTTGCAATTTGCAGTTTAACATTTAGATGTTTAACATTCTCCCTGTGAAGAAATCTTCCATCATGGCCACCAGAACACCAAATTTCTCACCAAATTTCTTCCTGTTTTGTATTTTGTCTCATCCTCATAGTTACAGTCCCTAGCCACGGATGCATCCATCAATCTAAAATTTCTTACTACCCTTATTCAGAAGCAGGCAATAGTATTGCAGAATAGCTCAGACTAAATTGGAACACTATTTTAACTGTGGTAATAAAATTATCTTTTAACTGTAGTAATAAAATTATAGTTTCCATGGCGTAATTTTTTTTTTTGGTATTATTATTTCTTAACCACTACCCTTTCACCACCAATTCCTCATAAATTAGAATTTTAATCTAATCCCATTCATTAGATTCCCTCCCTTCCATTTAAATTTTTCCACCTAGTTATTTTGTCACAATAGAAATTCAATAAACATCCCCCACCTTTAAAATATTTGGGTGCAGAATATCACTTATCTCACTTTAACGTCACTTCGTTTTTTCGTCTTTGTTTTTCAAAGTATTTATGCCCATCATATCTAAACTTTTCCCTCCCGAAAGTTACAACTAGCAATACAGACATATGTGTGCCACATGCCAGATGTAGAAATTATATAAATAATGCGTTATACATCCAATATTCTCCTGATCACACACTATTTGAATTCATGCATAATACAGAATCTCTTCTACTATTGATCATCATATGCGGAAATTAAATCAATTTCATGCACACATTGAAACCATAAAAATTCACACATATGAACACAGTTTCTTAACGGGAAAGCCTGAAGCTAAAAACCCCAAATATCTGTATATAATATATGTCATAGATATCATGTAACAATCCTCATACAAAGCTTCTCACAAGCTCTCAGTACAATCCAATCGCTACACACTGATATGGCCCGATCTAGCAAATCCATGCACCGATCTTTGCCACCTGCTAGCCTGCCTCTACTGCGCAATCCCTGCTGAAGAATGTCTCTGAATGAACTCAAATTGTTCCAGCCTTGCTCATGCAATCCTCATTGGTAACTCTACTCTGTGTTGGATGCAATCAATGCATCACTATAGTCACAACTGATAGTCAACTTTCCCTTTCACCTATCTCTCCACTGGTCTCCACTGAAACTGTCCATGTACTGTAGTTAACTGATGTATTCTTTAGTTGATTAATGAGTTAATATTTAGTGAATTAATTATTAATTAATTCACACCACTCTCACTAGTGTCTTAATCAGTTAGACTAGATACAACTAGCTCAACTGTGTCTAACTGAGTTAAACTGAACACAACTCCACCAACTACTTCTACAACTCCACCAAACTCTGTCACATGAGTTCTAACTAAAGTCTCCATTCAATAGCTCCACTTAACCCTCAGGAATAGTGTAATTCCTTCTATCAGCTCCTGTGCCACATCTGTGCACTTAACTGAAGTGCTCCAGGAGAATAAGTTAATGTTTATAGTCCAAATATTATTAAGAGCTAATAATATTTTACATATCTATTTTTAGACTCGCAATCTAAAAATAGTTTCCGCCCAATATGTCTAAAAATAGAAGTCCATATATTTTTCCAACTTGACCAACCATCCACAAATAGCATCCTGCAACTCATAGAATATGATTGACATGTCTAAAAATAGACTTGCGCCAAAAATAGCCTGTGGGCCTACTTAGTGAAGGCGACTCTTTTCACTAAGCTCATCATCTTGTTGCAATCTCAACACTCCCTCTCAAAAAGATAGGGATTATTTGCCACCTCGATCCTGCCTCTATGGTATTCTAATTTTCTCTTGGTGAGCGCCTTCATCAAGATATCAGCATCTTGATCCTCCGTAGGAATGTAAGAAAGTAACATGATCTTCTGCTGCACACAATCTCTGATATGATGATACAAGATGTCAATGTGTTTAGATATATCATGAAATACTGGATTAACCGAGAGTTTGATGCAACTCTGATTATCAAAATATATCACAGTAGGATCTAAGTGTGAACCGAACAACCCAACCATGATCTTCCTCATCCATATAGCCTTGGATGTAGCCAAACTTGCTGCCATGTACTCGGCCTCCACTGAACTGAGTGCCATGGATCTCTGTTTCCTGCTGCACCAAGAAACTGTTGTAGACCCGATACTGAAAATCCCTCCAAATGTGCTCTTTCTGTCCGTTGGGCTCCCTGCCCAATCTGCATCTGTGAAGCCATGCAGCTTCACCTCATCCGACTGTCTGTACCATAATCCATATCCCGATGTGCCTTTGAGATATCTCAATACATGCTTCCTCGCCTTCCAAAAGAGCTTGGTAGGTGTAGTGTACCTAGAGGGGATAATATAGGGTACAGAGGGAGGTACCCAAGGGAATAATATGATGTAATAATATAATAATGATAAATAAATGGGCCATAGTTAATAAATAAAGTGGTTAATCCACATTATGTAAGGGACCACATGTAACTAGGGAATAAAGTGATAAGCCCATTGTATTGGATGTATGGTATTGAGAGACCCATGGGAACTACCCATGGTATTGCATATATGAAACCTATATAGAGGCTAGAGACTCTCCATTGAGAGAAGTCAAGGATTATTGTATGGGCAAGCATATGGCTTGTGGAGTGATCTCCTTCCTTAAGGAGTGAATGTATGGTGTTGCCCTACCTTAAGGGTTTTGATATTAATGAAGATATGAAGTTTTGTCTTCAATGGTGTTATTTCTTGGGCATATTTTCCATTTCTATACATTTTATTATCAGATCTACTACAGTAGGCTTAACCATAGCTTGTGAAAGCTGGTTAATAGCATGCATATGTCCGATCGTGTATTGACTAGATACATGAGCGAACCAACCAACTATCGATAAACAGTGGCATCCACTACCTCTGCTGATGTAGCATCCTCTTTCCTCAAACCACCAGGAAGAGGAGTGTCGATAGGCTTGAAGCCTTGCATGTTGAACTTCTCCAGTATCTCCCGGGCATACTTGCCTTGAGACACAAACAGTGCATCACTGTGCTGCCAAATTTCAAATCCCAGGAAATAATGAAGGAGGCCCAAGTCCTTCATCTGAAACTCCTTCGCAAGATCAGCCTTGCATGAGAGTATCAACTGTTCATCACCCGTCAAAATCAAATCATCTACATAAATTACAATGATCAGCAACTTACCCTCCACCACAATCTGGTATAGGTTTGGATCCGCCTCACTCTTGGTGAATCCAAGACCAGTGAAATAACTATCTATTCATGTGTACCAAGCACGAGGTGCTTGTTTCAGCCCATACAACGCTCTTTTGAGCCTGCACACATGCGAATCACTGCTAAAGATCTCGACACCTTCGGGCTGCTCTATGTACACCTCCTCCTCAATCACTCTGTTGAGGAATGTAGTCTTCACATCCATCTGATGAATGTGCCATCCCATCTGCGCTGAGAGAGCTAGGATGCTCTATATGGAAGAATACCTTGCGACAGGTGCAAAGGTTTCCTCATAGTTGATCCCCTCAATATGTGAGAAGCCCTGGGCAACAAATCTTGCCTTGTACTTCTCGATGCTCCCGTCAGTAACTTGCTTCACTTTGCAGATCCATCTCGAACCTACCACTGATTTCCCTTACAGCCTTGGGAAAATCTCCCATGCATTGTTTCTGACAATCGAATCATACTCTTCCACCATGGCATCTACCCATGCAGGGTCATCCACAGCTTCCTCGAAAAAGGATGGTTCTATCACAATACACTTGCTCATCAGAGCCATGTATCCAGTATATCGGTTAGATGACTGTCTCTATCTGCGCTGTGATGTAGGTGCTCCTACAATCTTCTCTGCATTAAGATTCAGTCGTTCAGTTTCTGTAGTGCACTTCCACCCTGTGATGGTTGGCACTACATGAGTGGTTTCTTCCACTCTATGAACCTCCTCTTGTGGTTGATCCACATCCTAAGACTCATCCTTAGGAACTAATAGCTCCTCATCTGCATGCAAGTGTGGCTCCCTCTCAAGCGAACACTTCATGGCTTTCTCCTCATGAAATTTGATATCCTGTCGCACAATAGTCTTCTGACTGTCTGGAAAATAGACATGATAGTTGTGGGTTGTTTCTGTGTACCCCAAAAATATCCCAACCTCTCTGATCGGCTCCAGCTTCTTCCTGGCATCCTTCATCACATGAATGTAAACAAGTGAGCCAAAAATCTTCAAATGATAAATATCAGGCTTCTTACCAGAAAATGCCTCTTCAGGTGTACTCATGCCAAGTACTCTATGAGGACAACGGTTTTTCACATAAACCGCAGTGTTGCAAGCTTTAGCCCACAAGTGTATGGGAAGGCCCTGATCATGCAACATCGCCCGTGCAGCACCCATGATCATTATGTTATTTTGCTCTGCGACCCCATTCTGCTGTGGGTTATGAGGTGTTATGAGCTCTCTTCGAATTCCTTCTGTGCTGCAAAATTATTTGAATTCGCCCGAGATGAATTCACCACCATTATCGCTCCTAAGAGCCTTCACCTGCTTCCCCAACTCTTTATACACCAATGCCTTGAACTCACAGAACTTTTAGAATGTCTCGCTCTTCTTCTGCATGAAGAAGATCCAGCACTTACAAGAAAAGTCATCAACAAATATCACATAATACCTGTGCTTTGTTGTCGAAGCTACTGAGAAAGTTCCACACACATCTGTGTGAATTCTCTCAAGGATCGTCGTGGCACGAATATCCTTCTCATGAAAGGTGGCTTTCACAAATTTTCCCAAAGTACATCCCTTGCACTGATCTGATTGCGCAAGTGTCCCTTTGGGAAGCTCAGTGGAAATCTGCTGCAAAATTTTCAAAGCACCATGGTGAAGGTGGCCCAATCTCCTGTGCCACAGTTCGCCCTCATCCCGGCTCACCACTCCTTTTGCTTTGCCTGCCATTGTTGCGCAGCCATCTACCTGTAATTGATAAAGGTTCTTAACTCGAACCCCTATCCTCTGGGTTTCACCAGTTTCCTTACTACACATGAAAGCCTTTCCCTCGCTAAAGACAACATAATATCCCTTGTCTTCCAACATCGCCACAGAGATTAGATTCTTCTTCAATCCTGGAACATGCATGACATCCTTCAAGATGAAAGGTTTTCTAGACTCCCTCTCAAAGGAAATGGTCCCGATGCCAGCCGCACTGTATCTACCATCATCGCCCATCTCGATGTGCACTCCAAGATCCTTCTCATCCAGATCAGTAAACAAATATTTGTCTCTGTTCATATGGAAAGATGCACCATTGTCAAGAAACCACATTGATCCCATCACACTTGATACCAAGCATGTGATTAGAAAAATCCGGCTCAAGCTGCGAGGCTGGGCCTCTCGGTGCGGGATCCGACCTTGCTTATTTTTCTTCTTAAGTGGACAATTTGTGGCATAGTGTCCGTGCTGGTGACAGTGAAAACACTTCACCTTGGACATGTCTTGCTTCTTGCCTTTCGCACCAGACTGAGAAGCTTTCTTGCTCTTCCCCTTCTTTGCTTTGGCAGCCAAAGCGCAATTTTATTCATCAGATACCTTTGATGAAGATCCGTCCCTGGTAGTCCACCTTATCTCCTCCTGCATGAGATCCGCCCAAAGTCGCTCCCATCCTGGCAACTTCTCCCGACCATTGATAGAGTCCTTATAGGAATGCCAACTCTTTGAAAGACCAAGGAGAGCCAGGTCCACCAAGTCCTCTTCATCGACAGTCACCCCCACACTTCCCAGCTCATCATACCTTTGGAAAAACCCCATTAGAGTACTTGGGTATCTTTATGTCTCCATTTTTATTTTAGAGTTTATCTTTAGTAGCCAAGTTCTCCTAGTGAAACTCTTGCTGGAGTGTTCTGTCGAATTTCCACATAAATAATGGAGAAGCTTTACCATGAATTTTGGACACTATGTGATCCTTCACACCTTCCTACAGAATCCTTCGACATTTTGTTGTCTTCTTTTGCCATGCGTCAAGTGCAGTAGCATCGCTAGAAGCAGGTTTTGGAATTTCTACATCTATGAACCCCTTTAACCCATTGTCATCTAGCACTGACTCCATCTTGTCCTTCCATGCAATATAATTCGAGCTGCCCTCAAGGGCATACTCCAATCACAATCCGTTAAAAGACATCTCAACTTCGACACCAAGAAAACACTGCTGCAAATTCGAATTCCACCAGCACAAAACTCAACCGCTTCAATGTTTTGCAATTGCTCCAATGATCAATATTGCTCTGATACCATGTAGAAATTATATAACTAATGCGTTATACATCCAAGATTCTCCTGATCACACACTATTTGACTTCATGCACAATACAGAATCTCTTCTACTATTGATCATCATATGCGGAAATTAAATCAATTGCATGCACACATTGAAACCATAAAAATTCACACACATTAACACAATGTTTTAACGGGAAAGCCTGAAGCTAAAAACAACAAATATCTATATATAATATATGTCATAGAGATCATGTAGCAATCCTCATACAAAGCTTTCCTCATACAAAGCAAGTTCTCATAAGCTCTCGGTAAAATCCGTCGCTACACACTAATCGGGCTCGATCCAAATGTAGTAGCTCCACCTTAACCCTCACGAATAGCGTAAATCCTACGTGACTCACATTGCCACATGCGTGCATAGCGAAGTGCTCAAGAGAATAAGTTAATGTTTATAGTCCAAATATTCTTAGGCTAATAATATTCGACATATCGATTTTTAGGCTGGCAATCTAAAAATAGATTACATAATATGTCAAAATATGGGTCCATATTTTTTCCAGCTTGATGACCATCTGGAATAGCATCACGCAGCTCCGCCAGATGATGAGTCGACTGTCTAAAATGAACTTGATGTAGAAATTATATACAATATGCATGTATATATACGGACTCTCTGATCTAACAATATTTAGATCTTCTTGCTAAATCTTGATTCCTTCCCCTTTAACATAATTCTTGCAGAAATTTAATCAACAATTGCAAAACACATGAAGCAATAAAAACACACATAACACAGTTGTTTAACGGGAAATACTGAAGCTAAAAACCCCAACTATCATATTATGTATCATGGAGATCATATGAAAATCTCATAAAAACATACAAATCTTATCACAAGCTCTTAGTACAGTACAATCGTCATACACTAATCAGGCCCAATCTTGCAAATCCATGCACCGATCTTTGCCACCTGCTAGCCTGCCTCCACTGTGCAATCCAAGTTGATTACAAAGACCAATTCAATGTAACCCCACTCTCATTGACCGCGTTATTATCATTGGCAACTCCAATGTATATATAGATGCAATTCATGCATCACTAGTAGTCACAACGGATAGTCTATCTTGCCCTTTCACCTATCTCTCCACTGGTCTCCACTGAAACTGTCCATGCACTGTAGTTAATTGATGTATTCTTCAGTTGATTTATGAGTTAATAATTAGTGAATTAATTAACTAATTAATTCACACCACTCTCACTAGTGTACCAATCAGTTAGACTAGATACAACTAGCTCAACTATGTTTAGTGTAGTTAAGCTGAACACAACTCCATTAACTCCTCAATCGACTCCTCGAGCTACATCATTGTGAGTTCTAACTGAAGTATCCATGAGCTCCATAACCCTTAGGAATCACGTGAACTAACACATCGTCACATTACTTACATCTGTGCACATAGCGAAGTGCTCGAGAGAATAAGATAATGTTTATAGTCCAAATATTATTAAGAGCTAATAATATTCAACATATCTATTTTTAGACTGGCAATCTAAAAATAGATTCCGCCCAATATGTCTAAAAATAGAAGTCCATCTATTTTTCCAACTTGACCAACCCTCCATAAATAACATCCTGCAACTCATAGAATCATGATCGACATATCTAAAAATAGACTTTACGCCAAAAATCACCTGTGTGGGCCCCACCTAGTTTAGGTGATTATTTTCCAACTAGGATCAAGGATGATGTTTCAGGATACCTCCTTCACTGTTTCTTGTTGCAATCTTCAACACTTGCACCAAAAATAGCGTGCACGCCCACTTAGTGAAGGCGACTCTTTTCACTAAGCTCATCACCTTGTTGCAATCTCAACACCAGAATTCCCAAGCCACCAAGAATGGGGCCAACTCAATCAATTCATCTAGTGGTTTTTTCATATTTACCTTTGTATTCAAATACTCTAATACAACCACTACAACAGCTATGAGAAGTATTCCATGTTTCAGGTCACTTGACCATCTGGAAAACTAGACACTAAAAAACCATTGACTGCTAAGAATTGATTGTTCATTAAGGCTAAATTATTCTGCTAAGAATTGACAGTTCATATCTCATATTAAAAGAAGTTAAATTAAATTTACTCAGAATTTAAGCCTCTGCAAAAAAATATTTAATATTTCTTATCATAATATTTCTTGAAATTCATCCATGATATCTGTGGTTGCTCACCTTCGTTTAATATTAAAGAATAGCCAATTTATTTCTTGATAGCTTAGAGAATAGCCAATACTAGTTATGTAATCTACACTAGTCTATGTGTTCTATTCCCTGTGTTAACTAGTGTAATGAGAGCTTCTAGTATCATGCAAGTGGTTACAGTGTATCCAGCCTTATGGAATATGTAAAACCTTCGTTAGAATAGGTAACAGCTTATGTTAGTTACAATAGTCACAATACTGGGATCAATGGTCTTTCAACATACTATTATTAGTGTTATTAGACCCGTAGACCTCATTTAGTCTCATTGCTTCTGCTAAGAATTGACTGTTCATATCTCATATTAAAAGTAGTTAAATTAAATTTACTCAGAATTTTCAAAAAAAAAATAATATTTTTTATCATAATATTTCTTGAACTTCCTTCATGATATCTATGATTGCTCACCTTCGTTCAATATTTGGTAAAAGGTCATGGTCTTACCTTAATTTCTATCCTAATTCCCTTTCCTAACTTTGATTTTCATTTAATATTTCTTGAACTTCCTTCATGATATATATGGTTGATCACCTTCATTCAAGATTGGTTTAAAGGTCATGGTATTACCTTAATTTCTATTCTATTTCCCTTTCCTAACTTCCCAACTTTGATTTTCATTTAATATTTCTTATCATAATATTTCTTGAACTTCCTTCATGATATATATGGTTGCTCAACTTCGTTCAATATTGGGTAAAAGTTCATGGTCTTACCTTAATTTCTATTCTAATTCCCTTTCCTAACTTCCTAACTTTGATTTTCATTTAATGTTTCTTATCATAATATTTCTTGAACTTCCTTCATGATATATATGGTTGCTCACCTTAAGTTTCAATATTGGGTAAAAGGTCATGGTCTTACCTTAATTTCTATTCTAATTCCCTTTCCTAACTTTTATTTTCCTTTTGACCTCGGAGATAAACCGAATCATTATATTGGGTAAAAGGTCATGGTAAAGGTCATGGTCTTACCTTAAAATTTCTATTCTAATTCCCTTTCCTAACTTCCTAACTTTGATTTTCATTTAATATTTCTTATCATAATATTTCTTGAACTTCCTTCATGATATGTATGGTTGCTCACCTTTTTTCAATATTAAGTAAAAGGTCATGGTCTTACCTTAATTTCTATTCTAATTCCCTTTCCTAAATTTGCCTTTTTTCAATATTGGGTGAAAGGTCATGGTCTTACCTTAATTTCTATTCTAATTCCCTTTCCTAACTTCCTAACTTTGATTTTCATTTAATATTTCTTATATCATAATATTTCTTGAACTTCCTTCATGATATATATGGTTTCTCACCTTCGTTCAATTTTGGGTAAAAGGTCATGGTCTTACCTTAATTTCTATTCTAATTCCCTTTCCTAACTTTGATTTTCCTTTTGACCTTGGAGATAAACCCAATCATTAAATATTATAATCATCCCTTCGAGGGAACTTAGTATGGGTTGCTTAGTGGTTTCGATCCCTTATGATGATGTGAGGCGGTGTTTCAAAAATGGGAGTAACTTGTGTTTGCATGTGATGCTCACGGGCCATGGTTTCTTTTGTGGGTTATAGAAGGTTTAGTTCTACCTCCTAAGATAAACTTTCTAAAAAACTTACCTTTATTCCTTAAAGTCAAAATAGATCTATACTAAGGATTACTCTTTATATGTATTTCTACCATATAAATTCTAAGGATTACTCTTTATATGTATTTCTACCATATAAATTCTAACGATAATTAATCACATATATGTGTTAAAGTAGAATATGAAATAAGCCCTTTTTACACTTGGCTTGGCTCGTAGCTACATATATGTGTGGGTTTGGGAATGTGGTTCACATGAAAAGTAATAGGGATGGATTTAGTGGAAACATTTTATAAGATCAAGATCAAACAATTGTGATATTTTCCCTTCTTTCCAAGTTAGTCTATCCTTCTAGAAAAATCCCTTTTAATGAAGGAGATATATCCATATTGATCCACTAATATTTGTTCAACAACAACTATTCTATTTTGAACTTTTATATCTCAAAACTGTGCTCATTGAATTTATGCATCTATATCATTAAACTACTTGAAACTATTTTATTACACCATAGGAATCATTTCGATAAAAACACATTAGCCATAAAAGTTTCCCATTGAAACCAAAATTGATTTGATACAAAACATAGGTTTTAACCTTATATAGTTAATTTTTTCAAATAGATTTTTAATAAATTAAAAAATATTCAATGTAAAACACATGCACACATTAACATATAATTGTGATTCTTTCCCTTCTTTCCAACTTAGTGGACATCCTTCTAGAAAAATCCCTTTTAATGAAGCAGATATATCCATAGTGATCCACTGATATTTGTTCACAAACAACTCTTCCATTTTGGACTTTTATATCTCAAAACTATACTCATTTAATTTATGCATCTTTATTTTTAAACTACTTGAAACTATTTTATTACACCATAGGAATCATTTCAATATATCTCCCATTTTAATGGGGTGTATAACATTTCGAGAAAAACACATTAGCCATAAAAGTTTCCCATTGAAACCAAAAGTGATTTGATACAAAAAAGTGATTTGTTACAAAACATAGGTTCTAACCTTATATAGTTTAATTGTTTCAAATAGATTTTTAATAAAATGAAAAATATTCAATGTAAAACACATATTATTTATAAACAAAAAGTAATTTGATACAAAACATAGGTTTTAACCTTATACTATGTTAATTGTTTTGAAAATAGATTCTTAATAAAATGAAAAATATTCAATGTAAAACACATGCATATTAGCATATAATTGTGATATTTTCCCTGCTTTCCAACTTAGTCCATCCTTCTAGAAATATCCCTTTTAATGAAGAAAATATATCCATAGTGATCCACTGATATTTGTTCACCAACAACTATTCCATTTTGGACTTTTATATCTCAAATCTATGCTCATTGAATTTATGCAGATCTATATCTTTAAACTACTTGAAACTATTTTATTACATCATAAGAATTATTTCGATATATCTCCCATTTTAATGTGGTGTATCACATTTCGAGGAAAAAGCACAAATTACCATAAAAGTTTCCCATTGAAACCAAAAGTGTTTTGATACAAAACATAGGTTTTAACCTTATATAGGTAAATTTTGTTTCAAATAGATTTTTTTAATTTAAAATGAAAAATATTAAATGTAAAACACATGCATT